>VDFB02271358.1:379597704-380197704 GCA_007258455.2 Sequoia sempervirens
ATTTTATATTTTTTCTCACAACTTTTAAAATGGTGAAGATTTTAAAAAGTTACTTATGGGGAAAAAAAAAATCTTACATACACCTCCTTTATTTACTTCACATAGTTAATTTTGTTTTTTAGCGATGAAGATTTTGATTTTTTTGAATTGAAAACTATAGAATTTACCTATATTTCACCTTTTAATTTTCTCTTTACACTTAAAGTTTATTCCCTTAAAAAAAAATTTGTGCCCACCATTGGCTTACCCTACACACCTGCTACTTTTTATGAAACAATATTTTACTTTCACAAGTTGGCAGGGAAAAATTCTCATCCCAACTTACCTATAGTGTCATGTTGATCTCATCCTTCATTCATGTGGGCTAGCGGGCTAAGGTGGAGATTCACCCACGTCACCCTCTATCTAATTGTTGATGAATCTTGCCCACCTATTTTCCCTAGCTTTATGTTTGTTGTTGTTCCTCATGATCATGGTGATGTTGAGCAATGTCTACCATAGACATCATGCAACCATATCCTCATTTCACTGATGCCACCACTTTATAATACAACATTGAGCCTTCTAAAATGTGTTGATACACATTTGGATCCCTCCACTCACTGCTCTATACAACTAAAAAACAACCCTTTCAAACATCTCTCGAATCTCTAGTTTACGAAAAGTTTGCAAGACTTCACAAGATGTAACACCTCATTCTTTCTCATTTCAAGAGTTTCATAATATGGTTGGATAGATGAAAAAGATTCCACCAATTGCCTGTATCTATGTGAAATTTTCTTTACAATGTCAGATGACCCCTTTGAATTAGCACAATAGCACCAAGAATGTTTCCCTTATCACTGCTAACATTTTACAATGTAATTCAATTTTTTCCCAGAGGCATGATCACATTGTTTAGGTCCATCCCTTCATTACAAAAACTGCACAAGAACCCTAATATGCACATGAAATGTAACAATAATAGCACTCATGTTGATTCATTATGTGCAACTTTAGTGTTTCTTCTATTTTAAGAAGTCATGTGTGATTCCATGTTGCACAACATGCATAAGGTATTTGATGAATCCTTCAGTGGAGAATGTAGAATGATCATAAATATCCACCTTAAATTCATCCTCACCACTATCTATTGCATTCTTCAACATGCTTATAACCACATAAAGTGGATCTTCTGCCTTTTTTTATTCCAACCAAGATGCATCCAAAGACCAAGGTGAATTTCAATCAAAGCAAGATCTAATACATATCTCAAGAATGACCACATCACCCTTTATGTTATCTAAATCTAGAACACCATTCAGCCAATCTTTTTCAAAGATGTGATCAATTAGACTTGAAGCATAGAAACTAGATGTTTGACACCCATATACCTCAAGATTTGAATTTGCAACCCTATTTTCAAAGTATTTAGGAGAAAAAACATATGGTGAGCATGTAATTCTTGGTGCATATTTCACCCCTCCTTTCAAAGCTCTTGATTTTGAAGGTTTCTTCATTCTTTCATCAAAAAGAGTCTTTGGGGTCAATGGAGAGGAACTAGAGTTCCAACATTTGACTGAATTATTTCCACTCTCCATTAACATCTAGGGACCATAAGGAACCTCAATGGCTACTTGAAGATTCAAATTTCTCTCTGAAGACTTTATACGTGCCATGAATTTGTCAGGCTTTTAGTCCATCCTTGTTGGCACTCAGACTAGTTACACTATGTTTGAAGGCCACTGATTAGTAGATGCAACATGTATAGTTTTATTGTATTCTCAAGATATGTGTCCTTGGTATCATATTTAGAAAGTTTGCAATGGAAGCTATGAGAACTTATTTTATTAAAAATATTATTTTGATGTAAACCCAACATCTAAATCAGTGATTCTGAATCATGACCTTCTCAACTAACAAAGTCTCCAATGCTTAGTGTAAAACTCTATTATCTAATTCAAACTATCATGGGTAAAATCCCATCATAGCCATGAATTGTCTCATATTTGTAAACAAAAATAATGGAAGTAGTCTTTATGCCCTTTATATTGAGTAGTCCTTAAAATATGTTACACATGTTAGGTCCCCTTATGGGAACAACTAAAAAAAAATTTTTTGAAATAGGTTTTTACCTTGAAGTGATTTGAAGATGCCTCTAAATACTCATAGCATGAAAATTTGAAGTGGGTTATCATTAAAATTTTCTTTCTAGCATATTTGCGTAGTGATAAAAACTAGCCCAGTGGGCTCTAGAATCACCCTAGAAAACTAGTCAAACAACCTCCTAGAGCCATGGAAATGCATAGGCATGTAGAAATTTGATCAAAAAAATTAATGCAATAAATGGTTAAGAAAAAGAGATCTCAAGGTGCAAGATATTCAATGTCAAAGTGGCTCACTCAAATCTTCCTACTACTACAACTATCAAAAACCAATTATGGCTCACCAAGTCACCTCCTTGAAAAAATATCAAATCACCTTCTAAGAAGTTGCCACTAGAAATATTAGATCATTTATGTCCATTTATTATTTGTGCAAGATTTCTTTCCTTGAATCATGATTCTTCATGAGATATTAGGGGTCAAACTTGACCACCTTGAAACATTCTAGAAATGCAGATGTAAAAACATAACAAGCTGTATTTTTTGACCTAGTAAAAATATCAAACTTGAAAATGTGGCTCTAAAAAAAAACTAGGGAGCATATGACTATGATGGGAATGCATATCACCAATCTATTTGTCATGAAAATCATCCAACTATGAAATATCCACATGAACAAGAGACCAGTTCACAGAACTAAGAGTTTGCAAACAACAAAACAATCCCAAAACCCTGTAGCTTTTCTCTTCAAAACCTCATAAAAACTCATCATAGGAGGCTGAAATCATACATGCATGTTCACATATAACAAATAAGTACACTCACCAATGGATTTGGCATGAAATTCAATTGGCTTCATTTTATGACCCTCCAAACTAGGTCACTGGGGAAGATTTTTCAGGGGCATTTTTGAGTGTGAAAATCAACTTTTCTCACCATGGGTAGTTCAAATTTACAAAATTTGAAGGTTCCATCACATCATTTTAATGTGTGTTCATTTGTTCCTATGCTAGTTTTTCATAGTGGACATTTTGTTCCACTTGTAAACATTTTTGGACAAACATCCTAGATCTAATCCATATCATGTGGGACAATCATCCAAAGCTTGATTCTAGGGGCTTGATTATCCCTCTTGATCATTCTCATCGTATCTCACTAGCATTGGTACAATTGGACACATCTTGTTGATTATTCATCTAATATAGCATGATTTTGATGAAAGTTACTCCTCTCACTAAAGTGGGGACTAAATTTAGTGTAGGAAAATGTATCCCTTTACATTTTCACACTTGTTTGGACCTTCCATGCTAAAATTGGTCTTCTTTATACCTCATTTGGTTGTATTTTGCATCCACAAGAATTTTTTAATGAACCTTTATGAGGATAATCCTAACACATATCTAATATTCAATCATAAATTAGTGATTTTGGATTGTATAGCCTAGATCTAGTGATCTAGGACTCATACACCACTTTGGGCATATGGGTCCCACCTAAGTTTCGGGGCTTGGTCTTGAATTTGGCATAAAACTCAAAATTTCTTGAAAATTTGTGTCCCAAGCCTAAGATATTGGGACTCATATTCCTCAACTTGTGTATGATTCATGCTTATCTTGGACCTATTTTAAATTCAAATTCTTGGCAAAATTTTATTCTCCTAGATCTAGTGGTCGCTTGCAGTGTTGTAATTTCAGGAATTTTGGCATAAAAAGTATAAATAAAAGGTTATTTCACATGTTTTCTCCTATCAATTTTCATGAGCAAGTGTGATCTAAGAATTCAAGCATTATATAAATTCAAGAGCATTCAAGAGTTGATTATCAAGCATTTTGGAGCTACAGTCAAGAATTAAGCGTCATGCTAGAGTCATCATGCATAATATTTATTTTTTAGCTAACATTTGTGATGTAAGTTCTTATGATTCAAGCAAGCATTCAAGTCAAGATCCATAACATGCAATCAAGAGTCAAGATCTACATTCATGCTAGCTATCTCATACAATATTGCAACCTTTGTTACAAGGGTTTGGTGATTTGTAACATAGATTATTTGTTCATTTATCATTCCTTCATTTTATTTCTATTCATTGCAAGGTTTGATTAAAAAATTGGGGATTGACCAAGGAAAACCCCTATCCACTAATAAAATTCCATTTTCCCTCTATTTTATGTATGATTTGTAGATTTAGGTTGAAGATCCACTAAAGAGAAAGATTGGAGAAGGTTGTCAAAGTTTCTATCGAGGGAGCAAACCCGAGACACAAAATAACACTCACAAAATAGAGAAAAATATTTTATTCAAAAATATGGAACTCTTACATGTAGAGGATCTCAAATCCTTGACCTCTAAGATGCATGCAAACTTCTTTCCCCAAAAAGTTACTCAAAATTCAGAAACAATTGCATAAAATAGACCCATTTCATGATCGGTTTGGAACCAAAAACAACCTTTGAGATAATATTTTTGGTGGTTTGGGGCCAAAATTACAATTTGAAATTCAGATTTAAATTCACATTAAAAATTAGCACATTTCTAAAATATGCACCAACTTCCAAAAGCCATAACTTTTAATCCGACCGTCAGATCTTCAATGATAATACCTTTTCAGAAAGCTCTCAAAAAGATGATGCTCAAAAAAGTAGGCCTATGGCTAACTACTTTGGCATTTCTAAAAATTTTAAGGCCCATCTGAAACTATTTAGTGCCTCAAACTGGACTTGGAAGGTTTTTCAGGGCAAAAAGTAGAAACTAGAACTTGAATAACTTTCAAACTGTGAATGATCTTGACCTGATTCTTTCACCAAAGTGCTCATTTTTCTATCTTGAAATTTCCCATAAATTTTTTTCTTCCCACACCTTCAAATTCATACCTGCTAAAAATAGTAGTTAGAAAAAGCAGAAAAGTAGTTCTAAAAGTTGGAAACTTTTATTCGACGAAAAGGGTATCCAAAAATGCAAAAACATCTACAAAAAGAAACAACATGTACAAAAAAATGGAAATCATCTTTTTGGGTGATGCAAGATTGTCCTCACACCATTGGATGCCCCTGCATCAGTTTCAAAGTTTTCAAAATTACCACCTTCCTTGCAAGATCACAAAAAGTCACCTATAGCTCATAATTCAATGTTTCAGACTCAGATATTGGAAAGGAGAAAAACTACAGGAGATCACTAGAGGATATCAAATTTTAAGATCAACCATGATACTAGGACTAAATCACCCCTTGTGGCATATAAGTCCTAGTATACTAGTTTTCAGAATTTTTTTATAGATTTTGGTTTACTAGTCACAGATTTTGGTTTCAGCTCGAAACCCTAAATTGGGACTAAATCACCCCTACTAGTGTATGAGTCCTAGTGCACTTCCAAAATTCATAATTTCAAGTTACCCAAACCCTTGTTTCCAAGCATCATGCTAGCTTTCAGGGTGTAGCTCTGGCTTATCTCTGGTTGCATTTATTCTGGTTTGGTTCCATTTTACAGGTCATATAGTTGGGTCTTTGCATGTTACTTTCATTTCTTGTCATTCTAAGCCTTTTCTTAGTGGTGAACCCCCTTATTTATTTTCAATCACACCCTAGGAGACTTTATTGAAGATCTCTTCTCTCACTTGGACCAATGGATTGAGATCTCTAAGGTTTCTTTGAATGAGCAAGAAAAATAGGATTCACCTTGTGTGTTCCATCTACACAAAAGGTGGGGAACACCCCCTATTTTCTTTCATTTTAAATGAGGTGTTAAATGGGTCTCCCTAATTTTCCATCTCCTAAAGGTGGAGCATCATTTCCCCTTCATTTCACATACTTCATTTTTTGGAGGTTTGTGGTTTCCCTACCTTGGTATCGTACCAACCAAAACTTTGGTATATCCAACCTAGAAAATGAAGGAAAATATAGAAATATTGTAATGATGCTGAGTGGGATGGTGAATCCTTGTTGGTCTCCTTAGGACCCCATCCTGCTAGCTTGTAATATCATGATGAATTTTGATAATTGTAAATCTAATCATGTGTTTTGCGTAGGGAATAAAGTGGTGGATGCCTTAACCAACTTCAAGGCCTTCACTTCTAAAGTGACTATATGGGATAATATTTCTCATATCCCTAGACATTTGCATGATTTACTTTCTAATGATGAAAAAGTACTAAAACCTTGAGCTTGAGCTGGACTCCTTGTCAACTCCTTTGGATAGCTAGCACAAATTGCATTTATGTCATTCCATCTCTCCTAACAAATCTTTTCATAAGCCTTCTAATCCTTACAGCCTATATGTATTATTCTTGTTTGGGATGAACCCATCTCTTGTGAGGAGTGTCAAAATGATAGGAATGTGTCGACCGTAACAAGAAAATATGACCTCATATGCTGGAAGGGCCGTGGGGCATGAACCTAATCTTTCAATTGGAGTTTTCTAACTCTTAGAACAAAGGCAATGTCACCATTGGTGAGAGTACACCTTCCACGTTAATGATCTTTTTAGAAGTCATTGGGATTTCCTTAGATGGGGCATACATTCCTCAAAAGTCAAAGGGTGACTAGCTAAAGGATATGGATAGGTTCTTGAAGGACAGTGAAAAAGTCAATCATTTGCAAAATAGGTTTTATAGAAGATCCCTTCCTGGGGTGTGGAGCAAGTTGGAAAAGTTCTTAATGAGGTTTGTTACTTTGGAGGGTCAGTTTAGATGTTTCCACACCCATCTCTTCCCTATGCTGAATCACTTTTGTTATAATGTTAAGATTAATTTTTCTTTATAGATTCTCTCCTCATTAGAGTAGTCTACTAAGGCTATGTAGGTTAAAATAAAAACCCTTCCAATTCACCAGGGGTTAATCTTTTTCTTATGCCACTACTAGGCCACTCTAACCCCTTCCTCAACCTCTATTAGAAAGATTTTTTTTCATAAGAGACCATACCAAACCCTTGGATGATCTCCGTTCATATACTATCTCTATGATGCCTCCATCCTCTTCTCATTGTATTACCAAGATGAGAGGTAAAACATCTATCAATGAAGACCCATCTCCTAACCATAGAAAAGTGTTTTTCTCATTAACACTACCCCTATTTCTACCTTTGATTTTGGAAAAAAAACTCAAAGGATGAGTCCTAGAAGCCCACCGAGGCTATTAATTCCCCTAATACTTCTCTTTTCCATGATGATGTTTTTAATGTTTCCCCTATTAATCCTCATAGTCCTAAATTATCCCCCAACCTTTGTGTTGAACTAGTGAGTACATCTATTCAGAAAAAATTGGACAAAGAGGTCTATTCTTAGTGTGTTCCCCTAAAGAATAAATTGAATGATGTCTTAATGATCGTGAATGTCTAGAATGATGTTCTCGAGTGTTTTTTAGACCAACTCTTCATGACCAAGGAAAAAAATTAGGTGCTAGAGGAGGTGTTAAAGAAAGAAGCAAACTAGTCAGGTGAGGTCAATGATGAAGGGTGTTGGATTTTGTTATCTTCACTTCCAAAGTATTTTAACAAATGGGAAAATTGGAAGAGGGAGGTTGAAGAGATTAAAGCACTAGTGGGTATGGAGGATGATAAGATGAGCTTCAGGAGGAGATTTACACCATGCACAATAACTAGAATAAGACCCTGAAGTTCCTCTAGGATATTGTGGACTTCAAAAAGGAAACCGTAAAAAAAACCATGGTTACTATCTAGGTTTTTTAGTATGAACTACAAAATAGTCATGGTAAAAGGGATTCTTAGGATTGTTAGGATGTTGTTCACTCAAAGAAAAAGGTAAGAAAGGAGGCAGCTCTTCCTCACCCATCACTATGTAGACCCAACCTCCTCACAAGGGGCCTTTGAATTTCGAGGAACACTTAAATTCATGTTTAAAAAGTGGTAGGCCATCAACACCCTTAAATTTCAGGGTGAGCAGTAATTGGTTCGGTCCCTTGTTGGTTTTGTCATGTGCTCTCTTTTAGTTTTTGTTGCTAGTCGATTTGTAGCTACTTCTCTTTTTCCTTTGTGTGTCTCACTTCTTGTAAACTTCCTTATTGAGCCTCTATGGTTTTTTTGTATATGGTTATTAGTCCTTCTAGACATTAATCCAATTAAAAAAATTAATTTTGAGTTATATATTATTTGAAATGTAAATTAATTTAATTTTAGACTAGTTAATGACTATGTAATTACAATGTATTCTATTATCCCAAATCAAGTTTTGAGTAAACATATTTTTCTTTAAGAAAACTCTTTTCTTACTTACTTTGAGTCATATATTTTAATAATTTATTCAAACATTTTAGAAATTTCTATTAGAAAATACTCATGATATTGAATCAATACATAATAGTTCTTGAAATAATTTTAAATTTTGGGTGTTATTATGTCAAGATTTATAGAATCAACATTTTCAACCACACTTGGTGATCCATCATCAGCAAGAGGATACACATAGGATAGTGTTACCCTTAAATGTGACCCCCCCCTCTTTTTCTAACTATCTTTTCTTTTCGCCTAAGTCTAGGACTTAAACATGCATTCAGGAATTTTTTTGTTGTCTTCCTCAAACTTGGGTAGGGTTTTTGTTTGTTTATCGAACCTCTCATTCTACCACTTGCATTGTTTGTCCTTCACAAGGTGGTGTTTTCTCACAATTTTCAAACTTTTGTTTCCTCCAAAAGTGGGTGTACATGAATATTAATAACTAATTGATGAGTTGTTGTGTGTCATAATTTGGAAACTTCACCCACAAGCCATGCCTTAGGTGGTATTCTTAATGTTGTTTGAAACCTAGGTGGGGTTTTATCAAATTGTGCAAACTATCCATTTTTCTACCTAGAAAGTTTTCAGTGATTTATGTAATGACATTGAGCCTAATTTATTTAACATGTGCATTTTGTAGAAAAGCAAACCAACATTTTCAAACATGATATGAACAAAAAAAAATAAAACCATGCATGGAAAGAGACCGTAATATCAAAAGAGATATCTTATTTATATAGAAAAATGTTTTTACATTGCATTGGCACTACAAAAATTGTTTGGTTCAACTAAAAAAGTTCTTGTCATAAACACCAAAAAAGGAAAAAAGAGGCATTTATTCTTAGGTACATAGAATGAGCATTAGAACATTAATTCCCTTAGTAACAACCTAGATGCATTCAACTTGTGCTGCTAATAGCAGATTCTCATGAAACTAGAGGAATTGTGTGAAAATCCCCATATCATTCCTTACAACTCCCATACATAGAAAAGCAACAACCTCCTCTAAGGTCTCATCTTGAATGGTTGATGTAATGCAGATGGCATTCACTATCAGTCCATTTTGATGGTAGTGGCTACGCCCGTTAATCACTACATTAACTTCATGATGAAACTCAGGCATCACTAGGTGCTCTAGTGCTCTCACTCCCTAGTCATGATGACTAGAGGTCATGATGATAGTAGATATGAAGTGCTTCAGCATGGTTGTGTTGTGTACACAGGTCTGGATCAAGAACACCTCACCCGGGATGTTGTAGAGCACCTCTTCCTCTATCTTGCTCCATATTTTGAAAACCTCCTTCAATTGGTATGATACAAGTTGAAACAATGGACTGCATTCAATCTCTTCTAGCACAATATGGTCATTGATAGAGTTACCATCACTCTAAGAGCTCGCCATATTTGATGCTACTGATTGATGTAGAAAGGTGACACTGGCTGAATTTATAGAAGAATAGTTAGACATTGGTTCATTCTTGTAAGTATGATGAGATGGAAATTAAATCCCAATTTATGGCTGGTTTGAGTTGGTTTAAATTACAATTTCCCATCAAGCATCATACACATGCTATTTTTTAGATATTCCTAGGAATTGTATTAATTGTTTGATAGTGTGAAAGGTCATTCAACAGTTGTTGGTGTGATCAAGATCAATTTCTTCTTACCTATATCCATTCCTCTACCAAGATCAATTATTTTGATTAATTTAGCAATTCTCAAGGAATATTGGAAAATAAGAAGCCACTAATTTGGTAACAGTTTTGGCGATCATCCAATAGCTTTTCCTTAGCTATAAATTTGAAATTGGGAATGAAAGTAAGGACCTTTTTTATTTTTTGGGAGATACACCCATGGGTGTTCTCGAGAAGGATTAGCATTTATTTTAGACTGTAATGATTTATAATATGTGTTATGGATTAAATGATGCTTTTGTATGTTGATTTTGGCATTATGTGTATGATATGGTCATCTCTTCTTTGAAAGATAAGCTATATAAAAATCATTTATTGTAGCCTAGTTTTATTTTCAATGATCTAATGGTCATAAGTTTTTAATCTTTGATTTGATTATTAATGGCAGTGACCTCTGCTTTCACATTAGTTTCATATTTATGAGCTAATGTTAGTTAACTTTCCTACTTTTTGGTTAAAAGAATACACATATTCTTTAGATTACATTAATTCATTGAAAATCTGGTGATGAAGTTGTACCTCAACAAAATTCAGAGAAAAGCCATAAATGCAATTGTGGTCTTTTCAGAACTATAAGCAGATTTCACCGGTGCTAAGTTTGGGCTGAGACTCATTTTCCTAAGTATATTTATCTTGAGCCATTCCATTTGGTAATAGATAGCTTATAGATAATTCTCCTTAAAAGGATGAGAAGGGAGCGTAGTTATATAGTGACAAAAATTGAGCATAATGTTTTTGATAAAAGGGTAAAACAGGTTTTACAAGGACCCAAAACCACAACGTTTACAAAATAGAAAAGAGGACACCAAGTTCCAACCCAAAAGACTAGTTTCCTGAGAAAAGATCAGCAACAACCAAATGAAAAAAACTAGAAAGGTTAAAACAAAAGGAACAGCAAAGTAAGCACCAAAAAAACCCCAGCTGTTAATTCAGAGTCTTGAGGATAGACTTTGTCTCCACTTCCAGATTCTACATATCATTGACACCCTTTCTAAAAGTTTGAATCATCTTCGAAGTAGGGGGACCTTTTGCTTCAGATTGGCTCTAGTTCTTCTGGAAATTCCTGCATCTATCTCCTGGCTTTTGTCCTTTGTTTCCTCTAGATCCATGACCAGAGAACCCTACTAGGCTTTATCTAGCTTTTCAGTCATTGCATTAATGATAATGGCATTGTGTCTTGCCATATGGTTGTTTTGCTCAACAACGGTTTTGATGGTATTCCTTATGTTCTCAACCTTGGAATCTATATTTCTATTACTGTGACCCACATCTTTCTTTTAAATCTCTGCAATCTTTGCACCCAACTCTTCAATCTTGCTTTGAAGGGCCCAATTTTTTATTTTCAACTCATTAATTTCAATGAATGTCCATTCCAAGAGTTTGAAGTGGGACTCAGAATTGGTTTCGGCAAGGTTCAGAACATCTAGAGAGGGCTCTTTTCTAGTATTAGGACAAGTTTTCTCAGGGTTAGGAATAATAGGGGAGTAATCATTAGTGTGTTTATCCAGCAGAGGATTAGCGCAAAGCTTAGTTTTGTTGGCATTAGACTCCTCTGACTCAGAGGATTCTTCAGAATAGGAAACATTGCTTTTGGCCTAGGGTTTCTTATCAATAGAGTTGTTCTTAAGGGAGGGGATATCAAGCTCAAGCTTAGTGCGGGTTTTACCAAAATTCCTAGAAGGGACAGTGTGCAAGCTAAGGACTTTTCTAGCCGGATTAGAGTTAGGTAGATACTTTGAGCCACTGGGCTCAGTGTCATCACTCTCAGAATCAGGGATAGTTTCCAGAATAGCAGGAGCAGGCATATTTTGGAAATGTTCAACAATCAACCTTATTAACCTAGTGTGAAGAATGGGGAATCTTTTAGGGTTTTTCTTATTATCCTCCACACTTTTCTTCAAGGAAAAGAAAAGATAATAGGGGATAGAGACCCTAATCTTGTATCGAAAGTGGTTGAGAAGAGCAAAGTGGTAGCCATAGACTCTGGTGAAGCGCCAATCCACCGTAATGTACTCCATGATGATGCGCATAACCTTTCTCCAAATGGCCTTTATGGTGTCTACATCGAAGTAGTTGTTTGAAATTTTAACTAGACTTAGCCTTTCTTTGTCCTTTTTAGGAAATTTGATCACAACTTCGTCGAAAAAAGCCCTATCCCTGAAGAACTTCTTCCCTTTAGTAGATAATCCCGTAACATCAACAATAAGATTTTCACTGAGCTCCACATTCCTACCAAACAGGGTCAAGTTTCCATTATTCCACTTTTTAACAAAGAGATCCGTAGCCTCCTAGTTAGAGCCATGGAGCTTCTCCAGGAAACAAAGCAACCCTCCACTTTTAACCTTACTTCAAGCCTTGACATTTTTCATGTGTGTATCATAGCTGTCTAGCTCAATCCGCTTTCTATCTCCTCCCATTTTGGCTGACATAGTGGGGTAGACCCAAACGAAAGCTTAACTAAAACTGGCCCTACCAAATCTAAGAACCCACAAAGCGTGTTGAGTTTTCTTGCAGATTAAGCCACTAGGCTCAGTCCCATGCACTCTAATGATTGTGATGTGAAAGAACCAACCTGTCCTCATTAAAGGGATAGCACGTCACCTTTCCATGTGATTTATCATAATTTAATAGGGCGCATACATTAGAGTTTAGATCACTGGTATTAAGCTAGGTATGCACATCTTTACTCCTAACTCCTTCGTTAGTGAAAAAATTTGCAATAGCATTGGCTTCTCTATAAGCATGTGATATTTTAAATTTTTCAAATTTAGCCAAAGTCAATATGGCATCTTCAAACCATGATTTAATGGTCCACGAGGGGGGAGACTTGCCACAGAGACAGTCAATTATGTTTTTGGAATCTCCTTCAAGCCACAAATTTTTAATGTTAAGACTTTGGGCTAAATTTATGATGTGAAAAGCACCAGTAGCCTCCACCAGATGATTTGTTTGAGAACCAAGAGGAGAGGTAATCGCTTCAATGAAATTGCCAAAGGAATCCCTTATAACTCCACCATAGCCTGCCGCCCCCAGATTGCCTTTAGCCGCACCATCAAAGTTAGCTTTGATCCAACCATTTGGTGGAAAAGACTAGCAAACACCCTCTCTATCCTTCTTGGCCTTCATTATAATTCTAGACAAATCTAGACTTATGTTCCAATCCTTAGCAACAATTAAGTCATAGAGTGAATGCTTCGCTTTCATGGGCATGTTGTCCTTCTGAACAAATTGAGCATAATGTTAATACTTATAGAATTATCATTTTTAAAACTTTGTAGTTCTTGAAATATTTTTAAATTTTGGGTGTTATTATGTCAAGATTTATAGAATGAACATTTTCAACCACACTTGGTGATACATCATTAGGAAGAGGATACACATAGGATATTGTTACCCATAAATGTAAACCCCCCTCTCTTTTTCTAACTATTTTTTCTTTTTTCCTAATTATGGGACTTAAACTTGGATTCACGGGGTCTTTTATTGTATTCCTCAAACTCAAGTGGGGTTTGTTTTTGTTCATCGAACCTCTCATTTTATCGCTTGCATTGTTTTTCCTTCACTACGTGGTGTTTTCTTACCATTTTTGAACTTTCCTTTCCTCCAAAAGTGGCTTTACAAATATTAATAACCGATGGATGAGTTGTTATGTGTCATAATTTGGAAACTTCACCCATAATCCATGCCTTATGTGGTATTCTTAATGTTGTTCCAAACATAGTCAAGGTTTTATCAAGTTGAGCAAACTATCCATTTTGCTACCTAGAAAATTTTCAATGATTAATGTAATGACATCGAGCCTAATTTATTTAACTAGTGCATTTTGTAGAAAAGGAAACTAACATTTTCAAACATTATATGAATTGAAAACCAATAAAGCCATTCATGCAAAGACACTGTAATATCAAAAGAGATATTTTATTTATATATATAAAAAATTTTACATTACATCAACACTAAAAAAATTGGCTAGTTTGACTACAAAATTTCATGTCATAGACACAAAAAAAGGAAAAAAAGAGGCATTTCTTCTTAAGTACACAGAGTGAACATCTGGACACTATTTCCTTTAGTAATAGCCTATAGGTGTTCAACTTGAGTTGGTGATAGCATATTCTCTTGTGACTGGAGGAATTGTTGAAAAAGCCCCATATAATTCCTTATGACTCCTATACACAAATGAGCCACATCCTCCTTTAAGGTCTCATCTTGTAGGGCTGACGTAATGCAGATGGCATTTACTATTAGTCCATTTTGAGGGTATTGTTTAAGCCTGTTAATCACCACATTAACTCAATGATGAAACTTGGGCTTCACTAGGTGCTCCAATGCTCACTCTCTAATCACGATGACCAGAGCTCCTAATGATAGTATATATGAAGTGCTCTAGGATGGTTGTGTTGTGTACATGGGCTTGGCTTAGGAACACATCGCCTAGGATGTTGCAGAGCATGTCTTTCTCTATCTTGCTTTATACTATGAAAACATCCTTTAGCTGGTATGATACATGCCAAAGAAGTGGACTAAATTGGATCTCTTCCAACACAATATAGTCAGTGGAAGAGTTATGATCACTCTAAGAGCTCATCATATTTGATACTACTGATTGATGAAGAAAGGTTACACTAGCTGAATTTATAGAATATTGGTTAGACATTGGTATGTTCTCGTAAGTATGATGAGATGGCAATTAAATCCCAATTTATGGCTAATTTGAGTTGGTTTAAATTACAATTTCCCATTAAGCATCATTCGCGTGCTATTGTCTGATATTCCTAGGCATTATATTAATTGTTTGGTTGTGTCAAGGGTCATTCAGTGGCTATTGGTCTGATCAAGATCAGTTTCTTCTTATCGATATCCATTCTTATACCAAGATCAATTCTTCCAATTGATTTAGCAATTCTCAAGAAACGTTTGAAACAAAAAGTCAATAATTTGGAAATAGTTTTGGTGATCATCTACTGCCTTTTCCTTTGCTATAAAATTGAAATTGGGAACAAAAATAACAACCCTTTTTCTTCTTTGGGAGATACACTTGGGGGTGTTCTCGAGAAGGATTAGCATTTATTTTAGACTGTAATAATTTATAATCTGTGTTATGAATGAAATGATGCTTTTGTATGTAGATCTTGGCATTATGCGTATGATATGGTCGTGTCTTCTTTGAAAGATAAGCTATATAACATTCATTTATTGCATTATAGTTTTATTTTCATTGATTTGATGGTCATATGTTTTCAATCTTTTCATTGATTATTAATGGTTGTAACCCCTACTTCCATGTTAGTTTCATAGTTATGTGCTAACATTAGTTACCTTTCCTAATTTCTAGTTGAAAGCATACCCATAATCTTTAGATTAGATTAATTCATTGAAAATTTGGTGAGGGAGTTCCTTGACAAAATTTAGAGAAAAACAACAAATGTAATTCTAGTCTTTTCAGAGCTCTTAACGGATTTCACTACTACTAAGTTTGGGTTGAGACTCATTTATCTAAGTATATTTATCTTGATTCCTTCCATTCACTAACATATAGCTTATAGATAATGCTCTTTAAAAGGATGAGAAGGGAGAGTAGTTATATTGTAAGAAAAATTGAGCAAAATGTTAATACTTAAAAAAATAAAAAAATAAAAATGTTATTATGTATTTATTAATAGTAAAGCCTTTGTCAATTAACCTATTTATATAGATTATAATTAATATAATATAAGTAATTTTTATGAAATTAGTGTTAACAAATTTATATTACTTTGAATATATTAAAAAATATGATTAAATTATAATTTAAATGTATTAAATTATTTTTTAAAACATTAAAATTATAAATTAAAGAAATAAAAATAATCATAATAATATCTAAGATATATTTTAATATTTGAATACTCTATTTATACATAGTTGATAAAAAATGATAACATATATTACCATTTAGAGTTTGTATCTTTATAATGATACTATTCATGGTGAGTAAATTTTACTCAATTTATAAATAATATTTATTAAAGACAAATTTTAAATGATATCTTTATCAACTCAAATTTATTAAATTAAAATTTCATCTTTTAACTTATTTTTTTCATATTTTGAAAATATAAATTAATGAAAAAATCCTTATTTATATGTAGAAAGTTGAGAATAAAATTATTATTCTACCATATATTATAAGTTAATTATTATAATGATAAAAAAGATACAAATCCTTATCAATAAAAACCACATATATATAATAAATAAACATAGATATATATAATTTATATCTTCATGGATATCTAATATTGTCTGAAATCTCTATCATAGCCACCTTTCTTAACCTTCAAGGTCTCGAGGTCCATTCGCTAGGCTGGTCACCTTTGTCATGCTAGGCCTCACTTGTTGCATGCATTAGGTTAGCCATTAGTGGTGCTGTCCATCAGGTTAGACATTAGTGGTGTTGACGGTTTACTCTTCACCCATTCCTCAACTTACTAGAATGTGTGTGTGGGAATTCCCTACAAATACATTTCTTCGGGAAAAAAAGCGTAACTAATTATTTAGTAAACATCCAAACATGAACTTGGTCGTGTAAATAGATGTACTTGGCTAACATGTAAACATCCAAAAAACAGTCACCTCAAATTTAGTTTGCTACTTAGTGCCTGTGGAAGAAAAGTGAGGTAAATTTCCATTGTTACCGTGACATATTCACTGCAGCGGTGTTAATCAAAGCTGTAAGTATCACTGTTGACTAAAGTCAAGAAAATTTATAAATGCATGCGGCTCAGAATGCCCACTCCTGTAATTGCGCAAATTTTCAAACTGTATTATTGAAAGGACATTAATGCAATTTTGGTAGTATGCGTGACTGTTGTTGAAATGATATGTGTGGAAGACAATTTCCTGTTGTGACTCTTGTTGAATGGATATGTGTGTAAGGAAATTTTTGTTGATTAAATTGCAAATCTATTGCTGTTGTTGAAAGGATATGTGTGGAAGAGAATTTCCGTTGATTAAAGTGAAAATCTGTGCCTGTTGTCGAAAGGATATGTGTGGAAGGAATTTTTTGTTGATTAAAGGCAAACCTGTGACTGTCTTCAATGAAATTCTGAAAGTATCAGTTTATGTTTTTCAAAGGATATATGTGAAACGCAAGTTCCCTTGACTTAAAAAATAAATAGAAACGTATACAGCTCGGAATGGATCAACACACTCCAAAGAGCAATTATTGAAATGCCAATTACTGTTTCTGAAATAATATATGTGAAACACAATTTCTTGTTCCTAGCCCCATAAATATTCAAACCGTATTATTGAAAGGACATTAATAAATTTTGGTAGTATCCGTGACTGATGTTGAAAGGATATGTGTGGAAGATAATTTCCGTTGATTAAAGTGTAAATTAGTGACTTGTTGAAAGGCTATGTGTGAGAGGCAATTTCTGTTGATTAAACTACAAATCTATGGCTGTTGTTGAAAGGAAATGTGTGGAAGACAATTTCCGTGGATTAAAGTGCAAATCTGTGGCTGTTGTTGAAAGGATATGTGTGGAAAGCAATTTCTGTTGATCAAAGTGCAAGCCTGTGACTGTCTTCAATGCAATTCTGAAAGTATCCGTTTATGTTTTTCAAAGGATATGTGTGAAACGCAAGTTCCGTGACTTAAAAAAAATAGAAATGTATACAGACCCATTCCAAAGAGCAATTATTGAAATGTCAATTACTGAAAGATTGTATGTGAAACGCAATTTCTTGTTCCTAGCCCCATAAATTTTCAAACCGTATTATTGAAAGGACATTAATACAATTTTGGTAGTATCCGTGACTGATGTTGAAAGGATATGTGCGGAAGACAATTTCCGTTGATTAAAGTGTAAATTAGTGACTTGTTGAAAGGCTATGTGTGAGAGGCAATTTCTGTTGATTAAACTACAAATCTATGGCTGTTGTTGAAAGGAAATGTGTGGAAGACAATTTCCGTGGATTAAAGTGCAAATCTGTGGCTGTTGTTGAAAGGATATGTGTGGAAAGCAATTTCTGTTGATCAAAGTGCAAGCCTGTGACTGTCTTCAATGCAATTCTGAAAGTATCCGTTTATGTTTTTCAAAGGATATGTGTGAAACGCAAGTTCCGTGACTTAAAAAAAATAGAAATGTATACAGACCCATTCCAAAGAGCAATTATTGAAATGTCAATTACTGAAAGATTGTATGTGAAACGCAATTTCTTGTTCCTAGCCCCATAAATTTTCAAACCGTATTATTGAAAGGACATTAATACAATTTTGGTAGTATCCGTGACTGATGTTGAAAGGATATGTGCGGAAGACATTTTACATTGATTAAAGTGTAAATTAGTGACTTGTTGAAAGGATATGTGTGAGGGGTAATTTCTGTTGATTAAACTGCAAATTTATGGCTGTTGTTGAAAGGAAATGTGTGGAAGACAATTTTCATGGATTAAAGTGCAAATCTGTGGCTGTTGTTGAAAGGACATGTGTGGAAAGCAATTTCTATTGATTAAAGTGCAAGCCTGTGACTATTTTCAATGCAATTCTGAAAGTATCCATTAATGTTTTTCAATGGATATGTGTGAAACACAAGTTCCGTGACTAAAAAAAAAATAGAAACGTATACAGACCCATTCCAAAGAGCAATTATTGAAATGTCAATTATTGAAAGATTATAGGTGCAATTTCTGTTCCCAGCCCCATAAATTGCACCAATTTACAAACATTTTCCTTCCAATCTATGTAAGTTTGTTCCACTGAATACGCGAGTATGACAATGAATGTTTACCACAAATTCATTGGATTGTTTTTGGGTGCAGATCCGTTCCAGTGAACTTTGGAGTACAGACAAAGTTTAGTATGGTGAATAGTGGTTGTCATGCATAGGTATATGGGTGCACCTAGTATGGTGAATAAAACTTGTAATGAATGTAATATTAACTAGCAATTGACGAGTTAATAGGGATCTTTTGCGAATGGGTATTTTGTGGGGATGGAGGAAGAAAGTTGTTTTTCTAATGTAATGTCAAGTATAAAAATTGAGAATTATTTGCAACTATTTGAATGAGTTAAAAAATGGAAAGCATGTTAATAATTGAATATGGAATAACATGAGCTTAGTTTATAGTAGGAGGTGAACGAGGATAAGATTTGTAGAGTACATTGTAAGGAACAGAGATACTTGAAAATGAATTTGACTTACATTACTTGAAGATGTTACAAAACACTTAAATTTGGTGAAGAAATTATTTTATATCTCTACATTTAATTTGAGGATTGTATAACATTTTAAACCCCATGTAATAGTCCACTTCTTTATTGTATAACATTTGCATAAAACAGGAGTTGATTTTTGCATTTCCACATCAATTATTTTTAATTAGAAATTGATTATGGAAATGTACAATAAAATTGTAGGTCGTCTTCATTATTTGCAATGTATGCATTTATTGTAATATCAAGCAAATAATCATCAATAATTTTAATTACAATAATTCATTTTAAATGATTTTAATTAATAATATTAGGAGAATGATTTTAAATACAATTTAAATTTTCAAATAATTAGTTTTGTTAATAAGAATAATTTCTCTCCAAAATTTAAGGTATGATATATATATAATATATATATTAGTCTAATAGTTTTTATGTGTAGATGCACATTTATATTTGATGTTTTTGTCTAGTTTAATCAATCAATCCATTAATTATTATTTAATAATCTTAAGATAAGGCAATGCATTGCAAGACTAATAACCATTTGGATAAAAGAGGAAATTAATCTTTGATATTTTTGTCTAGGTTAATGAATGAAATGATTGACTATTGTTTATCTTTAGATAATGCAATGCATGAGACATTGTTGAATAAAAATATATTCTTTCAAAAAGTCATTGTTTATTTGAATATTAGTTATAATGCTCATCACAAATGAGTTTTTCAACAAAGAAGGATGTTATGTTGTATCCACTCAACAATTTGGGGAATAAAACATTTTTTTGTGCTTGTGATTTATGGGTTAGAAGAAGAATTTAATGAAACGACACACATATTTTGCATTGTTATAATAATTAAATTAGAAGGTATGCCTTGCTTTAAGGCAACATGAGAAACATGTTATTATAAAGTATGACATGACAAACATATTTTTGCTTCCCTACGACTTGCTATGACATGGAAAACATGTTATTATAGACTATGTTTGCTGAAGCTAACTTTACACAAGGATTTGTGTACACATAAATCTATGTAACAATAAATATATGGTGTTAAAAGTAAAACCACAAAAGCCATGCTCATTTTCCTCCCTACCATATTGGCATCATGAAGCCCTATAGACTCTATCCAAATCCTCAAGCAAAAAATAGATGAAATGGCTATGGGAGATTTCATGGAGTTTCATCATACATTACACAATAAAAAAATTGGGAAAACCCCAGTGTTTACATATATAATATCTGATATTGTTTTGTTTTCTTTGATGTTGTATCTTTAAGGGAAATAGGTATACCGGTTTTTTAATCCTCTTACATGCTTACACCTAGTTCTTGCAAATGAAATAGAAGGGTATGTTAGTGCAAAAGAATAGAAAATAAAAAGAAACAATAAAAAAAGAGAAAGTATATGGATAAAATTAATATATACAATGTGAAGCTAAAAAAAGTCAATAATTTTTACAAATAGGTAACCAAATTTGTCAATTAAGAGTGGAAAATTTTTGTACTTACATACACTATTGATCGTGTTTAAGAAGGGTGAGTTGCATTGCATTGAGTAGTAGGAGCATGAAATAATTTAAAATATATAGTGTACAATACAATAATTTTGTTGAATACCTATTATATCTGTGCAACAATATAAATGAAATTATATATATATATATATATACACAATAAAAGAGGTTAGCAATATTTGTTGTAAATAGAAAGAGATAAAATGGAACATTCTAAATACATGGAATGTTGGTAAAGAATTATCTATAAGTAATCTATTGGAGAAGTTGAGAAGAGATTTGTTGAAACAATAACAAATATAATGGTTAGAGTAGAGTATGTTTTTGGTAGACAAGTGTATGTGAGAATTTTTGTGTCCATGTATATAAGCAACAAAAAATATGTGAAGGTGGAAGAAAAATACACTAAACCCGTGCTCATTCTCTTCCCTACCATATTGGCATCATGAAGCCTCACAGTCTCTAGCCAAACCCCCAAGTAAGAAGCATAGGTGAGGTCCATGAAAAATCTCATGGACTCTCATCATATGTCATAGAATAACAAAGTTGGAAAAATAGGGGTTTACAAACAATATTTCTAATATTGTAGTCTTTTTTTTTGTTATGAGAAGTTGATGAAAACATGTTTCCTATTAAATAGTTGGCATCATAGGAGTCGAAGAAGGTTGGAGGAACATGTATAGATGGAATATATAGAAGAGTGTATATTAACTAAAAAGGTGCATCTAATTTTAGAAACATATATATTAGTATAGTTTTGTTTGCAAGTTCTTGTATTTGCATTGCATGGCTAAGATGTATTTGCAAAAAAGTCTTTGTGAAACATTGACACATCTAATAACCAATAACTAGAAATCCCAAAAATGCAGTCATGAACAAAAAAAAAAGGGGCAACCATGACATTGTAAATGGTTTAGTTCAATGGAGCAGCATACACCATTGCCATGTACTTCTAGGGATAAACAATGTGCTGCAATCAATAAATTATTTGTCCTCTCAGAAGCACATGACCGTGGTGTTCGGTTGCCATCCATAATCATGTAAACCCATGCTCGTTCTACTCCCAACTATATTGGCATCACGAAGCCTCATGGGCTCTAGCCAAACCCCTGAGCAAAACAAGTGGGTAAGGTGCATGCAAAATATGATGGACTCTTATCATATACCACATAATAACAAACTTGTGGAAGGGAAAGTGTTTTGAAATAAGTTGTGTTATATTGTAGTGTTTTTTTTCAGCTTGACAAGTTGACAAAAAAGATATAGCATGGTAAAGAATTAGCATAATATATGCACATGTATACATTTATATATTTATATATATGCATATATCCAAACAACTTGCATGAGGGTAAATGCATTCTTTCATTGTTGTATAATGGGGGTGGATGAAGTAAATGCAGGCAGAAAAAGTAAGTTTAAATATACCAGTAGTAAAAATACAATTGTAATCTTAGGAATAATATAGTTTAAATGATCATTGAATTGATAGGAAAATTGTTACATAAAATTCCTCCTAATACATAATGCACATTTTGCTTTGTGGGACTAGGGAAAAAGAATATCATAAAAGATATTGATAGAAAAAAGGCAATCTATGTAATAGTTGGCTTCTGAATTCAAAATTCAAGCTAATAGATAAAATAGAGAAATTGTATAAGAACTATTAGGAAATTTTTTTAAGAATTAGATAGAAATGATAGATGATTGAAACCCACATGGAACATATTGATACAAGACAAGCAATCCATGTAAGAGTTGGCTTGTCTAGTCAAAATTGCTTACATGGAAAACACTTCCTTATGTTTTTGCATATCGAGGCAACTAGTTGTACCATTGCCAGCATACCCACATAGGAATCTTTGTGGTTGTCATAAGTAGCCCTGTGTACTTTGTTCTAGGGAGCTTGAAATAGATGGGGAAAAAAGAACATGAAAAATATTGATATAAGATTCAACCTACATTGTTTGGTAGTAAATATTCAAGATAAATAGAGGAATTGTATAATAGGTATTAGAATAATACTTGTTTGGTACTAAATATTATACACAAAAAGTAAAATTGTTTTGAGTTCCCTCAAACATAGATAGATACATATGCACATATATATATTTATAAGAGAAAATTTGCACCCCATGTCTAAATCCCCTTTTTCCCTTTATACACTTTAGAAAACCAAGTTCAAAGGCTCAATTCCACCTAAGCACACTGCTTGCATCACACTTAGTGCCTATTTTGAGTGTCGATGGAGGCATTTATATTGAGGATGCTCGTACGATGTATAGAAATCAGTGGAGCATGCTTACATTGTTGACATATTCCCATGTCTAGAGCCTGCAGAGGTGTTACACTTCCCATTGGGGGTTTATTTTTAATGCCCTCCTCTGCTAACCTACCCATGTATGGCCATTTTCTTCATCTCCCATTCAAAGTCACTCCTTCCATATGCATTGGATCTTCTACCATCTTGTACATCTCTCCTTGCCCCCTTCACACATCTCTCTAAGAACTTCTTCACTCCATTCACAAGCTCGAAGTAGCTTCTTCACCATCTCTTCAATCTCCAAACACTTTACACTTCACAATAACAATAACAACACTACACCACTTGAGTAGAGAAAGTGTGCAATAAAACACCATGACAATAGAGGCTTGAGTTCTACTCATTTTCTCCCCCATTAGCCTTGAGCACTCTTGGTGGAGGTGGTAATCTTTCACTCCTCTCCTCTATTACTTGGTTGAGTAGCATAACACTACTTTGTAGTGCTTTAAGTACTCTTTGCTTCATTTCTACTTTTTTCTCTATCTATCTAGTTGTCTGTGGAGGTGGGAACACCAAAAAATGGTTTCATTGAGGCATGCCCCTATACATCCACCAAACAATTTCTCTCTCCCTATTGTGTGTAGGTATTGAAAACATGCACAAGCTAGAAGCTTCATCATGTGCATGGTTGTAAGTATTTCCTTTCTTCTCCTTATTGTCTCTATTCCATTTCAATCTTATTACTTCGTGTTGCTTTTTTGCATTCGAAAAGTTCTTAGTAATTGAAGTGTAAGTCATCACTTAGTTATTTTCTGAGACATTCTCACACTTTGGTCCATACAAGACACCAACGCACCTCTGGGACACCAGCGTACTGCACTATCATCTGCTCTCTGTGCTGACATCCTTTAACCGAGAGCTTGTTAGTTTTTCTAGAAAATCCCTATGACCTACTCTTTTAGATTCTCAAACTTCCATGTTGTTCCATTGAGGTAGTATAGGAAAGTTCGCCCCGTGAGGCTCTCTAAGTGAAGAGAACTCATGAGTAGCAAATCCCCCTATATTACATTTTGGTGAACTTGATGTGAAGAACATTGTTCTCTAGAAAACTAGAAATTTATTTACCCCTACTTGGTGGGGTCATAAATTTTGTCTTGGTGCTAAGAATTCAGAACCATTTGCAATATTGGAATGGTCTCCTAGAGAACTTGTTTAGTCCCTAAAATAAAAGTACCTTTGCCAGTCAAATTTTAGGGACCGACGTAAGTTCTAACCTCAAATTTCACTCTAGAGAGCTCATAAAACATGAATTACTAGAACATAGAAAATGCTGAAAAAAATCATAATGAATTTAATATCTTCTTTTATTTGTTCTATATATAATTTTGTTCAAAATGTTAATAATATTCCATTTCATGCATGTGACAATGACTTGGATTTACCGATGTCAGTTTTGTATCTTTGATCCTTCTCGCAAAAGTCCTTTAGCTTCAAAGGATATTTTGTTGCAATAAGTTGAAATCATTGATACCTTTCTTAATGTTACCCTTGATTGTAATACATTCTCTTCTAGAGATGATGCATTAGCTCATGATGAACCTCCTTCCACATCTAATTCACCTTGGATCAATGTTGAGAATGTTTCTTCAAATAATTATTCCACATTTGATCATGTTTGGATTGATGTTGAGAATATGTATTTGAATAATTTTTCTACTAGCTATTATGATTTTGTAAATGTAATCTACATGTCTATAGCCCCCCAAATGCCTAAGATACAAATTGTTTATGGGAATCTAGCTAGTCCTTCTTCTAAAAGGATTTGTTCTATTGATAGTGTTCCATTTGATGGTGGTTCTCATGATCTTTCTATGGCTCCCTCTTATGGAGCGGTAGCCCATACTTATGAGAATATAATGAATAAACAACCAAGTCTTCCTTTAGCTCCTAAACCTATGACTAAAGCACCTAGTGATAATGATCTCGTGGAGAAACTTTGTGTTACTCTAGCTAAGATCTCATTATGGGACTTGCTTTAGTCTACTCCAGTTTATCAAGGTATGCTTCAAGAAGGCTTGCAAAATATCCTCTTGCCTTCTTCCACTAGGCTAATGGATGCTAATGTGTTGATGACGTACATTTTTGTAGATTCACCAAATATTACATTCTATCCATAGGAGCTTCCATCTCTTGAAGTACAAAAGCAAGAGGACCCTTTAATGATTATAGTTAAAAATAATAAAATTTTCATTAGACGTACTCTCATTGATGTTGGTTTGATGCTCAATGTATGCAGCATTGATCTATTTCCTAAGATTAATATTGACTTATCTTCTCTTAATATTTCTTTGGTTTTCATTTGTGGGTTCAATAATGTTGGGTGACAAGCTCTAAGTGCAATAGTATTACCTTTGTAGCTTGGACCCGTTATTGTACCCACCCTTGTATATGTAATGGTAGAGAAGTTACCATATAACCATCTTCTTGGTAGATCATGTATTCATGCTATGGGTGCAGTATCATCTACCTTGCACAAATCTATTAAGTTCATTTATAACAATCGAGTAGTCATAGTTAAGGCTAACCTTGATTCTATACACTTATGTGAGATGTAGCTATCGATCAAGCTTCAGTTGTGCCTACTCTTATTCCATGAGTGTCTTCCAATGTGTTGATGTTTACTCTAGTAGTACCTACTACAAAGGGTACTCTCAAGATAAATGTCCCTGAAGAAGATCCTTCGAAAGAAAGGAGTTCTAAGTGTGCTCCTTCTACCTCTTCTCAAAAGAATGCATGTCTTGGTGATGATTGGGTTTCTTTAGACTTTATAGATTCCTTCATCTAGGAATATCAAGTCAACTTGATCTACTTAGACCTTTTGATGACATCATCCACACTCGCTATCAAAAATGACTATTCTACTGTATTGTGGGGTAGTATGAGTGCAAATTATAATATTCTTACTATTGATCCTCCTTCTGAGGAAGATGATTAAACTTTTGGTAAAAAAGAAAATGTTGTTAGTCCTATTAATAAGGATGATCATGATCCCATAGAGGAGTGTGATCCTCATTATTGGGAAAATTCTCTCTATGAGGATCCTCCTCTTCAAGATTTACAAGCATGTTATGGCCCTATCTTTAAGCTTGTCTCTAAATATGGCTATGAGCAGAAAGGTTGTGGGCATAATTAACAAGGCATTTAGGTCCTATATAATTCAAACCCCATAAGCATAATTTTGGTCTTGGTTGCTTGAATGAACAATCTAAATGAAGACCACAGTTGAATGTTGATATGAAGTCCATTCAACCTTGTTCTCGTGGATTGATTTATCCTCCTCTATCTGCTACCTTTGTTCCTTCTTCTTCTTGTGAGAAGTCAAACCTTTCTCTACAAGAGAAAGGGTTGTTTCCTACTCCTCATCCTTTATCTTATCAAGAGTGTATTTTGTTGTGGCTTCTAAAAGCTCACTTAATCAGTCTTCTCCTACACATAATAAAATCCATAAACATGATGGAGTACATTCCTGATGTGCATGCCATTGAGTGCTTGGCCATTCCACTAGTGAATGTAAGCCCTTGAAGGATAAAATACAACTTCATGATTCAAGCACCATAAAACTTCCATTTGATTGATACACCTACCTTTTCTTTGCTTGAAAAGTGATATCAAGGTTTACTTCTATCCTCTTCTAAATATCCTACATGGTTCTGATTCCCTATATGTTGGGGGCAGTGATAACTTATTTCAAAGATGTGTGGCCCTCATAAAGGACCCCCTATCTTCTCTCTCTATATATCTTTCAAATGATGAATCCCTTGAGTGGACCAGTTTTCTCTTTTGAAGGGTTCCCAAGGGACCTCTTTAAAGCCTTTTCTTTTGAATGAATTCTTTCGCATCTAGCTTGGGGACAACCTGACTATACTCATTTCATACAATCGTGTATAGCTTGGGAGCAACTTGACTAGACCTCACTTTTCAAACATCATGTCCCTTGAGTGGACCCTAATTTTTTCATGTTGGGTTCTAGAGGAACCCCTTTGAAATCTTTTCAACTTGATGATAGTCTACATGACTATTTGTTTACTTTCTCTACAATACTAAGAACCTGTAGAGCTCCTTCACATACATACTAGGTGATATAGGTTCTCCTCTTTGAGCAAGGTTTGCTTTTATCACCTCTCTTGTGCTAAGGGTTCTACTCCTATGCAAGTTTTTCTTTCACCACATGCATTTTGTGATATGGGTTCTCCTCCTCGAGTGGGGTTTTCTTTTATCACCTCTTATGGTGTGATTTCTACTCCTAGGTGGGTTTTTCTTTCACCATGCACTTTTTGGTGATATAGGTTCTCCTCCTCAAGTGGGGTTTTCTTTTATCACCTCTTTTTTGTTGTGGGTTCTACTCATGAGCTAATTTTTCTTTCACCATGCACTCTTTGGTGATACGGGTTCTCCTCCTCGAGTAGGGTTTTCTTTTATCACCTCTTTTGTGGTGTGGGTTCTACTTAGGTATGTGCAGGATCATGGTGGGCTAAAAAGTGGCAATATGATGGGTATGTGGCTGATGACTTTTTTTAACCCAAATTTGATGAAATAAAAAGGGTTTTTAAAGGATATTCTCAGCTTTCCACCAATATAAATTATACTTTACTTTGAATTTAATAAATAATTATTATTAATTTTCTATTTGAATTATGATTCAAGTCCTAATTGATTGGAACATTGAAAAAAATCTATAGCTTTCCAATGATATCACATTTTTTATTCCAAAACATGTGTCACATTCTATGCTTCACATACTATGGGATAAAAAAGAAAATTTGAATTTCATGATGTTTTGACCAAGTTAAGGTGGTTAGACTTATGAAATTTTTATATTTTTTAAAAGTTGTAATAAAAAATTCATAATTAATTATTTTTTTGGAAAAAAAATTACAAAAAAATATGCATCACATCAATACAGGTGTCATCTAATTATATATAAAATCTTATAAAAAAATATTATCATTTTATTGTGGTTAGGGTGGTTAGACAAACACCTACTTCTTGTTTTTTCTCTAAAATTTAAGTACCTGCATTGAAATTTCAATTTTTCACCAAATAAAATTTTTAAAAAAAACCTAGTAGTTTAAAGCCTACATTAAGTTTTCTATAGATTCTATTCTTACATATTTTTGAAATAATATAGATAACTTATTCAAATTTTTACATCAAGTCTACTAACTCTAATTTTTTTGAATTTTTTGCCACTTAAGGGCCTATTTTTTCCTTGATGATCCTACACATACTCACTCCTGAGATAGTTTTTCTTTCACCACAAACTCTTATCATCTTTACTTAGTGATACGAGTTTCCTCCTCGAGTGAGGTTTTCTCTTATCACCTCTTTTGTCATATAGGTTCTCCTCCTTGAGCGAGGTTTTCTTTTATCACTTTTACTTTGTGGTACAAGTTTTCCTCCTTGAGTTGGGATTACTTTTATCACCTTTTACTCTATGATACACATTTTCCTCCTCGATCAGAGATTCCTTTTATCACTCTTACTTTTTGGTGTGGATTCTACTCCTAAGCGGGTTTTTCTTTCACCACACACTTTGTTCATCTCTCTCTTATCTCTTGTATATACTAGATCTAAGATCTACATCTTCTTCATCCTGAGTATATGCTCATTCTTTAGCATCATAGTTTTGTAGAACTATGAAGTCCTCTTTTGACCCTACAGTCTCAAGTTCATCAGATCATGGTCTGCTTCCTTGATGGTTTTGGTATACATTTCTAACCCTACTCTTTCTTGATCTACTTTACCAAGCACTCATCAGTTTTAGTGCTCGCTAAAGTGGGGGGAAAATTTATAAGAGAGAATTTGAACCCCATGTGAAAATCCCCTTTTTACCTTTATCCACTTTCAAAAACCAAGTTTAGAAGCTTAATTCCACCTAAGCTTGCTGCTTACATCATACTTGGTGTCAGTTTTTAGCATCATTGTAGGAATTTCTATCAAGGATTCCTACACAACACACATACATCTATGCAGTGTGCTTACATCCCTGATAGATTCCTACATATGGAGCTTGTAGAGGCATTACACTTCACATTAGGGGTCAATTTGTAACACCCTGCTCAGCCAACTGACCTGAATACAATCATTTTCTTCATCTCCCCTTCAAATTCACTCCTTCCATATGCATTGGATTTTTTACCATCTTGTACACCTCTCCTCTCTCCCTTAACACCTCTCTCTAAGAACTTCTTCACTCCATTCACAAGCTCTAAGAAGGTTCTTCACCATCTCTTTAGTCTCCAAATACTTTACCCTTCATAGTAGCAATATCAACACTCCACAACTTGAGTAGAGCAAGTGTGGAACAAAACACCATGGCAGAAGAGGCTTGAGTTCCTCTCATTTTCTCCCCCATTAGCCTTGAGTGCTCTTGGTGGAGGTGGTAAGTTTTTACTCCTCTCTATTACTTGGTTGAGTATCATAACACTATTTTGTAGTGCTTTAAGTGTTCTTTACTTCATTTCTACTTTTCTCTCTATCTCTCTGGCTATCCATGGAGGTGGGAACACCAAAACTGGGTTTGACTGAGGCATGCCCCTATACAACCACCCAAAAATTTCTCTCTCCCTCTTGTGTGTAGGTATTGAACACACTCACAAGCTAGAAGCTTCATCGTGTGCACAGTCATAAGTATTTCCTTTCTTCTCCTTATTGTCTCTATTCCATTTCAATATTATTATTTACTATTTCTTTTTGCATGCTAGAAGTTCTCAGTTATCAAAGTGTAAGTTGTCACTTAGTTATTTTCTAAGAGATTCTCACTCTTTGATCCATATGAGATGCCAACACATCGCACTGTCATCCGCTTTCTGTGCTAAAATTCTTTGGCCGAGAGCTTGTTTGTTTGTCCAAAAAATATTTGTGACTTGCTCTTTCAGATTCTCAAACTTCTACACTATTCTATTAAGGTAGCATTGGGCAGTTCACCCCGTGAGGCTCTCTGAGTGAAGAGAACTCATGAGTAGAAAATCCCCCTATATTATAATATATTTATTTAATTCCCTAATTGATATATATATATACATATAGGAACATATACATATCCATATATGCTAACAAAGAGCAATGTAGCTTGTTTGATAATGCAACAAAAATTTATATATACATATGTATATGTAAATAGAGCTGTATATTATGTTTGTTTGTATTTATGTAGAGTGATTTTAAATATAGTTCAAAATATCATGTATAAGTATTTTCTACATTGTGAGAAAATCATAACAATACAAGATTTTATCGTGCAACATGTGTAACATATTCATAATGTCACAATGGCTCTTCTAACAATGCAAATGAGTCTATAATTTCTTACATATTTTGGAGTATACCTTCCCACACTACAACATCAAATATTGCATTTTGTTCCTGCTACACCATCACGCCATAATGTCAGGATTTTTTATATATATAAACATACATACATATATATACATATATACATATATATACTGTGCTATAGAAAATTGGACTTGTTGCTTGACATAAGATTAATTGGACTTAATGAGGCCCTAATCTAGTGTTGTGAGGTATTTTATGTGTCCAAACTGGGTCTTGGACCCTTAAAAATAAAAAAAATGCTTTAATGACATCTTGTAAAGGTGTTGTGAAGTCTTGTAATAAGTTTTCACGCTTTTGTAAACTTAATTAACCTATTTCTTCCTAAATTCAACATTATAATAACATTATTTGATCAATCTAAAAAGATCTTAACATAAACTTAATGATAAACTAGTGTTGTAATGTGTCTTATGCATTCACATTGACTTTTGTGCATTTCTAGGCTATGTGGACCTTATTTTAGTCTTGTAAAGTACATTTAATTACACTTTCACATTGATTTATGTGTCCCAAGCCCTATTCAAACATTTACATCATCATTAATAGTCCTTTATCAACAAATATTGTGCATCCCAAGGCTTTAATTGATCAAACACCCAACAAGATAGCATCTAAACCTTATTTCCTATCTCCTAAGCTTCCTAGGTATTAGAATGGCCCTTGTGGGACCCATTCACCATGCTTGGTGAATGCATCCTATTTGGCCCCCATTTTGACCCTTGAGCACGAAAAAGTGAAATTTAAAGTTTATTTTCACTACATGTCAACCTGTGATGTAGTATAATTGGGTACTAGAGCACAATTGACTAGAAAAAGGCATGTGGGTATGTGCAAGATCATGATGGGCCAAAAAGTGGCAATATGATGGGTATGTGGCTGATGACTTTTTTTCTACCCAAAATTAATGAAATGAAAAGTTTTTTTAAAGGAGATTCTCAACTTTCAACCAATATAAATTATACTTTATTTTGAATTTAATAAGTAATTATTATTCATTTTCTATTCAAATTACAACTAAAGTCCTGATTGATAGGCTAATTGAAAAACATCTATAGCTTTCAAACGATCACATTTTTGAATCCAAAACATGTGTCACATTCTATGCTTCACATACTATAGAATTAAAAATAAAAATTGAATTTCATGATGTTTTGACCATGTTAAGGTGGTCAAACATATGATTTTTTTATATTTTTTAAAAATTGTAATAAAAAATTTGTAATTAATTATTTAATAGGAAAAAAATTATAAAAAAAAAAATGCATCCATTGGGACATGATTCCTCTACTTATATCTAAAATCTTACAAAACAATATGATCATTTTATTGTGGTTAGGGTGGTCAGACAGACACCTACTTATTTTTTCCCTGAAATTTAAGTACTATTGCATTGAAATTTCAAATTTTCACCAAATAGATTTTTTTTTTTAAAAAAAAACACAATAGTTTAGAAACTACATTCCATTTTCTACAAATTCTATTGAAACATATTTTTTAAATAATATAGATAACTTATTCAATTTTTTACATTAAATTGCCTAACTCTATTTTTTCTGAATTTTTTGCCACTTAAGGGCCTATTTTTTCCATGATGATCCTGCACATACCCATCCTTAACCTCATTTTTACATTTGATCAATTCCATCAAATATTTCATCTTCCATCAATCTTATCTCATTATTATACCTCTCATCATCAATTCATCATTCATCTTTCACTACAAGTCAAGCAAAATCTTCAATTTTCCATTCAAAAGCATTGAAGGAAAAAATTTACATGTATTTCTAGAAACATCGAAGATAAATCATCATTACAAGGTAATCTACTCCATTTTTTCATGTCTTATTCACTTATTTCATCAATTTGGTTTAATTACCTAAATAGGGTTTGACTAAGGAAAACCCCCATGCCCTAACAATCAACAATCTCTCTTCTTGTGTTGTTTGTATGTAGATTTAGGTCCTTTGGAAGCTTGAGAATCATTGAATATTTTATTTCAAAGTCATACAAGTCTTCTTCCCTTTGTTCAAGTCAAATCATCAAGGAAAAGTCACTTTCAGACCCGATTCTAGCATTTTCAGAAGCAAAGACTTGTAGGAGGTAGAATTGCATATCTAACTCCATAAAATCTTCCCCTAATTTTCCCAATTTTTGTAGGTGGAATGATTCACCACCCTTGGAAAATGAGTCCCACATGTAGGCTTTAAAATTTATTTTATGATATTTCACCTCTCGACAGTCAAAATAAGGTTTTTAGAAGTTTTTAGTAGAACCAGGATTGATTCACCATGCTTGGTGAATGAGTCTCACTGTGAAAAATAAAAAATATCATTAGCATTCTAGAAATTCAAAAAAGCTCACACATCATCCAAGTGCACTTAGATTTGACCCTGTACTTTTTGTTTTGTATATTTCTTTCAATCTCTTCATATTACATAGTTTCTTTATATCACACTATGTTTTCAAACAAGGCATAAATTACATATTTGCATGCATTTTAGATCATCTTAATCCATCAATTGCATTTTTTTTAGTTCATTTACATCACATTACATCATATATGTCCTTTTTTGAATGAACATCTAGCATTTTAGGATCTAAATCTCTCTCTTTCTAGTTGAAAACTTAGGAAGAGAGCAAGCATTTTGGGTCCTAAAATCAATGTTTCATATACATACATACATATATATACATATATAAATGCATATATTCTAAATATGAGCTCCATTATTTGGAACTAAATATTATAGAGAAATAGGTAATTTGTAAAAGAACTATTAGGAAATCACTAAAGAACAACATACCTATGATTCTTAAGTATTATGTTAATACCTCTTACAACTATTACATACACTTCTTCTCTCTTGCCAATATATTGCATGCTATTCTTTTTCACTGATTCATTTCAACCTCCTTATAAGAAACTATTAATTTCCATGTTTTGTTGTCTGTATGAGAAGAAAATGTATTGGTTAAGTTGCATTGTTGAAAGATCTATTACGGTCTTGGTTTAGTATTAGACTATTGCAAGAATCATCACACTTAGATCTATTCTATAGTAGATTTCGAGGTTTTAAAATTGTTGTACTCTAGAATTTGGAAGTCATTTTACATGGGTATTTTGCACAGATGATTTCTTCATAGTATTGAATACCAACCATTGAAGCTTGAATTTCTAATAAAGCATGTGGTGTTATATGCATTTTATACAAATTATGTTTGAAGTTTCTGTCATGATTTTCATCAGCCTAGCTATGAATTAGATTTGTTGGTGTTGTAGATGTTTCTACTGGTGGTGACTTAAGTAAGTTTTTTTCTTGCATATGGAACTTCATATTTACATGGGTTGGTTGTGGTGGAGATAGTGGGCTTGGTGCATGAACACTGAATAGTAATGTTTGATCGCAGGAGGGTTAATGCATCTTGTCTTTGTTGTATGATGGTAGTGGATGAAGTGAATGCAATATTCAATGTTGCAATGTTGGAAAGTATACTTTAATTAAGTTGTATTGTGGAAAAAGCCATTGTGGTGTTGGTTTTATAGTAGACTATTATTAAAATCGTTGCCTTCAGCTCCTTTTTTTACTAGAATGGAGGGTTTAAAAACTATTGTGCTGTGAAATCTGTAAGTCATTTTACATGGTAATTTTGCATAAATGATTAATTTATTTTTCATTTTCTTGAAGTTTCAACCAGGATTCTCATCAGCCTAGTTATGAATTCAATTTTTTAATGTCAGAGATTTCCAGCCGAGGGGTGGGGGGGTTGCTTGGTATTTTTTGTGGTGATGTGGACCTTGGTAGTTGCATGGGTTCGTGGTAGTGGAGTTGGTGTCTTCGATATGTGGAAGATGAATGGTTGTGTATAGTATTTAGTAACAAAAATTAGTGTTATTCTAATACCTCTCATAAAATTACTCTATTTTTCTTTAATATATATATGTGTATATGTATCTGTTTATGTTTCGATGCGTTGATTTTCACATACAATTTGATTCATTTTCCTAGTGTTTTTTTTGCTGCAATAATTTTTTTTAAACATAGAATGCTAATAAAGAACTGCAAAAGATAGAATTTGTCTATAATGTTGATAAATATAGGAAAAGGAGAATATATAGGGGGTCTTGTTTCAAAGAAAAAGTAATTCCGTAGATAAAATATATAAATATTGTTAAAAGGAAGACATTAAACAAATAGCAAAGGTTTTTCTTTAAAGCATACAATGTATACAAATACGTTTATAAACATACCTAATTTTGGTATGTACTAGAATGCATCTAGTCATGTAGAAAGAAAAGGGGTCAATGTATAACTTTGGTAGGTATTGGAGGATATCTAGGCCTAGAGAAAGAAAAGGGGTGGATGTATAAGTTAGTAAAATATAAATTTATATTAAAATCCTTGATTATGGTTACAACTATGGGTGTCTTTTAGGCACAATTGTTCCACAGATGGCTTTCATATCTCCTTGTCCATCTATGATTGCATCGAGGCCAACATCTTATTACTACAAAGAAACATTTTATTTAAATCTATCATGATATATATTTGTGGTTAGATGTGTATGGAATGGCAAGAAACAGTGGGAAAATAACTTAAAACAACAATAGGGGGAGGAGATAGTGCAAATTACAAAAAACAACATTTGTTGAAGTATCCAACCTACCAATCAGTGGAGGTGCATGTGGTAATTTTGTAGCATTCTAGAACTATTGAGTGAGACAACCACTTCCACCAACTCTTGTGGTCAACAATTTCAACCATTGTGAGTAGGCTCGGGCAAGCCCTCACAAATTGCATAGAGTGTTATCATATATTAAGCAAAAAATGCAATGTACAAAAGACTGTATAGCTCAAAAGAGAATTCTATAGATCAACATTATACATATACATATACATATACATATACATATACATATACATATACATATATATACATATATAGATATACATATACATATACATATATAAATATACATATACATACATACACATATGCATATACAAACACATATAATTATTTGCCTTTGTTTACTATTTGTAGTTATCTCTATGCATCGTTGGAATTATACTCGTTACCATATGATAAATTCCAATTAAATATTCTTTGTTTTTTCAAAAAATTATGGTCAAGGTTAGTAATTTTTTCACCTCTTCTATTTTGCATGTACTTGGCACTAAATATTATAGAGAAAAGCGAAGGCTTGTTTGGGGTTTTTGATGATGACATGGAACTTACCTCTTCAACAAAGGGTGTTACTAAAATTTTCTCATTGTTCAATAAGGATTGCAAAAAAATTATGAATTTAGAATTGAGAAGGTAACTAGTAGATAGTGAATATATTTCTAACAGTTGTTTTACAGTTTTCCTATTTGTCTATAATATTTAGTGCCAAATAATGTAGCTTGAATTTTGAGTTGACAAGGAAACTGTTATATAGATTGGTTCAGGAACGATATAATTTTACCTCTATCTTACTTTTATATTTATTAGACCTACATGCACATCAATGTTTGACCTTTTTGTTTAGGGTAATAAATCAATTGGTAGGTCCTATAATTTAATTATTTTAAGATACATATGCATAGAAATACATAACAGACTTGAAGTTATGGATTGAATAATATTTATGAAAAATATCGAATATTAAAGGCTTGTCCTCTTTTAAAGAGTTATTAGTTATGTCTTTAATTACTAATATTCAATAAAAAGGCATTCTTTAAAAAAACATCATTCCATAAATTTAGGTAATGGATATTTTTCCCAATGCTTATGTGACACTACATAATTAATTACTTTGATGTTATTTATTGACATTTTTTAAAATTTGAATATTAGTTATGATGGCCATTTGAAGTAATTACACACAAACATATAACAAAATATATGTATCCATCTAGATATAAATGTATATTTATGTATGATCACAAGAGAAATAACATGGTTTAAACATTGCAATATATAAAAATGTAATACAAGTATTGTACATATTTCTTTGTTAACCATTTTTTACTATTTGACTATTGCTATATGTTTTCCATTGAAGATAATAAATTGATATTCAATGATTAGAAAGGGAAGAAGTGAATTTAGAATATGCATAGAAGAACTAAAAATTACACCATATAACATGAATGAAGAATCGTAGTGATAGTATAGACTAAAAGAAATCTAGGTAGCATGTTAAAATCAAAAGGATGGGACATCAATGAATGTGCAAATATATATATGCAAATATAGGAATAAATTATGTTCATATTTGTAAAACAGATGTCTTAGAATCCCATAGTGAGCATTAAAAAGGGAAGACTAGGATAAATGTTTGAAAACACAAAAGAGTATTCAAAGCGTAGGTTCACTAATGGATCCTTTTTTTGAATTGTGGGTTGAAATCTTTACTATGTCTCAAAGAAACAGTTTACATTCAGATTCGAAATAATTTTTTTTTCTTTTACAATCATTGTTTTAAGCCAATCATTGGAATTGTAAGTATCTATTCTAATCAAGATAGTAAAGATGTATGGTTTAGAAACAAGGCCTTTAATAATACAAACATGATCTATTGTAGACTTAGAGTTGTCCTACAACTTGTAGATGACTTTTGCTGGAATTTGTAGTAAACTAGTGGTAGCTTCATTAAAAGCAATAGACCAAAGGTTGGTTGAATGGTTTTGCAGCTTTAACTGTAGAAGATAGTGATAGTTTCATTCCTCAATTTCCATTTGGAAACAATCACAAAACCAAACATTAGCACGAGAGCATGTGCATTTTCTTTTGCATTATTTACTATTAACCAACAACGGGTAAGCAAGATAACAAAAAGAATCAATTTTTACAATTTGAATGGTTGCTTTAAAAATTTCTTCAATAGTTTCTAGCAACCCAAGGAATTTTTTCAAGATAAATGCAATATTAACTCTATCATTTGAAGGATACATCCTACAAGGTGTAGAAGAAGATGAAACCATTTTTTCTACTTTCATTGGGTCCTTGAATCTAAGTGTGTTTTACTAAGAAATATAGGGGTTAATGCCAAGGACTATTGTTGTTGATGTGTTGATAAATTTTCCGTTAAAGTAGCCTACACTACAACCCCACACAACAATTATGACTATATCATCTGCTCCAAGGCATCACCTTTTTCTTGCCAACTTGGGTTCCAGAAATTAACATCAATGAAAGAAGTAGCTATATAATATCCTTTAATAGTTCATCAGAATTTTTTGGTTCCATTTTTCATATGAATAGTTGATATGTACCCAACATGGACTATAATGCCAATAATATCAACTAGACCATTTTCACTATGATTTCTTATGTCACTAACTGGCACAAAAGCATAGGTTTTTTTGGCACATAAATCTTGTCTTCACACCATTTAATTGTTGATTTTTCATCCAAAAAAATTTCAAAGTTAATATTTAATTTATTGATTTTTTTATTTGCTTTCTTCACTGATCCTTGTGATATTAGATAAGTTGCACCCACCTCAACTCGATCGTAACACAATTCAACAATATCATCGAAACAAGTAACACATATTTTTGTCCCCTCCATATCTATAATGTCAAAACTAAAAATTTGGTCATCACCTCTTTCTTTTTGGAAATGTTACATCTCTCTTATATGTTTTACACGCCCTTTCACTTTCCAAACATTTTGATAAATGTTTAATGATTTAATAGGGATGACATTTGCATGGCTAATTTTTTTTTTAGGGGAGAACTATAGACCAAATTTAGGGGTCTTTTTAGAAGGAGAAGGCGAGTCTGACCCCAAAATTTTCTCTTGTTGTTGCTTGAATAGATACCTAGGAGTGGCAATGATTTGATAATCTGACATAATCACAACTAAGTTGAAAATTATTAAGGCCTTGGAAAAGAAGAAAAAAAATATATTTGAGACATTATATTGGGCAGATACGAAGGAGAAAGAGAATTTTTAAAAATAGATAAGAAACAATGCAATCCTCCTTGAATCTTGGAAATTCCTACATATGTAGTCTCTTAAACATACAAGGGACCCTATTTTCAATGAACCTGAAAACAAAAAATCATTGCATTTGGAAGGTAGGGTTTCTATTTGCATATGGTGTCCATAAGAAAAGACAACCTTGTGTGGGTCAAGTTTCCCTTCATCACCACCATTTGTTTTGAAGGATAGAAGCTGAAGGATAAGAGAGGGAACAACATCTCTAGCATTGATGGAACAAATTGCAAATGAAGTCAAAGTTGGTTGTTTCTTTGTAGCCTACAAAGACAAGTTCAATCATGGAAAATGCACATCATCACAACAAATGGATAAAAAAAGTAAGGAAAACAAAGGTATCAAGAGATATTTTTGTGTTCTAAAATATCAAAGCATATGTACTTCCAAATCTATATGATTTACTAGGGGAAGCCATCTATGTATACACCTAAACACCAATAAAATTGGGCATAAATAGTAAAGTGTATGTGATGTATCTTTTTGTATTTGAGAATCCTAAAATTAAATGAACTAAAAGGAAATGTTCAAGTTCAGCACATGAGAGGAAGGAAACAATAACAACAAATTTGCAGCAGGTATAAGGAAAAGGTAATAAAAACTTACAGAATTAGGATCTGGAGGCTGGTGAATGATACCATCAGAGCCAGACTCCATAGCAAGTCCTATGGGGGGTGTCACCAAATCAATCACCAAATCAATTGTGGGGGAGCTTTGGAGATCCATCCACAAAGCCTGATTCTATAAACATAGTTCTAAGACCTTTCAGAGGGAGGAAAGGTTGCATTTATAGTTGGCTAATTGGCACCTCTATTTCACAATAAAAATAAAAGATTGATGTATCACAACATCTAATGGAAATTGGTTGACAACTTAGAAATATTGATAATCTAGCAACGATTTTACTATTTTGATTAAATGAAAATGGCTCTAACCATTCCACTTTTAATATTGTTGAACCAATAGTAGATACAACAAAAAAAATAGGAATAATAAATGAAAATGTATATATCCCTATATGTATTTGTTTATTTTTGAGGTTTCTTATATATGTATGCATGCAATTTTTTACTATATCTCTATAAATACCTATATACAGACATTTGTATATGTTGCTACCTATTGCCTTCATCTTTTTTAATTCAAATAATAGAATATACAACAACAAGAATTAAAATGATTAAATACATATATGCATTGAATTTTCCCTTTGTCTACACATTTTAAAAGACACATATAACCTGATATATATTTCCATATGTACTTCTGATTGGGGGTTTTTGTAAGAACTATTTATAACAACATGGAGTTTCCTAATTATGTGGTTTGGTAGTCATGGAGTTGATTGCCTCAATAGATGAAATAAAAATGGTAATTTTTTTTCTCATGTGAGGGTTAATGCATCCTAGTGCTATTGTAGAATGCTATTGGAGGAATTAAATGCAATATTCAATGTTGCAGTATGGGAAATTATACTCCAAAATGTGTGAAAAAATATACCAATCAAGTTGCATTGTCAGAAGAGGAATTGTGGTCCTTTTCTATTTTTTATTCTTTCTAAATAAGAGTGTAAATAAATACGAATAAAGATACCATACATATCTGCTTTGATATACATGTGTATATAAATTACTATTGGATTTTCAAACAAGCCACATTGCTCTTGGTTTGTATACATGGATATATATATCTAAATATATGTATATTTTTAAATATGAAATGGGGAATTCAATACATACATACATATGTGTGTGTGTGTGTATGTATCTATTTATGTAAAATTTGCAAGTAGCCCAAACGCATAGATGAAGGTCATTGTTGCATTTTCTAGTAGTGTACAAAATTTTAGAATTTACAAGAACTAAACCATGAAAATCAACACTTTTTCATATGGAGATTGAAACGAATGAGGAAGAAAAAATATATTGAAACATATCGATAGAGTACATATAACATGTTGATGAGCCCAAAATGTGCTCATAGTTTGGATATTATGATAACCTTTTAATGCCTTTAATTTTGTTATTCATGGTTGTGTAAATCTCTTTTGAAACCTTTTATGGGGATATCCTGTAGAAAAACACTTTCATGTTCCTGCAGCTTATTGTGATGTCTTGACTACATTTATTACTCCATTGACTCCCTAAATGACTGGTATATCACATACAGTTTTTGAATGATGAAATAGATTTAAATGTGTGATTAATGAATGGATATTGTGTATATTCCATGCACCTTTTCTTTCGCATTTGTTACCTTTTGTATTATAGGTTGTTGAAGAGGTATGATCGAGTCAAGCACAACCGATCTCGCCCTTGCAGTAAAGTCTATTTCCTGCATGATTTTTAGGAAGCTCTGGTGAAGACTCTTTGACCGAAACTGTTGGGAAAGATTTTTAATGACAGTCAATCTAGAAAGAGTGGAGCGCTAGATTCTCTCTGAACCGGGTTGAATGGATAAATTCATTTATGAAGTTTGTTCCTTGATTCTAGGATACACTTTATTTCCACGTCTTTCTTTGATAGGGTTAGTTAGTTAGTTGCTCTCCTAATTTTAAATAAAGTACTCCTCTTGCGCGAGTGAGAGGGGAGATGATAGTTAGAGTAAGATAGAAGCATAGTAATAGAAAGTTAACAGATACCATGTAAGAGTTAGTATGATAATAAAAAGCAGAATCTGTTTGACAAGAGACATAGTTTGTTGTTAGTTTTCATATCAACAAAGCAATGTATACCATTCTATTTTCATGAATAAAGTTTGATGAAGTTCTGAGTTCAGCACCTACGTAATCAGTAGATGCTTGCTAAGGAGGCCCACTTAGTAAGTATCCTTAGCTAGTTAGTTAGCTAATCTTTTATGTTGATCATCAGTTAGCTTTGATTTTTGAATTTTTCATACAAACTCAATCTTGTATTGCTCTTGTAGCATAGGGAATCCATCCCTATGCTTGTTCCTGTAGCATAAGGCTAGTTCACAGTTTGTGTTTTAGTCGTAGTTGTTATGGTTTCTATTTTAATCAGATCATAGTTGAGTTAAAGAACTTCACATTAGCTTCCTGTAGCATAGATAGAATTCCTTTCTAGTATTTATTTTTGTTAAGTTTTGACAGAAACTAGTTCTTAGTGCATATATTGTGCTGTGCCATTTAAAGTATACGTTCCCTAGTTTGACAAGTAAATGAACATCCATAAAGAGATATTAGTCACCTGTTTGAATGTCCAATTCCTAAGAAAGGTTTTATTGTGATTTTCATATCCTTTTTTGGGCGCGACCATTTTTGGTGCCATTTCCAGGGATGGTGTCTAGCTAAGAATTCGTCAGAGGTCATTTTTAGTATTAGTTTAGTTTATTAGTCAAAATATTTCAAAATATTTCAAACCACTATTCGTTGTATTGCATGCATAGAAGAAGAAGAGATGCACTGGGAAGGTTCCTCCCTGAAAACCTATTTGTTGAACTACCATTTAACCCAGCTGATGAAGAACCTAAGGAAAATCCATTCACTCTGTTATTCAAGCAACCAAACATGGAAAATAATCCACCTAATCCACCTCCAACGTTTGAGTTTCTCATTGTTCCCCAACGAGATACTAACAATCGTAAAAATATTCCCTCTTCATTGCTTCCCAAGTTTTATGGCCTGGTTATGGAGGACCTAGAAAATTTTCTGTTTGAGTTTGATGTCCACTATTGCAGTTATGACTACAACACAGATGCTCATAAATTGAAGTTATTTCCTTCCACCTTGAAGGAGGGAGCGCTCAGATGGTTCATGAGTCTGGGAAGAGGTGTTGTTGATAGTTGGGCAGCCATGCAGACAAAATTTATTGAGAAGTATAAAGAATATTGTAAGAGTGCCAGTAAAGGTGATGACATATTCTGAATTCAGCAGAAGGAGGATGAAAGTCTAGAATATTATATTTCAAAATTCTTGTTCTCACTAAAAAGGAACTCAAACCATACTCTCAATGAAGACTCTCAGAAATTACTCTTTCTAAGGTGAATCGGTGATGCCTGTATAGATGCCCTGGACCTGATGGGAGGAGGTGATATAACCCAACTGCCTTGGGATGATATAAAAAAAATATGTCTTAACTACTCTCGAGCAATAGTTAAGAAAGGTCGAGGTCACCATGCTAGAGTGGGGAAGTAGTCTTCTGGTGGATTTTCTCAGATGGAAATAACAAACTTGTTGTCTAACTTCAAACAAGACATCATTAATAATATGGCTACACAACTGGACACTATGCAAGCTCAGAAGAAACATGAGGAAGTTGAGGTAGTTTTGGCTGAGTTTTTTCCATACTGCAGACAAAAGAAGCATGACTACAGATGCAAGATAGTGGCTAATTTGGAAGCTAAGCAACTACCTACTGCCTTCAAGCCAGTAAAAGGTGATAATGATCAAGTGTTCTTTATTACACAAAAGAGACCATGGGCCCAAGACAAGGTATGCCTCAAGATCCTTTAACTTTTGGTAATCCTTATTCTGGCTATAATAACCAATGACAACCTGTATATGGACCACCACCACCCTGGAATCCACCTCAACCAAGTTGGCCTAATTATCAGACCTCACAATGGCAATCTCCTCAAGGAGGTTGGCAACAGCCATAAGGACAATGGACCCCACCTCCAGGTAATTGGCAGCAGAATCCTCAATGGAGAGGTCCTCAGTAATGGCAAAACCAGTCCCCTAGGTTCCTACAGCTTCCACAACCACAACCACAAGCCCTCATGCCACCTCCTGAAGCAACTGCCACAAATACTGGACCTCCAAAACAAACGCCTATGCCTCCCAACTGTTGCCAAATCCTAATAATAAGCAACAATAGCAGCCACAATAGCCTACATATCTTACTAAAACCAACCAATATCAAGCTTATGCCTTAAATGTTAATGACATCCATTTGAGGTCTAGAACCACTTTACCTACTCTAAAACCACCTCTAATTACTGAAATACCAAATTCTCCCCTTGAAGAATCTACTGCACCTACTGTTCTTACTGAGCATATGTCTATACCTGATATGGTTTCTAAGGAGCCTATTTTGCAGAGCCAAGAAAAACCACCTTTTCCTCAGATGTTACAAAGTACTCCATTTAAATTCATAGAAGGACCACTTTTAACATTTTGGATTAGCTCAAGCATGTACAAATTCAAATCCCCTTATTTTAGGCTACTAAAGATGTTCCCATTTTTGGAAAAGCTATTAAATAGGCATGTTTAAAGAAGCCAGGACGGAAGAAAAAGGATCCCCAAACAATTCATGTCTTAGGGAAACTGGCTGATATAATGCTGGGAAATGTAATCATCCCAAAGTATATTGACCCTGGAAGTCCTGTAGTGCAGATACATATAAATGGCCAAATTGTAAAAAATGTTTTGATTGACTTAGGTGCTACCATTAATGTCATGACAAAGCATACTATGGAATCTTTGAACATTTCAAACATTAGGTCTACACCTATAGTTCTCTAGCTTGCAGATAGCTCCACACTTAAACCTGATGGGATGGTTGAAGATGTAATTGTCACTCTTGAATCTTGGGAGTATCTAGCTAATTTAACAATATTATCAGTTAAGGAAACTTTAGGAGGGTATCCAGTTATCCTTCATAGACCATGGTTAGCAACTTCTAATGCTTTTATAGGACGTCGTTCTGGAGATATGACCATTTCTAATCGATAGTCCACAAAAAAATTGGCTTTGTATCTGCCTGCTAGACCTCAACCAGATTTGTCCCAACCTGTTTGGCCAGATGTGGGGGAAGAAACTGAAGAAGCCAATTCCTTGGCTCAATTAATCATGCTTCAAAATGATCCGTTCTCACAACTTTAGAATGAGGATGCTTTGCTTTTCAAAACTCTAAAGTTTAACTCTGATACAGGTAGTTCATTTGATCCAAATGATAGCCATCTACAATGTTTCCTGCAACAACCAAATTTTGAGAGTTCACTGCCTAAACTTTCAATAATTTTTCATAACTTGCTTCCACAAGAGGTACAAACATCACCTGTAGATTCTATGGGTAATCTCATTAAGCAGATAGAATTGTCTCCAGGTCACTGTTTGAATATCAATAGCAAACTGTCACAGTCTCAACAAGCTGACTTATTAAAAATGCTACAAGATCAGCATAAAGCTTTTGCATGGGAATATGGGGACATGCAAGGAACAGATCCTCAAGTTTATACTCATAGAATCTATATCAAAGAAGATTGTCTACCAATTAGGCACCCTCAAAGAAGAGAAAATCTAGCACTTAGACAAATAGTGAAAAATGAACTTCAAAAATTGTTTGATGCTAGTTTTATTTACCCAATCTCTAACAGTCAATGGGTTTATCCATTAGTTATTGTCCCCAAGAAAATTGAAAAATGGAGAGTGTGTGTAGATTACAGAGAGTTGAACAATGCCACTAAAAAATCACTTTCCACTACCTTTTGTAGACCAAGTACTAGACTCACTGTCTAGCAAAAGATATTTTTCCTTTTTGGATGGTTATAGTGGGTACAATAAAAAAAAAATACCCCTGAAGATCAAGATAAGACCACTTTTACCTATCCATGGGGAATATTTGCTTACTCAGTCTTGCCTTTTGGTCTATGCAATATGCCAACAACATTTCAGAGAGCAGTAATTAGTATCTTTGCTGATATATCTCATGACCGTATGGAGATTTATATGGATGATTTCACTACCTATGGAGTCACATTTGAAGAAGTACTGGTGAATTTAGAAAAAGTATTAAAAAGGTGCAGAGAGAAAAATTTGTCTCTAAACAGTGAAAAGTCTTTTCTAATGATGGAAGAAGACATTGTTCTAGGCCATCATATTTCAAAGAGTGGAATTCAGGTTGACCTTGCTCAAATTGAAGTTATTCTGAATTTACAAATTCCTGCAAAACAAAAAGATGTCAGAAGTTTCCTTGGTCATGCAGAGTATTATAGAAGGTTTATAAAATATTTTAGTAAAATTGCCAGCCCACTTTATACCTTGTTAACTAAGGATTTTCAATTCAAGTGGACAGAGGCCTGTGAAAAATCCTTCCTGCAACTAAAGGACTTGCTTACTAAAGCCCCTGTTCTTCAAGGTCCAAAATAGAATTTTCCTTTTCACATACATACTGATACCTCTGATTTTGGTATAGGAGTAGTTTTAAGTCAAATTTTTTTTTAATTGAGCATGTTATCTACTTTATCAGCAAGAACCTTCAAGGTCCTGAGCTCAACTATACTATCACAGAAAAAGAATTGCTCGCAATAGTGTATACTTTGAATAAATTTAGGCATTATGTCACAGGTTATCAGATATTCATCCATACTGACCATGCAGCAATCAGGTATCTGATGAACAAACCTGCCATCTCTGGTAGATTGGAAAGATGGCTCCTGTTGTTACAAGAATTTGACATTACAATAATTGATAAACTAGGAAGAGCTAATGTTGTAGCTGACTTTTTATCAAGACTTCAATTAGCTACACCTGTTGAACATGAGGTCATTGATGATAGGTTCCCAGATGAACCCTTTTTTTCCATTGCTGCATATAATCCATGGTATGCAGACATTGCCAATTATTTAGCAGCAAGTAGAATACTAGCTCACTTTTCTCCAAAAAAAAGAAATTGTTAATAGAGAAAAGTTTTAACTTTTCATGGATTTCAAATTATCTATTTTATACTGGACATCATCAAGTGATGCGAAGATGTGTAAGAGAAGATGAGACTTATGATATCTTGCATGCTTTCCATGATAAACCATGTGGGGGAAATTTTGTAGCAAAGATAACATCAATGAAGATTCTTACAATAGGGTACTATTGGCCAACGTTACACAAGGATGTTGTGGCCTATACAAGGAAATGTGACCGATGCCAACGTATGGGAAGACCAACCAAGTCAGATGAAATGCCACTATATCCACAAGTAATAGTCACCCCTTTTCATAAGTGGGGAATGGATTTTGTGGGACCAATCGATCCACCATCAAATGGCAAGTCATACATTCTAGTTTGCATGGACTATGTAACAAAATGGGTTGAGGTAAAAGTTATGACTCATACTCGAGATAACAAGGTTGTTGAATTTCTGTATGAACAATTTTTTACTAGATTTGGAGTTCCCAGAGAGCTTGTAACAAATCAAGGAGCTCAGTTCACATCTAATCTAATCACTACACTAATGAATGACTATAAAATCAAACATAGGAAGTCCAGCCCCTATCACTCTCAAGCCAATGGTCAGGCAGAGGTAACAAATAGGGAAATTAAGGTGATCCTCACAAAGACAATGTAGGTCCATCGAAAAGATTGGAGCAATAGACTTCTTGAATCAGTTTGGGCCTATAGAATTACATGGAAGACAACAACTAGGTTTACACCTTTTGAGCTACTTTATGGGAAAACAAGCATGTTGCCCATAGAATTTGAGCACAAAAATTTGAGAATAGCTCTTGAACTCAATATGAAAATATTTGAAGCATAGAAGGATCGTCTCCTATAGCTAAATGCTTTGGACGAAATGAGAAAAGTTACCCTACAGCATACAGAAGTAGTCCAACAGCAACGGAAGAAATGGCATGATCAACACATAAAAACCAATAAATTTTCTGTTAGTGATTGGGCTCTGTTATATGATTCCAGACATCAAGAAAACCAAGGTAATCTCACAACATGATGGCTTGGCCCCTATGAAGTTGAGGATGTGTTTGAAAACAGAGTTGTACAGCTGGTGACAATTGATCCAGTCCATTTCAAATTGCTAGTTAATGGCCACCGACTTCGGTTATACCATAACCCAGTCTCAAAAGAAGAATTCATGCAACAATTTGTTCAGGTTCCTCCCACTACTCTTCCTATAGCCGAAGCCTTTAGCCTTTCTCCCGCAGCTTCACCATAATTTTCAAAAAAGCATGCTCATAATAAAGGTTTTCTTTTTAAAGGAAACCCCTTTTTCTCCATTCTCATTTGTCGCTATATACCACTTCTTTATCTTCCATCCATCAATCCCATCCATCCATTCCATCTATTCACCTCATCCACCCACATCACACATCCACTTCATCCATCCGCATCACCCTTAATTATGATGTCATTCCCAACTGTCAACTCATGTGACGTCATCATCTTTCTTCACACGTACATGCAATTATCAAAGGTACACCATATCTTTTGTTATCACATATTTGATTTATTTTATTCTATTCATTTACTGCTATGACAGTACTAGTCATTATTACCCAATCTCTGCCTATTCTTTAGTACATGTGAGGACACATGTCATACTCTAAGTAGGGGGCGAGGCAATCCACCTTTTAAAACTTGTCTTTTTCACCACTGCCATAACTGCACAAATAACCTTTCTTTATTATTTTTTTGGTACTTTCCAAATATGATCGCATGTCCTTTTTATTGCATGTTTTTCTTGTAAATTATGATTAAAACTGCTTTTTCAAAAAGTTCATTTTTGGAAAAGAAAGAAATGTGACAGCATGATAGAAGAAAAACCAGAACATAAAAAGAAACAGAGAATTTAAATTTTGAGCAGGGAATTGAGTTCAACTAGAGGAAAATTGTGAATATGGGTGGTCAGTTGGTGCGGCATGAGCCTGTAGCTCATGAATTATTATTGCAAAATCCTTAAACAATCCACGCATTCAGCCTCTGTGTATGGTTAAACTACTTCTTGAGTTTAAATGCTTTTGATGAGGAGGCTGCTACGGAATTTTTGAGAACCCTTTATGAAGGGGAAGCTACTGTGTGGGGTCTAACGGTTGTTGCAACTAAAGACAAAATTGTTGAAGTAACCAGGCTTCTAGCCATTGGAGAAAATTTTTCTTCAGATGCTACCGCTGCAAAGGCCAAGTTTTTAATACCCACTAATGGACCTTTGGAAGTCTCCAAGTAGGGATGCAAGTGGGTATCATTGCCTCCTCCTTATTCAGAATACGCCACTTACATAATTAGGTATTTGATCTGGAAGATTTTTGTCAAATTTTGAAGTTCCTCATTTTTCTCCAGAAATATCTTCATCAAAAAATATTAGGAATTCTAACTCCAATGCAACTCAAGCAGAGTCAATCAGAGCTACGATGCTCGAGATACACTCAGTTAAACCTTCAGTCAACTCAAAGACCCAAGTCAGAAAAAGGTCAAAAATCAGAGTTGTCAAAAGTGGTCAAGACTGGTGTCAATACAAAGAGCTCATTGCAAGCTTTCCAATGATGTTCGTTTCATCAAAATTGGAGTTCATTTGCCCAAGTTACGAGAAGTCAAAATCAGCTAATCATGTGTGGACACGTGGCAGTCCAATCAATGCCACATCATCAATCCAGTCAGCCGACACATCACTCCAAATTCTTTGACCGGTGAATGAAATTCTGATATGGCATCATCTCACCCCTCCACGTGGCAAGCCATTATTGGCAAAAGGTGACATTATTTTTATAAAAAATATATAAAAAATAATAAAAATAATAAAAAATGCCACATTCTTTTAATAAACGCGGGCTCTCCTATATTAAAGGATCTCCACTTATCTTAAAGCCCATATTAAAGCCACCCTATTTTAAAGCCATGAGTTTTGTTTTAAAAACCTATTTTCATGGAATCCTTATTTTAAGGGATTTTAAACCCTTTTTTTTAATTATTATTACCCCTATTCAAAAGGGATAATCTCCTATAAGATAGCAATGGGATTATTTTTAAGGGATAAAATTTAAAAGATCTTCTTAAAAATATATATAAATAATCCCGTAAGAGTTATCAAAACAAAATTATAGGGATTATTATTTTCCTTTGTAAGCCCAAAATTATAAGGGCCCTTCATTATTTATCTTGAAGAGATTTTATTATGTAATGGAGGGATTTCTTTTGGATTTACATGTAAATTTGGGGAGATTGTAAATCAAGTTGTTATACACCAAATTGGGTAAAATTGGTGTATAAAAAGGGGTAAATGGGTGAGAGTTTGTAAGAGTGTTTTAGTTAATTATTTTTGTAAGGAATTTTGGAGGTGATTTTTGTAAGTGGAGAGTTGGGATTTTTCTTCCTTGGAGAAATCTTATTGTAACTTCATATGCTTTTGGAGAAGCTTGTTCTCATGCACTTTGGAAGTGCATTTTCAGATTTCTTTGTAATACAAGGGGAGGCTATGCCAAATATTGTAACCGAGTTTCTGGAGGAATAATTGGATCAGTCTCACTCTATTGGAGTGGACCTAGAGACGTAGTCACGATTGTTGCGAGCTCTGTTATCAGATTGTTTGCACTTTCTCTCTTCTTCTCTCTCACATTTTGTTTATCACCTTGATTTTTAAAGCATAATTTCAATAATGTACACTTGTTTTTGAGTTTCCATTAAATTGTTTAAGTTAAGCATTCAATTATGCAATTAGTCTAGATCCTAAATCTGATCAGTATTTAACTTGTGAAGGCCATTTCTTCTACCTGCATTCTTATCATTTCAAATTATTAAGTCATATGAGGCATGGGTTAGTTATAAATGTTCCAAATTTCCTGTTAAAATTTTTGGAACAAAGTGCCCACAAAACCTAACAAGGAAAAGATAATTCTATTGCTCATCATGACCTTATCAAATTCCTGATCGAATGCTCTTTGAGAGATGTCTCACCTTTTTCCTGGCAACAATTCGTTGCCCAAAAGAGCTTGCAAATTCTACAACCCCATAGGGTACTTACCCCATGACCTCAGAAAAAGAAGAAAGAAATTACATCTACTAGTAAAACAGGGCAAGGGTCATCTACTCCTGTAGCACCTGGTCTTGCAGCTCCCCCACCAAAATCTTCTGCTTGGGTACAAACTAGGTCTGCCACTAGGAGAGAGAAGGGAAAAACAAAGGCAAGTGAGTCATCTGGGGTAGACCAAACCCCAAAGTCTGACCCTCGTTCTCGAAAAAGGCAATGCTCTTCTCCTGCAGCACTTTCCCCTGCAACCGTCTCTCCTACAGCAACACCTGTTGCTAATACCAGTTCACCATCATCCTCTAGCAGGGCAGAACCTTCTAAGGAGACTAGAAAGAGGAAGGCTACTAGAACACCTCCTATAGCCACACCAATGCCAAGAAGAGTTTCCACAAGGAAACAGACTAAGACCTCCCCTGCTTCACCTCAACCAGAGGTTATTATAATCTTAGAAGGGTCTATAGGGTCTGAATTTGATGTTTCTCAGAATGTGTCTGAAAATGTTGCACAAAGTTCGTTCGTTCCTAAAGAGGAACAAGTTGAGACAAAGGAAATGGAGCAAGGGTTACCAAGTCTTGAAGACTTGGCTACCATTGCCATGCAATTTTCAGAGGAAGCACAGTCTTCTCCACTGCAGCAACAAGAATTCATGTTGCAGCAAGAGCAAGAACAGACTGAACAATTGAATGTGCCTAGTGAAGCTATATTTCACCCTATAACTTATAAAGCCATTTTTGTTTATAAGAAGACATTTTTAATTAAGTTTCTAGAATTTTTCAAAGCTAACTGGGAAACAGTTACATTGCAAACTCTGACTTTCCAGCACATATCCCAGACTGACATGCAACAAAGTCTATGGGAGGTAGAAAGGAAGAAACTAAAAAAGGAAATTGAAAGTCAAAAATAGGAAATTTCTGAGTTAAAAACAAAAATGGATGAAATGTTAAAAGTAACTGGTCAGATTATGGAATGCAGACCACCACCCAGAGTTTATGCTTTGTGCCTTAAGGAACAATTCTTATGGTTCCAAGTAATGAGAATTTCCAGAAATCAAGATCCTATACTTCACACTGCTAACGAATTTTATGATGCATACCAGGCAGCCCCTAATTGGTTAAGAAATTCTCTGTGTGAATTTTATTTACATGGATTTTTAATTCCATTTGAAACAAAATGGAATCCTCTTCTGTATATTGGTGATATCCATTTGAGATCATTTATGTCATGGGAAACAAATGAAGTAAATTATGGCAGGCAATGGGAAACATATGAGGAAGCCAAAAGGAATGAGCTTGTTCCATTACACTCTGAAAGTTCAAACCCCCATGCAATGTTGAAAACCTGGTTTACTCTGACATATGGCATTAATAATACTATAGCTAGAGAGAAAATATTTGATCTCAGGAAACAGGTATATGATGAATTTCAGGCACAGATATTCACACCAGAAGTGAGAAAAGGTGGGAAAGATTAACTGTTGGGCTAAGAAGGTCTGAACCTCACAGTCCCCTAAATTTCACAGTAGCTCTTAAACGATCAAGTAGATATATACAGTTGGGACTTCAAAAGATATTTTCACTATGGTTGCCATTGACATTCAGACCTCCTATGCTAATGTGCCCCCTTTATCCTAACTAGGCTACAAATCTTAATGATGATTTAGAAGACCGTAGGTATGAAAGGTGCCAGGATTTTAGAGGATTTTATTACAGGTTTGGAACTCCATTTCAGAGTCATGCAGTAACCATTGATTTCAGAGAAACCACCAGGAAAGTTAATGCTGGAGGACCAGCATTATGCTAAGTAGGGGGCAGTGATGAGCCCAAAATGTGCTCATAGTTTGGATATTATGATAACCTTTTAATTCCTTTAATTTTGTTATTTTTAGTTATTTAAAAATCTTTTGAAACCTTTTATTAGGATATCTTGTAGCAAAACACTTTCATGTTCCTGCAGCTTATTATGTTGTCTTGACTACATTTATTACTTCATTGACTCCCAAATGACTGGTATATTGAATACAGTTTTTGAATGATGAAATAGATTTAATTATGTGATTAATGAATGGATATTGTGTATATTCCATGCGCCTTTTCTTTCGCATCTATTACCTTTTGTATCGCAGGTTGTTGAAGAAGTATGATCGAGTCAAGCGCAACCGATCTCGGCCTTGCAGTAAAGTCTATTTCCTGCATGACTTCAAGGAAGCTCTGGCAAAGACTCTTTGACCGAAACCGTTGGGAAAGAGTTTTAATGACAGTCAATTTGGAAAGAGTGGAGTGCTAGATTCTCTCTGAATCAGGTTGAATGGATAAATTCATTTATGAAGTTTGTTCCTTGATTCTGGGATACACTTTATTTCCATGTCTTTCTTTCATAGGTTTAGTTAGTTAGTTGTTCTCCTGATTTTAAATAAAGTACTCCTTCTGTGCGAGTGAGAGGGGAGATGATAGTTAGAGTAAGATAGAAGCATAGTAATAGAAAGTTAACAGATACCATGTAAGAGTCAGTATGATAATAAAAAGTAGAATCTGTTTGACAAGAGACAGAGTTTGTTGACAGTTTCCATATCAACAAAGCAATGTATACCATTCTATTTTTATGAATAAATTTTGATGAAGTTCTGAGTTCAGCACCTACATAATCAATAGATTCTTTCTAAGGGGGCCCACTTAGTAAGTATCTGTAGCTAGTTAGTTAGCTATTTTTTTCTGTTGATCATCAGTTAGCTTTCATCTTTGAAGTTTTCATACAAACTTAGTCTTGTATTGATCCTGCAGCATAGAGAATCCATCCCTGTGCCTGTTCCTGTAGCATAAGGCCAGTTCACAGTTTGTGTTTCAGTCGTAGTTATTATGGTTTCTGTTTTAATCAAATCATAGTTGAGTTAAAGAACTTCGCATTACCTTCTTGTAGCATAGATAGAATTCCTTTCTAGTATTTATTTCTATTAAGTTTTGACTGAAACTAGTTCTCAGTGCATATATTGTGCTGCGCCATTTAAAGTATACGTTCCCTGGTTTGACAACTAAATGAATGTCCATAGAGAGATATTAGTCACTTGTTGGAATGTCCAATTCCCAGGAAAGGTTTTACTGTGATTTTCATATCCTTTTGTGGGCACGACCACATGTTCCATCCAAAAAAAATAACCACGCCAAAATTACAGAATTCTAAAAATTCAAAATAATGGTTGTTACAATAATAATACAATAATCTATTATAGGTAGCTTCAAACTCGCTTCAAATAGTTGAGTAAAAAATAACATCATGAAACATATTGATATGAGTCATATAACAAGTTCCATCCAAAAAAATTAACCATGATAGAAAATTTAGGATTTTAAAAATTGAAAACAATCCTTGTTACAAGTGATGGAACCCTCAAAAAGCCTTTTTTTTCTGTTTCCATGATTAAACCATTATTACTCTAGGACATGAGTTTACTATTTGTAAGAAGTTAAAATATTCTTTGAAGCTATTGACTCCCTATTTCCTATTGTCAGTTTCTTTAATGTATTTTAATCATTCACTATCACTGGGTAATCGACCCTTCCAGCCTAAATGTGGATCACCTTATTTCATAGAATTGGGTAAGGAATTTTGAGCCTTTTCAAATTTTCATTTTACAACTTAGAGGATTTTCAACTAATCATTTTCCTAGGAAGTCCCCTTCCTAATAACAACTTCTGAGCATGTGACTAAAATTTTCACTTAAGTCTTGATGACCCTTGTAAATATATCACTCATCGTTGGTTTATTCATAGGTTTAAACTATCAAATAGCAATGAGTGATGAGCAGTACATTCCTTTGATATCGATCATCACTAATAGCAATGAGCGATATGTTTTCATACTATGTGATCGCTGATATGTTGTAAAAATTTATTCCCGCATCACTAATGTGCAATGAACCCTATGAATATTGTAAATTGTTCATCACTAATTGTTTGTAGAATATATGAGAAGAATCAACGATAGACAAAGGCTCTATCACTCATTAAAAATTTACCTTAGAACTTATGTTTTAAGGTGGTGATGAGCAATGGGTGCTTTCTGAAAGGGTTTTTTTCTCTCGCTAACATAAAATGATCATATGAGTGGTGTCTTTCTAGTTTCTATCTATACAGGTTGTATGTGTCTAGTATGGTATGAACATTACATCTCCCATTGTGGATAAAGTATTAAGGTCAAGGTTAAAGTTAGAGACATGTGACGAAGAAAAAAATATGACCGAGAGTCAGGGCCATTAAACCAAGTGCTAAAGAAAATCCTTGGGGAATTTTGCATCACTGATAGAATAGGACAGACACAAAATCAATCAAGAACAAGCGATGGTCACTACATGGAATGACCCATGTCAAAAATTTTGAAGATTCAACATAAATCAAGGGAAAAGCAAAAAGAAATTTAAGGACCATTGATCAATTTTTAAAGTAGGATAATCCAATGGACTAATGATCACCACAAAAATGCTTACATTAGAGATTAGGATCAATAATGAAGTAATGAAGTATGTAAAGAAAGTTTCCCTCTAAATTAAACTTTCCTTATGTAGTTCACCAAAGGCACGGATTAGGTTGCTGATACACCTGAGCTGGAATTTTTGTTTCCCATGGATGAAGTTTTAATTATTTTAAAAGCAATGGTTTAGATTCAATCTTAAGCTATACATTACCAACTTGCTCGCATGAGGAATTTTCAAGTAATTAACCTTGCACACTTCAAGTTTCCTATTTAATGCATATCACTTGGGTAATTTTTCATGTCATGATTCATTTTGTAATGAATAAAGGTCGATGGCTGACAAGGTAGTGTGTGAGGACTGAATTTTCCTTAGAAGTGTGTTGATATTCTAAGGCAAGTGGTTTTGTCATGATGATCCAAACATCCAAGGGGTTGTGTTTGTTTGAGCCTAAGGGAAATCTTGAGAATAAAGTTGGAATGCATGGAACTCCTAATACGCTAAAAGGAATAGTAGGAACCAATAAATTCAAGGAGTATAATGCCAAAGAAAATTACCATCTAGAGAAGCAGATAGTTTCAAAAGAATTTGTCAAACACAAAGAGAGGAAGATGGAAAATATAATAAGAGGGCATGGATGGAGAGTGAGAATTGTAATGCCTATCCAAAGGAATTTAACTCTTTGTGTAAGGTTTATAATGATCCTTCAAATAGTGAAGGGGACACTAATCTAGAGGGAAATTATCATTTCCTCTCCCTAGTACTATCAAGGAATCTCAAGGAGGTGGTGGTGGCAGTTTCTCTATTCCCACCATGAACAAAATGTGGGTGACTGTCCTCTGAGGTTTAGAACTTAGGGTGATGATTGTGCCCTATTTTTTTTAACGATACCATTCCCTTTTTGTTAGGAATTTCCTATTCAGGAATCATGTGATTTTTTGTTTCATATGTTGAGGTGGGATGATTTTGGGTTAGCGTGTAGGAGAAATGCCAAAATAGCGAACCTTGGTGGAATGTATATTGTATCTAGACAATAAACAACTTAGTGTTGGAACTGCTATTGGAGAATCTTCTTTGGTCAACAAGGACGAGGATTCAACATGGTCACAACAAACTTTTCCATTCGTGAAGTTGGTGTGTCTTCATTTTAGGAATGTGGAAGGAAATCTTTAACTCTTCCATTTTCCTAGAATGATTGCATATAACAAACTAGGAATATCTTGAATTATAGTACAAATGAAGTGAAATGTAAGTGTAATTAAGCATGATGATTGTTGCTCGCTTGTTCTATAAAAGGGATTTTAGGGCTTATTACAAAGGTTGGATTATGGAGTCTTAATAGAGTTCTAGGTAAAGGATAAGTTCAAAAATAGGAAAACAAGAATAGAATTCTGAAGTAGTCTAGTAGTTTTGTCTTGGATAGGAAGTCCAGTATGTAATAGTCTTAAATGAGTTCTATAGAAATTATTGATATCGAAACATAATATTAGTCAAGAAAGTGATACTCTCCGATGTACATGTTCATTTCAAACTTATGAATGAGAAATACTAATGGTATTGTCATTTGTCTTCAAATATTTTATTTAAGTGTATTGCTCTATTTTCAACTTTAATTAAAAGAATTAATTAAAATTCTTGAATAGGGTTATAAACTTTGTGAGGGATACTTAGGATTACAAAGAATTAGTTATTTTCTTGCAGAAAGAGTTTTCATAAATGGAAAGCAATACGAAGATAGTCAATTTCTATCCTAGACAAGTAATTTGTGTATTATTGATACTCTTGCATACTTGACTCTGTTTTCCCAATTGCTAGACATTGGTCATTTAATCAAAAAATTGTTTATAAGATGAACCAATAGTATTCTGAGCTCTAAACTTCTGAGATGATAATGTTTAAAAATATTTACAATGGTAGTGTCTTTTTCAATTCCTAGTAGATGGTAACTCTTTCATTGAAAATCTACCAAATCTTCAATGAAGTTAGTTTTATCTGCATGAAAAGGAATTAATTTGTGCATAAAATGTGTCAGTGATTGATTATATTATATGAAAACACAATTAGGATTTCCCTCCTAGGTTTCATAGAGCCTGAAGTGAAGGAGTACAAACATAAAAATCCTATGCTCATTGTGTTGGCCACTGACCTAATAGTTCTTCATTATAGGAGTTGGCTACTTTGTAGAGAATTGTTTGGTTCTACCGGAAAAGTCACCAACAACAAAAAAAATAGAATATTCTGTTACAGGTAGCTTCAATCAGATGAGTGGAAAAGAATAGCATGAAACATATTGATACTCAAACATATGAGGGAAAAATAATATCATGAAACATATTGATACAAGACAACCAAGGTATGTAACAATTTCCTTGTCAATTCTAACTTCATATATTTTTTGCAATCCTTATTGAGCAATGAGCAATATTTAGGAACATTCTCTATCAAAGAGGTAAGCTCCACGTCATAAAAAAGCCTAGGAAAGTCTTCTCTATTTCTTTATAATATTTAATGCTAAGTAATGTAGCTCTAATTCTCAATTAACTTTGTCGCCTTAAAGCAATTTAGCATAGATTATTGCCACCCATTATATTTACAAGTTGTATTTAATGTGGGTTTAGTGCCAAAGAATGTAGCTCAAATTTTGAATTCACAAACCAACTCTTACATACATTGCTTGAATTTTTTGAATATATTTAATGTGGGTTCTTGATTACCTATGATTAACCTCTGACTTTTTTGCAAAATATGATAATGAACAATCTATCATGGGGAACCAAGAAAAGAGTATCATGAAGAACAATTTGTTATTGCAAACTTGAAAGAGAGTTGGACACAACAATTTTTACAATAGTCTGCTATCAAACCAAAACGACAATGGATCTTTCAATAATGCAACCTAATCAATATATTTTCTCACACACTTTGTGGTGTACTTTCCCATATATATATAATATATATATATATGTATGTATGTATGTATGTATGTATGTATGTATGTATAAATATATACATACATACATATATATAGGTATATATATACAAATACATATATATATATACATATATGTACATACATATATTTTAAATTGAAGTTGCATTATTTGGCACTAAATATTATAGAAAAATAGGTAAATTGTAAAAGAACTATTAGGGAAACATTGGAGAACCATAGGAAAACAAGAGAAAATTGAAACCCAACATTAAATAGAACTTTTAAGAAGGATGAAAGAATATCATAAACATATTCATACAACACAAGAAATCTATGTAATATTTGTCTTATCAATTCTAAATTTAATCCGCATTATCTAGTACTAAATTTTATAGACAAATAGGGAAATTATAAACAACCTATTACAAAAAAATACATACATATATATATATATATACATATACACATTGTTATATACATACACACACAAACACACACACACACACACATGTGTGTGTGTGTGTATCTATACAAATCATAGATTATGGAGCACAATAGTTTTAAAACCCTCCAATCTGCTATAAAATAGAAATGGAGCAAGCGATTCGTTGATTAATTTATTATGAAACCAAGACAACAATGCCTCTTTCAACTATGCAACTTAATCAATATATTTTCTTAGACATTTCAGAGTATGATTTATAATACACACACACACATACATACATACATATATATATATATATATATATATATATATATATATATATATATATATATATATATATATATATATATATGCATATATACATATACATACATTCATACATACATACATACATATATATATATAAATATACATATATGTATTATATATTACATATATATATATATATATACAGATATATACATAGAGAGAAGAGATACATATATATATATATATATATATATATATATATATATATATATATATATATATATATATATATATATATATATATATACTATTTCCATCATTGGGGTTATACACATTCTATACAGCTAGTTCATTGGTATCTTTCTAATTGATTTAACTTCAAATCCTTATAGAGAGGATGGTATAGATTGTGAATGGTACATGGAAATTAATGCTTCAAAACATACATAGAAACATATATGCATACATATATATATATATATATTGAAGAGAAATAGAGAAACTGTATAACATGGATGACAATAATACTTAAGAGCCACTAAAAAAATATGGACAAAATTTAATTAAAGAAATTTTTTTTTATACATTTAACTACATTGAATGTACATATGCATATTCATTTTTATATACATACATGCATATCTATATGTAAATATATCTATACATATGAAATGCATTTTTGGTGGAGAGTGTAATGAATAGAAGGTACGGTGCATGTTTTCCTTCTCAGAGAGTGTAATGATACTATTTCTTATTCATATGCATATGTATATACATATATATACACACACATATCAAACAATGCTACAAAGTGTAACAAGAAAATCATAGATCTAAGATTTATTGTAATTGATGAACAAACTAACCATACATCTAACAAAGGCCCAAAACAATTTCCCACAACAAAAGGGAATCAAGCAAAACACCTACAAGGCTAGCACTTGAGGGTTGTCCAATAGCTTGGGGAGAACTAGAATCCGTTATGAGGAATTGAAAAAAATAATATCATGAAGAAGAGTTTGTTATGGAAAACTTCAAACAGATGTAGGAGAACGATATCATCAAACATATTGATATAAGACATATAAAATATTCCATAGAAAGAAAATAACCACAAAAATTAATATTTTATTCTAAGCAAGTTCAAAAATATTAGGGAAAAACAAATCTAGGAAACATATTGGTACAAGATAAGTAGTGGGTATGTGTATGATCATCATGGAAAAAATAGACCCTTAAGTGGCAAAAAATTCAGAAAAATTAGAGTTAGGAAAATTGACATAAAAATTTGAATAAGTTATCAATATTATTTCATAAATATGTAATAATAGAATCTGTAGCAAATTGAATGTAGTTTCTAAACTACTAGGTTTATTTAAAAAAAATAAAAAATCTATGTGGTGAAAATTTGATATTTCAATGTAGTAGTACTTATATTTCAGGGAAAAACTAAGAAGTAGGTCTCTGTCTGACCAACCTAACCATAATAAAGTGATGATATTTTTTTATAAGGTTTTAGATATAAGTAGAGGACTCATGTCTCGATGTGATACATATATTTTGTAAATTTTTTCTAGGTAGATAATTAATTATGATTTTTTTCTTACAACTTTTAAAAAATATAAAAACTCTCATGTTTGACCACCTTAACTTGGTCAAAACATCATGAAATCTATTTTTTCTATTTTTTTAATCCTATAGTATGCGAAGCATAGAATGTGACACATGTTTTGGATTCAAAAAATGTGATACTGTTTGAAAGCTATAGATGTTTTTCAATCAACCTATCAATTAGGACTTTAGTCATAATTCAAGTAGAAAATGAATAATAATTATTTATTAAATTCAAAGTAAAGCATAATTTATATTGGTGGAAAGCAGAGTATCTCCTTTAAAAACCCTTTTCATTTCATGAATTTTGGGTTAAAAAAAGTCATCAGCCACATACCCATAATATAGCCACTTTTTGGCCCATCATGATCCTGCACATACCCGAGTCTATGAAATAGTTGCAAGAGATGTTAGGAAAACACTTAAGAAAGAGATGTAACTAATAGATAAAAAGGGAAAGAATATCATGGAAAACATATGGAAAATAGAAGATTGCAATAAGTTGTACAAAATGTTATGAAACCAACACCACAAACGTTGTTTCAAGAATGCAAATTAATGAAAGTATACTTTCCCACACTATGACATTCAATATTACATTTGCTTTGGTTGCTTGCATTTACTTCACTTGATCTCATCGCACAAAAATGACAGAATGCATCAACCCTCGTGCAAGGAAACAGTTCCCATTCAACTTCTGAGTATCGATGACACCAACTCCACCACCACCAACCCACATAATTACCAAGCTCCACATTTCGAAAAAAATGCAATCAAGCCACCACCAAGTGAGCATCTCCATCGTAAAAAAATTGAATTCATGACTTGGGTGGAAAAAATCCCAATGGAAACTTCAAATAAATAGCTTCTCTGCTAGGGAATCTCTGATGCTAGCTAACATTCTTAAGTGTTTTTCTAATAGTTTTTTAACAATTTACCTATTTTTTCTATAATATTTAGTGGGGAATGATGTACCTTGAATTTTGAATTGACAAGATAATTGTCGCATACAATTTGTTGTTACAACTTGTCTAGATAGTGATAGAATTTCTTGTAAGTAGGAATATGCACTACAAACTCAAATTTATACATGCATTTCATTGAGCTATTAGAAAAGCACTTAACAATGAAAGGAAAATGAGAGATGTTTGAAAACACACATTAAATAAAATGTTAAAAAATGGAGAATAGAATAGGAAAAGTATGATAATGAATAGTTTGGTATAGGGAGTAGCAATATTTCTATGTTTCAAAGCATTTATTTTCACATATAGTTCACATTATATATATATATCATGGGGGTGTTAATTCATTTCATTGTTGTATGATGGGGGTGGACAAAATAAATGCAATATTGAGTGTTGTTGTGTGCAAAAGTATACTTTTTTTAAGTTGTATCTATAATATTTAGTGGGAAATAATGTAGCTTGAATTTTGAATTCACAAGCCAACTATCACATAGAATTTTTTGTTATACCTTGTCTATAAAATGATAGAATTTTTGGTAAGTAGGAATATGCTACAAACTCAAATCTATACATTCATTTCATTGACCTATTTGGAAAACACTTAACAATTAGAGGAAAATGAGAGACGTTTGAAAAGCCACATAAAATAGAACGTTAAAATATGGAGAATAGAACAACCAAAGTATGATTATCAACAATTTGGTATAGGGAATTGGAAAAAGGAATATCATGAAGAATATTTTGTTATGGGGAAGTTCAAATAGTTGAGAAAAAAACAACACCATCAAACATATTGATAGAAAAAAGAAGCGAAATTGGAAAATACCTATTAGGAGAAAACTTAAGAATTAGAGGAAAAAGATAGATGTTCTCAAACCCACATTAAATAAAACTTTAAGATATGGATAATAGAAGAGGCTAACTACAATAATGAACATTTTGTTGTGGGGAATTGAAGACAAGAATATCATGAAGAATAGTTTGTTGTGGGGAACCTAAAACACATGAGGGAAAAAGAATATAATGAAACAAATTCATATTAGACACTACCATCCCACATAATTAGCAAGCTCTGCCACCCACATATGTAATGTCCCTTCGTTTCTGCTGTCCTTGGATTTGGAGTAAGTTCATTTGGTAAAATTGAGTTGTTTTCTTTGTGTTCATTATTATATTGTTAAATTTTCTTTTGAAATTATGTGAAAGTAATATTTTAACTAGCCCTAATTAATAAATTTAGTTATATTAAATTGATTACAAGGCGACTTAGTTAATTGGGGATTAATATAGTAATTAAATTTATGATAACAGATTATATATCTATATATATTGATTATTAACTTAAATAGTGAGATTAAAATTCCTACCGATAAAGAAACCAATAAAGCTAAATTTTATTTTTTATTTTTTATTTTTTTGTTACAACAGGGTGTCCTCGCGGCCCCCCGCCCAGCGTCACCTAGAGGCGAGCGGGGGGGCGAGACTAGTCCCTGCGAGTGTTTGCAGCACTGGCCACCACAACCACCAGGTAAGTACCAAGAGCAGAATCGAACCTGAGACCATGAGGAGCCATCCCACAGCCTCAAGCCAATCCCGCTACCTGAGCCGGCCCAATAAAGCTAAATATTATTATCACTAGTTTTAATTAATTACTCTTAAAGAGGATTATTTAATTAATAGAATAAATTAATTTAAGCTTAAGATGGAATACTATCTATATTAGATTTGTTGAAAAAGGATGAATCAACCTATCGCAATTAAATGTGTTATATTGTGATAATTATTTGATTAGTTAAAATTCGTTGAAATTTCCTAAGCAAAATTTACATGTTTTTCTTTAGTGAAATAGGGTTTATGCTCTTTCTTTTAGAAGCTTTAACATGATTTAGGTAAAATCATGTCCTTTATTTGTGGGAGGAAAGATAAATTATTCTTAAGAATAAAACAATTAAAAATAAGAAAGTTTTGGACATTACTCTAATATTATTACTCTCGGGGGAACCTTTAATATTTTATTTATTTATTTATTTTAAATAGACCCCACTAAATTAAATATCATGTAAATCTACATGATATGATATTATCATAACTATCCTTTTCTATATTAGGAATAAAGTAAAAATAGAAATAGATAAATAAATACGAGAATAAAGTAATGGAGTGAAGTAAAAGAGAGTTTCAAGTTGAATAATATATATATATATATACAAAAGAGGTATTAAAGAAAAAATAGTTATGGAGTAAAGAAAGTTTCTAATTTTTTACATCTGTCAAATTACATGTTGTACACATGTCTCCTAACATGAAAATCTACTTTACACCTATCAATTGCATTTTCTTGAAAGTTTCTAAAGCTTTTGAGTTTCACACATCTATCAATTTTGATTCACTGGGGAGGAAATTAGTAAAAAAACTTACCTAGGTAAAAGTAAGAGGAAGAAAAAATCACAACGGGGGAGAGAAGAAGGTAACAAAAGTTACGCAGGAGTGGAAGGAAAGACCAATAGGGTAAAGGTAACTTCTATTTTCATGCTTCATACACTATTTTAATTTCAACCAATTTCATTATTCAATGGTTTCCAACCCTTTATTGCTTCCTCTAGTGGTATTGGAACTTTGTATTATAATAAAATATTTTGTTTATGATTCAAGGATTATGGTATATATTTATATGTATAAATTATGAGGGATAGATTTTGGATAATATTAATTTACTTATAAGAATTTAAAAGGGATATTTGGTTAGAAGAATAGTTATTTGTATGATTAAAATGTTGAAACTCATAACTCGATTGTTGTTTTTGGATCCAAACTAAAGAGGGGCTATTTATGGGCTAGTTTCTAATTTTTGGGTAGCTTTTTGGGGGAAAAGAGTTCACATGCTGCGAAAGGGGATTTTTTGTAGTTTATGTAGTTTTCTGTAATTTGTATGTACTATAGAGCTCAAGGATTTGACATCCTCTGCATGTAATATTTTCCTTTCTAAACAATGATAAAATTTCTTTGGTTGTTTCCATCATTTTTTGTGCTAGGGGTTTGATCCCTCATCACATTGCAAATTCATTTGAAGGTTTTGGATCCTATTGTTGTTGGCACCTCTAATGGTTATTTAGTGTTGATCTATAATATTCACATTTGGTTTTTTTGGAATTTTCATTATTTTGTTGTGGCTATGTGATGGAAATGTTATGGGTTGTTATCCTATATTATTTTTATCCTTGTTGTGGAGTTTGGTTTTCGTTTCATTCATCCAACTATTTTGGTTGTGGACTTGGGATCTTTCTTGTCAACTCCTAGCATAGGGGGTGGTATTTCGGGTCCACACAGTTGGGTGGAAAGTTCTATGCACCCCATTGGGTTCCTAGGTTGTGTTCATGATGTGGAAGTAGATACAAAGTTTCCAGAGCTCCACTTAGTTGAAGACTACTCTTTAGTTTGTACCTTATTCTTCTTTGGTGTATCATTTTTGTATTTGATGCATCTTTTCCTCTACACAATAGGATGCATATGTACTCCTAAATGGATTTAATGTACTCCTGAAGTGATTTAATGTACTCCTAAAATACTTGTAATGTATAATTGTCTCCATGATGTATTGTATATGTGGAAATATGCTACACCATTGTAATTTTGAACTAGGAATTGAAATATAATAGAATGATGTGTGTATCCTTCTCACCTCTTTTGATCATGGATGATTGTATGCTATATGATGTACTCCTAATTCATTTGATATAATTATGGTGTCAGGTTTCGTAAATAATTAATTATGAATTTTTTATTACAACTTTTTAAAAAATATAAAAACTTGTATGTCTGACCATCTTAATTGATCAAAACTTCATCAAATTCAATATATATATTTTTAATCCGATAGTATGAAAAGCATAGAATGTGACACACATTTTGGATTAAAAAAATGTGATACTATTTGAAAGCTATAGATGTTTTTCAATCAGCTTATCAATTAGGACTTTAGTTGTAACGCATGTCGTGCAAACCCCAGAGAACACACACATTGCAAATAATTTTTTTCTAAAACAATTAAATTAAACATGTAATAAACATTAAACTATAATCACATTGCATTACATCATCACACTTAGTTCTCTGGGGAATGTGAGGTTACATCACAACATCTAATAATGAAAGTAAAAGATAATAATAAAAAACATATCCATTAATAACAAATTAACCATGAATAAGAGTACATCCCTGAACCAAGAGTGAAAGTGTTGCTACGTCACATATTACAATCATAATGAATCTCGTTAATAAAGTTACAAAGGATCCTAACTATTAGATCATCATTATTACATTAAAATATCTTGATTTTAATGAATTACCATGAATTTCCCAAACATGTGGGATGATAAAAAGTATAATGAAATATGAATTACAAAGTGAACACTAGTACAACTCCAACTATAGAAACTCTGAGAAGACGGGATGCTAATGGGGAACCCAATGGGTGCAGAGCACGTTCCACCCAACCATGTGAATTATAAATAACTCACCCCCCGTGCTCAAAGGTGACAAGGAAGTTAACTCGACCATGATTGTCAAACTGACTCCATGAACATAGTACAAACTCAAATACCAACTCAAGGTTTACAATGACATAATCAACAACATTAACAAAACAACATAATAAGATAAATCTATGAAACTCATCACAATTACACATATCATTAACAACTAAACAAGTCACCAAATAACATTCATAAATCAGCATCAAAAGAATCTAAAATAACATATAGATTACAATTCTAGAGGTCACAAGAAACAAAGTACAAGGGTGTCTAGTGGAGAGTGTCATTGCATAGCTCTCATGGGATATCCTGGCTCTTCCTCCAACTGAGGCACCGACACCCATCTATAGATCTCCTGGCTCTTCCTTCTACTTGAGGCACTGACACCATAGGGTAGCTCATGCAAAGTCGATAACCTCTCATGGGGACAAGGTTATGACTTTTCTGACCACGACCTTCTCAGTATATCATTAGTCTATAATAGCCCTAATGCATAGACGAGGTATCCAATATTTATTATCTTGTGTGTTTTACTACCCTTCCCCCTAAGTTCTATTTTTAGGTTACTGCTTGTTTAACTACTCTTACGTGGGTTATCTTGAGCTCTTCCTCTTTTTGAGGCATCGATTCCCATGAAGAGCCACTCTCCCTAAGACCCATAACATAAATTAGATCAAGGCAAGGGTTGTACCATCAAGTATAAGGAATATAACATAAAATAAGACAAGCATGGAAAATCCATTCCACGATAACTCATAATCACAATTACCATGATCTTGTACAACCCTTCCAAATAATAATACTTAAAGCCATGCAACATTACGAACACAAAAATTATGAGAATATACATCCAAGGATAAAACATGACTCTGGAAAGACTAAGGTTTCACAATTTACAATAGGGTTCCCACATCGATATAAAAGTGAAAACAATAAAGCTAGGATGGAAAATTTAAACAACGATCTCCAATTTGTTCTATCTTGACATAAAAATTCAACAAAAATATAGCATAATTATTACATTGCTTCTTTTTTTAAAAACAAAAATCCATTTAATTTCACAATTCAATCATTGAATATTTAAAAGAAAACATTATAATCTATATTATGATTAAGCACATATTTATATATATAATTAAAAACATATATATATAACTACATATATAAAAATAAATAAAATTAAAATAAACTAAAAAATAAAATAAAGTAAAGTAACCCACGCAAGCCCCTACCGTCGCAGTCCTTATAAGGACAGCACAATGACAGTCCTTGTAGGGACTGCGCACAGTAGTCCTAGGGACTGCTGTGCATGGCAGTCGATACTAACATGCACAGTAGTCTCCATGATTGTTGTGTGGTGGTCTTTAAGCCACACAAGGGGGGGTACGGCCAGTCCATCCCTCCCTCACTTTATTTATAATTTTTTTTATAGTTTTATATTTTTATAAAAATATTTATTATTTTCTTATAACAATGAAAATCTGTCTTGGTATCAGGTATAGATGCCGACTCAATTCAGCCACACATTCAACTTTCACTTTTAATATAAATTTCAATGCAAGAATATGAGTTTATATATATATATACACATATGTATATATATGATTTATATATACATCTATAGGAGGCATTATTCCAATCATAGGTACAGAGAGACAAAATGAAAATTATATTTATATATATATATGATATATATATATATATATAACTATTTATATATAAAAGGATTTCTCTTAGAAAACCCAAAATCAATTTTAAGACATATAGTTTATTTCACAAACTCACATTACTTTCTCAAAGCCAAATTGAAAGAATATTCATAGAGCAATTTTCATAAACAATCTTTTTAATTTCTTCAGTAATGATACAATAATTTCTCTTTTCAAAGGTTTCCTTTTTCTTTCACCAAATAACCTAATTATTTTTTTTTTTCTATAAATTAGAGAACCAGAGAAGTAGATAAAACTTGGAGTCCTAGGATTTTTTGAGAATTTGATGATGCTTGTTTGATCTTGATGGCCACTAAGTAGAGCTTTTCGTTCTAGCTTCGAAATCTCCTCTTCAGAATACCGTGCTCAAATTTGAATCTCAACCTTTCTTCAGAAGACTCTCCCCAAAATATTTCAAGCAAAAGAATGGAAATATCTTTCTTTTTCCCAAAACTTTAGAAGATTCAAAAATACATACAGAATAGTTTTCTTTGCAATTTCTATCTCAATAATCCTCTCTATGTGTAGAAACTCACAAATTTTCCAATAAATAAAAGATATTTCCTTTTGCACTCTAAAAGCTCTAAAAATCATAAATAAAAGAAATTATTTATTTAAAAACAAGCTTTTCAGTCAACTCTCAAATCTCATTCATTCTTTCATCTTTTCTGTTCTTTTATTTGTTTATTTTTCTATTCTTCAATACTTTTTATTTTAATTTCTGTTTTTACAACTTTACTTGCAAATCACATTATCTAATTTATTTAAATAATTTATTTTAATAATTATCCTCAACAAGATAATTAATTAAAATAATAAAACATAATTTAATATTTAATTAACATTTAATAAAACACATGAATTTTTAAGAATAAATAAAACATTTACATATTTTAAATACAATTTTAATCTAACATTATAATACACAATATTACCATAATTTAAATTAAATAAATCACAACTTATAAAATACCAACATCAATAAATATATGACAAGACACAAACACAAACCAAAAAGAATGACAACTACAAAAACATATAATACCATTCAATCAAGATGGTCTAACATCATGGGATGGGATGACTTCATTGTCACCTTTATTTTAACATTTAACCATTGGGTTATTGGTGCTCACCCTGTCCTGCCGAAGCAGGTGGAATCAAGACTTTGTACCTGCAATTCTTAGATAAAAATGAGGTCGTGTACATGTGCATATATATATAAAATCAAAGCATTTCATTGTGAGAAGGAATCATAGCGTAGCAGGGCACTCGTGAATGAGTGATGCTACACTGTCCTTCATCACATCTATTCTAATAATATTATATAATTGATTAAAATAGCATCTCTAAACGAACAATCATTTCATAACATAATTTATTAAATCACCACATCATAACATAATTTTGAGAATCAACTAACATAACCAACCATAATGTCATATGAAATAATCATGTCCACTAATGGAATAACATCATAATCGAACATCTAGCTTTCCAAATCAAACAATAATAGTACCATCATAGTATCAACATATCAAATCAAATCATAAAAAATATTGAGTCCAACTAGCAAACAAGAGGGTTAGTACATCCTCCCCCCTTAAATTCAGCTTACTCCTGGAAGCTAGAAAACAAGTAAGGGTAGGATTCTCTAATATGGGAAGTATCCTCCCATGTCGCTAAAGTCTCATCATTGGAATCCCACTGGCCCCTTACCTGTTTAATATCCTTTCCTATGAGAATGAGTCTCTTGTGGTGCACCACGACCATGGGCTCTAGAGCATTCCAATCAAGTATGTGAGTAGCATCAAGAAAGTATGGTCTAAGAACTGATACATGAAAAGCATCATGAATGCACGATAGACTGGGTGGCAAGGCTAGGTGATAGGAAATGGGACCAATATTCTATAACACCTCGAACGGACCCACAAAATGGGGTGCAAGCTTATAAACCTTTCCATAATGAATAGGGTTCTTTAGAGGAAAAACTCCAAGGAACACTTGATCTCCAATTGTAAACTGTCGGTCAACTCTATGTGCATTAGCATATTTCTTCTACCTATCTTGAGCTGCTATCAGATGCTCTCAGATGTGAACTACCTGCTACTCCATGTCATGAAGAATCTCTGGTCTGAGAAGAAACATGTCCTCTAATTGATCCCAACTCAAAGGGGTATGACAAGGATGAACATACAAAACCTAATATGGAGCCATGCCAATCGAACTGTGATAGCCATTGTTATAGGAAAACTCAACCAAATGCAGATAATCTTCCGAACGAGATTGTTGGTCCATGACGTACATATGAAGGATATCCTCGAGCACCTGATTAACTCTCTCAGTCTGACCATTTGTCTCTGGATGGTAGGCAGAACTAAAATTCAACTTAGTCCCTAAGGACCACTATAGGGATGTCCATAATGCAGAAGTGAATACCGAATCTCTGTCAAAGATAATCCTGCATGGTATCCCATGTAATCAAACAATATCCTCCATGAACACCCTATCCACCACAGAAGTAGTATAAGATCGGATAGGGGAGAAATGGGCTACCTTGGTTAACCTGTCAACAATGAACATGATAGCATCATGTCGCCTGGATGACATAGGCAACCTGACAATGAAATCCATAGAAATGATCTCCCACTTCCAATCTAGAACAAGATGTGGTTGCAAGAAGCCTACTAGATGATGATGCTCGACCTTAACTCTCTGACATTCAAGACACCTAGCCACAAAATCAGCAATGTCATGCTTCAATCCTGCCCAAAAATATAGTGAGCGGAGATCACCGTACATCTTCTTAACTCCTGGATGTGCTGAATAAGGATCCCTATGAGCTTCAGTCAAGACAAGGGTATGGAGACCCTCTACAAGGGGTACAGACATATAGCCTGCATAGCATAAAACACCATCCAAATCTAAAGAATATCTAGAAAATTTACCTTCCAATGCTCTACCTGACTCAATCTCTGACTTCACCACTTAATACCAATCATCAGAAGAAAGAGATGTGACAATCTAACTCTTCAAATCAACCTCAAGAGCCATAGCAAACATCTCATGCCTACGTCAACTCAATGCATCTACCACTACATTCTCCTTGCCCTAAATATATTTCACCTCAAAGTTGTATTCACACAAAAATTCCATCCACCTTCTCTATCTCGCATTTAGGTTTGGCTACGTGAAGATGTATTATAGACTACGGTGATTTTTCTGCAACTCGAACCAATGCCCAAGGAAAAAGTGTCACCATCTTACTAAGGCATGCACAACTACGGCCAAGTCCAAATCATGAGTGGGGTAATTAAGTTCATGGTCCTTAAGTTTATGTGATTCATAAGCAATCACTCACCCTTCCTGTATCAACACGACCCCTAAACCTTCCAAAGAAGCATCTGTACACACAACAAAATTAGCTGAAGGATCAGGATCTGCTAAGATTGGAGCACTAGTCAGCTTATCCTTTATTGTCTGGAAAGCTAACTGACATTGGTCGGACCAAAGAAACTTCTTTCCCTTCCTCTGGAAAGAGGTGATAGGATGATCCAACCTAGAAAACCCTTGGACAAACCACCTATAATATCCTGCAAGTCCCATGAAGCTGCAAATTTCTGAGACATTTGTGGGTGCAGGCCAATCCACAATGGCCTAAATCTTTGCACAATCAGCTAAAATTCCTTCACCAAAAATAACATGGCCCAAATACTATACTTTAGTCTTATAGAATTCACACTTTTTAAGATTGGCAAATAACTAATTTCCCCTTAAGCACTGCAACACCTATTCTAGATGTTCCTCATGTTCCTCCATAGACGTAGAATAGATCAGAATGTCATCTAGAAACACTAGAATGAATCTATCCAAGTATGTTTGGAACACTCCATTCATTAAGCTCATAAAGACTGAAGGTGCATTCGTTAACCTGAATGACATCATAGTGAACTTGTAATGTCCGTATTGAGTTCAAAATGTTGTTTTGTGAATATCTACATCTGGTCCTTTCCAAGACATATTGACATCCTTCGACCTCATGATTTCCAATATTGAAGGAATCCTCAACTCAACACTTGATCCAAGTCTACCCAAAGATCAAGAGGATATTAAGCCACTTCCTATCCCCAATGACAATATCCAAAAACCCTTTGTAAGCAATCTATCCTTTGGAACTGACCAATGTCAAGAACTTGATCTAAAGCATGTCAACAACAATTCTAAAGTCAATCAAGATCAAGAATTTGTATCTCCAAGATACTACAATGATATAATGGACACTCTCCTATCTATGCAAGATGATCATATCCATGTAGCACATACTCCTCCATCTACCCATGAGATGCTTTCTGCAGATGGAAACATAGATGATCTTCATTCAGAACATGATTCTTTTAATCTTGACATTATTACACAAAAATAGTAGATTATTTATTCCTATAGTCAAACTAAGTTGTCAACATTAGGATTAGATATATTCCAAATTCAAATTAGGGACATCATGTATGAAGATATCCAACATTATCCACTCAAGGAAATAGGTAAGATAGAATGAGACATTCCAAAGTTAGCAGAACAAAAAATTGAAACATCATCTACAATGGTTGGTCGCACCCATAAAAGGATATGAAAGTCATGGTAAAACCTTTCTTGGAAATTGGACATTTCGACAGGTGACTAACATCTCTCTATGGATGTTCATTTACTTGTCAAACCAGGGGACGTATACTTTAAATGGAATGGAAAAATATATGCACTAAGAACTCGTTTTGGTCAAATCTTAGCAGAAATAAATACTGGAAAGGAATTCTATCTACGCTATAGGAAGGTAATGTAAAGTTCTTAACTCAACTATGATTTAATTAAAACAAAAACCATCACAGCTACGATTGAAGCACAAACTATGAACTAGCCTTATGCTACAGGAACAGGCACAAGGATGGATTTTCTATTCTGCAAGAGCAGTACAAGACTGAGTTTGCATGAAAACTTCAAAGATGAAAGCTAACTAAAGATCAACAGAAAAGAACAACTAACTAACTAGCTACAGATACTTACTAAGTGGGCCCCCTTAGCAAGCATCTACTGATTACACAGGTGTTGAACTATGAACTTCATCAAACTTTATTCATGAAAATAAAATGGTATACATTGCTTTGTTGAAATGGAAACTAACAACAAACTCTATCTCTAGTCAAACAGATTCTACTTTTCATTATCATTCTAATTCTTACATGATATTTGCTATCACTATGCTTCTATCTTACTCTAGCTATCATCTCTTTCTCACTCGCACAAAGGAGTACTTTATTTTTAAATCAGAAGAACAACCAACTAACCCTATCAAAGAAAGACATGGAAGTAAAGTGTATCCCTGAATCAAGCAACAAACTTCATAAATAAATTTATGTGTTCAACCCGATCTAGAGAGAATCTAGTGCTCCACTCTTTCCAAGTTTGACTGTCATTAAAAATATTTCCAAACGGTTTCGGTCAAAGAGTCTTCGCCGGAGCTTCCTCGAAGTCGTGCAGGAAATGGACTTTATTGCAAGGCTGAGATCGACTGCACTCGACTCGATCATTCTTTAACAACCTGCGAAACAAAAGGTAACATATGTGAAAGAAAAGGTGTATGGAACATACACGATATCTATTCATTAATTACAAATTTAAATCTATTTCATCATTCAAAAACTGTATGCGATATACCAGTCATTTAGGGAGTCAACGGGCCAATAAATGTAATCAAGTCAACACAATAAGCTGCAGGAATATACAAATGTTTTGCTACAGGATATCCCCTTAAAAAGTTCCAAAAGAGTTTTAAACAGCCATGAAATAACAAAAGTAAAGATATTAAAAGTCCAAACTATGAGCAAATTTTAAACTCATCATTCTGCCCCCTACTTAACCTAATGCTGGTCCTCCAACATTAACTTTCCTTGTGGTTTCTCTAAAGTCTTTGGTTGCTGCATGACTGTGAAATGGGTTTCCAAATCTGTAATAAAACCCTTTGAAATCCCAACACCTTTCATACGTTCGGTCTTCTAAATCATCATTAAGATTTGTAGCCTGGTAAGGATAGAGGGGCCACATTAGCACAAGAGGTCTGAATGTTAATGGCAACCATAGTTCAAATCTTGTTTGAAGTCCCAATTGTATGTATCTACTTGATCTTTTAAGAGCTGCTGTGAAGTTTAGGGGACTGTGAGGTTTGGATCTTCTTAATCCAATAGTTAATCTTTCCCATCTTTTCTCACTTATGGTATATGCTAGTCTCCAAATCAAATATTGTTGTGCTTGAAATTCATCATATACATGTTTCCTGATATCAAATATCTTTTCTCTGGCTGTAACATTATTAATGCCATATGTCAAAGCAAACCAATCTTTCAGCATTACATGGAGGTTTGAACTTTGAGAGCGTAATGGAACAGGCTCAGTTTTCTCAGCTTCCTCATATGTTTCCCACTGCCTACCATAATTCACTTCATTTGTTGCCCATGACATAAATGCTCTCAAATGAATATCACCAATATACAAAAGAGGATTCCATTATGTTTCAAATGGTATTAAAAAGCCATGTAAATAGAATTCACACAGAGAATTTCTTAACCAATTAGGGGCTGCCTGGTATGCTTCGTAAAATTCTTTGGCAGTGTGAAGTATAGGATCTTGGTTTCTAAAAATTTTCATCAATTGGAACCATAAAAACTATTCCTTAAGACACAGAGCATAAACTCTAGGTGGTGGTCTGCATTCCATAATCTAACTAGTTACTTTTAACATTTCATCCATTTTTGTTTTCAATTCAACAATTTCATGTTTCTGACTTTTAATTTTCTTTTTCAATTTCTTCCTTTCTACTTCCCATAGACTTTGCTGCATATTAGTCTGGGCTATGTGTCAGAAAGTCAGGGTTTGCAATGTAACTGGTTCCCAATTATCTTTAACATATTCCAAAAACTCAATTAAAAACATCTTCCTATAAACAACGATGGCTTTGCAAGTTGCAGGGTTAAATGTAACCTCACTAGGCACATTCAATTGTTTAGTCTATTCTTGCTCTTGCTGCGGTGGAGAAGACTATGCTTCCTCTGAAATCTGCGTAGCAGCAGTAGCCAAGTCATCAAGATTTGGTAACCCTTGCTCATTATGCCTTATTTCTTTTGTCTGAGCAACATTCTCAGGTGCATTTTGAGAGACATTAAAGTCAGAATCAACAGACCCTTCTGAAATTACAATAACCTCTGGTTGAGGTGAAGTCGGGGAGGTCTTAGATTGTTTCCTTGTGGAAACTCTTCTTGGCATTGATGCGACTGTAGGAGGCATTCTAGTAGCCTTCCTCTTTCTTGTCTACTCAGAGGGCTCTGCCCTACCAGAGGATGATGGTGAACTGGTGATAGAAATAGGTGTTGTTGTAGGAGAGATGGTTGTAGGGGATGTTGTTGTAGGAGAAGGGCACTGCCTTTTCTGAGAATGAGGGTCAGATTCAGGGGACCCTTCTGCCTTTATTTTACCCTTCTCTCTCCTAGTGGCAGACCTAGTTTGTACCCTAGTAGAGGATTCGGGTGTGAAAGTTGTAGGACCAGGTGCTACAGGAGTAGATGACCCTTGCCCTGTTCTACTGGTAGACGCAATTTCTTTCTTCTTTTTCTGAGGCTGTGGGGTAAGTACCCTAGGGGGTTGTAGAATTTGCAAGCTCTTTTGGGCAACGAATTGTTGCCAGGAAAGAGGTGAAACATCTCTTAAAAAGTGCTCACTCAGTAATTTGATAAGGCCATGGTGAGTTACAGAATTATCTTTCCCCTATTGGGTTATGTGGGCACTTTGTTCTAAAAATTTTAACAAAAAATTTGGAATATTTATAACTAACCCATGCCTCATATGGCTTAATAATTTGAAATGATGAAAATGCAGGTAAGAGAAACGGCCTTCACAGGTCAAATACCTGATTATATAAGTAGCATACTTAGAATAAGGAGGCAATGATACCCACTTGCATCCCTACTTGGAGACTTCTAAAGGTTCATTAGTGGGCATTGAAAATTCAGCCCTTGCAGCGGCAACATCTGAAGAAAAGTTTTCTCCAACGGTTGGAAGCCTAGTTACTTTAGCAATTCTGTCTTCAATCACAACAACTGTTAAACCGAATACAGTAGCTTTCCCTTCAGAAAGGGTTCTCAAAAATTCTCCAGCAGTCTCCTCATCAAAAACATTTAAACTCAAGAAATAATTCAACCACCCACAAAGGCTGAATGTGTGGACTGTTTGAGTATTTTGCAGCAATAATTCATGAGCTACAAGCTCATGTCGCACCAGCTGACCCCCCATGTTTATAGTTCCTTTTTAGCTGAACTCAATTTCTTGCTGAAAATTCAAATTCTCTGTTTCCCTTTCTACTCTGGTTTCTTCTGTCGTGCCGTCACATTTCCTTCTTTTCCAAAAATGAGCTTTTTAAACAAGCAGTCTTAATCATAGTTTACAATAAAAATATGCAATAAAGAAGGATATGCAATCAAATTTGGAAAGTACCAAAAAATTATTAAAGAAAGGTTATTTGTGCAGTTATCGCAGTGGCAAAAAGACAGGTTTTAAAGCTGGATTACCCCACCCCCTACTTAGAGTATGACATGTGTCCTCACATATACTAAAGAATAGGCAAATATTTTCTAATAATGACTGGTACTGTCATAGCAATAAATGAATAGAATAAGATAAATCAAATATGCGATAAGAAAAGATATAGCGTACCCTTGATAATTGCACGTACGTGTGAAGAAAGATGATGGCGTCTGCATGAATTGACAGTTGGGAATAATATCTTAATTAAGGGTGATGTGGACGAATGAAATGGATGGGTGACGTGGGCGGACAAGATGAACGAATGGAATGGATGGATGGGATGGATGGATGGAAGATGAATAAGTGAGATGGGGGCGATAAATGTTAATAGAGAAAAAGGGGGTTCCCTTTTAAAAAGAAAACCTTTATTATGGGCATGCTTTTTCAAAATTACGGTGAAGTTATAGGAGAAAGGCTAAAGCCTTCGGCTGCAGGAAGAGTAGCGGGAGGAACCTGAACAAGCTGCTACATGAATTCTTTCTTTGAGACTAGTTTATGGTACAACCGAAGTCGATGGCCATTAACTAGCAATTTGAAGCAAACTGGATCAATTGTCACCAGCTGTACAGTTCCATTGTCAAACACATTTTCAACTTCATATGGGCCAAGCCAATGTGTTGTGAGCTTACCTTAGTTCTCTTGATATCTGGAATCATATAACAGAGCCCAATCACTAGCATAAAATTTCCTGGTTTTGATGTGTCGATCGTGCCATTTCTTCCTTTGTTGTTGGATTGCTTATGTATGCTGCAGGGCAGCTTTTCGCATTTCGTCTAAAGCATTTAGCTGTAGGAGATGGTCCTTCTGTGCTGCAAATATTTCCATATTGAGTTCAAGAGCTGTCCTTAAATTTTTGTGCTCAAATTCAATGGGTAGCATGGTTGTTTTCCCATAAAGTAGCTCAAAAGGTGTAAACCCAGTTGTTGTCTTCCATGTAGTTTTGTATGCCCAAACTGCTTCAGAAAGTCTGCTGCTCCAATATTTTTTATGGATCTGTACTGTCTTTGGAGGATCTTTGCCATTTCCCTATTTGTTACCTCCACCTAACCATTGGCTTGAGGATGATAGGGGTTGGACTTCCTATGTTTGATTTTATAGTCATTCATTATTACAGTTATCAGATTCGATGTGAACTGAGCTCCTTGATCAGTTACGAGCTCTCTAGGAACTCCAAATCTAGTGAAAAATTTTTCATACAGAAACTGAGCAACTTTGTTATCCCAAACATATGTCATAGCTTTTACCTCGACCCATTTTGTTACATAGTTTGTACAAATTAGAATATATGACTTGCCATTTGATGGTGGATCAATTGGTCCCACAAAATCCATCCCCCATTTATCAAAAGGGGTGACTATATCTTGCGGATATAGTGGCATTTTATCTGACTTGGTTGCTCTTCCCATATGCTGGCATCTATCACATTTCCTTGTATAGGCCACAACATCCTTGTGTAATGTTGGCCAATAGTACCCTGTTGTAAGAATCTTCATTGATGTTCTTTTTGCTGCAAAATGCCCTCCACATAGTTCATCATGGCAAGCATGCAAGATATCATAAGTCTCATCTTCTCTTACACATCTTCGCATTACTTGATCAGGTCCTGTATAAAAAAAACAATTTGCAATCCATGAAAAATTAAAACTTTTCTCTATTAACAACTTATTTTCTTTTGGGGAAAAATGAGTTGGTATTCTGTTTGTGGGTAGATAATTGGCAATGTTTGCATACCATGGAGTATGTGCAACAATGGAGAACAAATGTTCATTTGGGAACCTATCATCAATGACCTCATGTTCAATAGGTGCAGTTGATTGAACTCTTGATAAAAAGTCAGCGACAACATTAAATCTTCCTGGTTTGTCAATGATTGTAATGCCAAATTCTTGTAACAAGAGGAGCCATTGTGCCAATCTACCAGAAATGGAAAGTTTGTTCATCAGATACTTGATTGCTGCATGGTCAGTATGGACAAATATCTGATAACCTGTGACATAATGCCTAAATTTATTTAAAGCATACACTACTGCAAGCAATTCCTTTTCTGTAACAGTATAATTAAGCTCAGGACCTTGAAAATTTTTGCTGATAAAGTAAATAGCATGCTCAATTGAATTCTCTTTTTGACTTGAAACTGCTCCTATACCAAAATCAGATGCATCAGCATGTATGTGAAAAGGAAAATTCCATTTTGGACCTTGAAGGACAGGGGCTTTAGTAAGCAAGTCCTTTAGTTGCAGGAAAGATTTTTCACAGGCTTCTGTCCACTCGAATTGAGAGTCCTTTGTTAATAGTGCATAAAGTGGGCTGGCAATTTTACTGAAATATTTTATAAACCTTCTATAATACTCTGCATGGCCAAAGAAACTTCTGACATCTTTTTGTTTTACAGGAGTTTGTAAATTCTGAATTACTTCAATTTTAGCAGGGTCGACCTGAATTCCATTCTTTGAAACATGATGACCTAGAACAATACCTTCTTCCATAATTAGAAAACACTTTTCACTGTTTAGAGACAAATTTTTCTCTCTACACCTTTTCAACACCTTTTCTAAATTCACCAGTACTTCTTCAAATATGACTCCATAGGTAGTGAAATCATCCATATAAATCTCCATACAGTCATGAGATATATCAGCAAAGATACTAATTACTGCTCTCTGGAATGTTGTTGGTGCATTGCATAGACCAAAAGGAAAGACTGAATAAGTAAATGTTCCCCATGGATAGGTAAAAGTGGTCTTATCTTGATCTTCAGGGGCTATTTTTATCTAATTGTATCCACTATAACCATCCAAAAAGGAAAAATATCTTTTGCCAGAAAGTGATTCTAATACCTGGTCTACAAAAGGTAATGGAAAATAATCTTTTTTAGTGGCATTGTTCAACTCTCTGTAATCTATGTACACTCTCCATTTTCCACCTTTCTTGGGAACAATGACTAATGGAGAAACCCATTGATTGTCAGAGATTGGATAAATAAAACCAGCATCAAGCAATTTTTGAAGCTCACTTTTAACTATTTCTCTACGTGTTGGATTTACTCTTCTTTGAGGTTGTCTAACTGGTAAACAATCTTCTTTGATATAAATCATGTGAGCTCAAACTTGAGGATCTATCCCTTGCATGTCCCCGTATTCCCATGAAAAAGCTTTATGCTGTTCTTGTAGCAATTTTAATAAGCCAGCCTCTTGAGATTGTGACAACTTGGTATTCACATTCAAACAATAGTATGGAGACAATTCTATCTGCTTAGTGAGATTACTCATAAAATCTATAGATAATGTTTGTACCTCTTGTGGAAGCAAGTTATGAAAAATTGTAGGAAGTTTAGGCAGTGAACTCTCAAAATTTGGTTGCTGTAGGAAACATTGAAGATGACTATTATTTGGATCAGATGAACTACCCGTATCAGAGTTGTACTGTAGAATTTGAAAAATTAAAACATCATCACTCTAAATTTGTGAGAATGGATCATTTTGAAGCATCATTAATTGAGCCAAAGAATTGGCTTCTTCAGTTTCTTCCTCCACATCTGGCCAAACAGGTTCGGACAAATCTGGTTGAGGCTTAGCAGGTAGATACAAGGCCAATTTCTTTGTGGACTGTCCATCAGAAATGGTCATATCTCCAAAACGACATCCTATAAAAGCATCAGCAGTTGCTAACCATGGTCTACCAAGGATAACTAGATACCCTCCTAAAGTTTCCTTAACTGATAATATTGTGAAATCAATAGGGTACTCCCAAAATTCAAGATTGACAATTACATCTTCCACCATCCCATCAGGTTTAACTGTGGAACTATCTGCAAGCTACAGAACTGTGGGTGTAGACCTAATATTTGAAATATTTAAGGAGTCCATAGTATGCTTTGTCATGACATTAATGGAAGCACCTAAATCAATCAAAACATTTTTGACAACTTGGCCATTTATATGTATCTGCACTACAGGACTTCCAGGGTCAATATACTTTGGAATGACTGCATTTCCCTACATTATATCAGCCAATTTCCCTAAGACATGAATTGTTTGAGAATCCTTTTTCTTTTGTCCAGGCTTTTTCAAATAGCCCTCTTTAATAGGTTTTCCAAAAATGGGAACATCTTTAATAGCCTGAAATAAAGGGATTTAGATTTGTACATTCTTGAGCTGATCCAAAATGTCAAAAGTGGGTTCTTCCATGGATTTAAATGTAGTACTTTGCAACCTCTGAGGAAAAGGTGGATTGTCTTGACTTTGCAAAGCAGGCTCCTTAGAAACCGTATTAGGTATAAGCATATGCTCATAGGAACAATAGATGCAGTAGATTGTTCAAGGGGTGAATCTAGTATTTCAGTAATTAGAGGTGGTTTTGGAGTAGGTAAAGTAGTTCTAGACCTCAAATGGATGTCAATAATGTTTAAGGCATAAGCTTGATATTGGTTTGCTTTGACAAGATACACAAGTTGTTGTGGCTGCTGCTGTTGCTTATTATTGTGATTTGGCAATGGCTAGGCAGACATAGGCATTTTCTTCGGAGGGCCAAGATTTGTGGCAGTTACTGCAGGAGGTGGCATGAGAGCCTGTGGTTGTGGCTGTGGAAGTTGCAGGAATCTAGGGGACTATTTTTGCCATTGCTGAGGGTCTCTCTATTGAGGGTTTTGTTGCCAATTTCCTGAAGGTGGGGTCCATTGCCCTTGTGGCTGCTGCCAACCTCTTGAGGAAATTGTCATTGTGGGTTTTGATAATTAGGCCAACTTGGTTGAGGTGGATTCCAGAGTAGTGGTGGTCCATATGCATGTTGCCATTGGTTATTATAGCCAAAATAAGGATTAACAAAAGTTAAAGGATCTTGAGGCATACCTTGTCTTTGGGCCCATAGTCTCCATTGTGCAATAAAGAACACTTGATTATCATCACCTTCTACTAGCTTGAAGTCTGTAAGTAGTTGTCTATCTTCCAAATTAGCCACCATCTTGCATCTACAGTCACGTTTCTTCTGTCTACAGTATGGACAAAACTCGGCCAAAACTGCCTCAGCTTCCTCATATTTCCTTCGAGCTTGCATAGTGTCCAGTTGTGTAGCCATATTATTAATGATGTCCTGCTTGAAGTCAGATAGCAAATTTGTGATCTCCATCCGGGAAACTCCACCAGAAGAAGACTTCGCCATTGTAGCTTGATAACCTCGACCTTTTTAACTATTGCTCGAGAGTAATTAAGGAATATTTTATTTATATCATCCTAAGGAAATTGGGTTATATCACCTCCTCCCATCAGGTCCAGGGCATCTATACAGGCATCACTGATTGCCCTTAGAAAGAGTAGTTTCTGAGAGTCCTCATTGAGAGTATGGTTTGAGTTCCTTTTTGGTGAAAACAAAAATATGGAAATATAATCTTCCAGACTTTCATCCTCCTTCTGCTAAATTCAGAATATGTTATCACCTTTGTTGGCACTCTTACAATATTCCTTATACTTTTCAAGGAATTTCATCTGTATGACTACCCAACTATCTACAACGCCTCTTCCTAGACTCATGAACCATCTGAGAGCTCCTTCTTTCAAGGTGGAAGGAAATAACTTCAATTTATGAGTGTCTATGTTGTAGTCATAACTATGACAGAGGACATCAAATTCAAACAGAAAAGTTTATGGGTCCTCCGTAACCAGGCTATAAAATTTTGGAAGCAAGGAAGAGGGAATTTTTTTAAGATTGTCAATATCTCTCTAGGGAACAATGGGAAACTCAAATGCAGGAGGTGGATTATTAGGTGGATTATTTGCCATGTTTGGTTGCTGGAATAATAGAGCGAATGGATTTTTCTTAGGTTCATTGTTAGCTGGGTCAAATGGTAGTTCAATAAATAGATTTTTAGGGAGGAACCTTCCCAGTGCGTCTCTTCTTCTTCTATTCATGCAATACGGTGAGTAGTGACTTGAAAGATTTTAAATTTTTTTGACTAACAAACTAAACTAATACTAAAAATGACCTCTGACAAATTCCTAGCTGGATGCCATCCCCGACAACGATGCCAAAAATGGTCGCGCCCATAAAAGGATATGAAAATCATGGTAAAACCTTTCTTGGGAATTGGACATTCCGACAGGTGACTAACATCTCTCTATGGATGTTCATTTACTTGTCAAACTAGGGGGCGTATAATTTAAATGGCGCAACAAAATATATGCACTAAGAACTCATTTTTGTCATTTCTTAGTAGAAATAAATATTGGAAAGGAATTCTATCTATGCTACAAGAAGGTAATGCAAAGTTCTTAACTGAACTATGATTTAATTAAAAATAGAAACCAGCATAGCTATGACTAAAGCACAAACTATGAACTGGCCTTATGCTGCAGGAACAGGCATAGGGATGGATTCTCTATTCTGCAAGAGCAGTACAAGACTGAGTTTGCCTGAAAACTTCAAAGATGAAAGCTAACTAAAGATCAATAGAAAAGAATAACTAACTAACTAGCTATAGATACTTACTAAGTGGGTCCCCTTAGCAAGCATCTACTGATTACGTAGGTGCTAAACTCAGAACTTCATCAAAATTTATTCATGAAAACATAATGGTATACATTGCTTTGTTGAAATGGAAACTAACAACAAACTCTGTCTCTTGTCAAACAGATTCTGCTTTTCATTATCATTCTGATTCTTACATGATATTTGCTATCACTGTGCTTCTATCTTACTCTAACTATCATCTCTTTCTCACTCACGTAGGAGGAGTACTTTATTTTTAAATCAAAAGAGCAACCAACTAACCCTATCAACGAAAGACATGGAAGTAAAGTGTATCCCCAAATCAAGGAACGAACTTCGTAAATAAATTCATGCGTTCAACCCGAGCTAGAGAGAATCTAGCGCTCCACTCTTTCCAGGTTTGATTGTCATTAAAAATCTTTCCCAATGGTTTCAGTCAAAGAGTCTTCATTGGAGCTTCCTTGAAGTCATGCAAGAAATGGACTTTACTGCAAGGCCGAGATCGGCTGCACTCGACTCAATCATTCTTCAACAACCTGCGAAACAAAGGTAATAGATGTGAAAGAAAAGGCGTATGGTACATACATGATATCTATTCGTTAATCACACATTTAAATCTATTTCATCAATCAAAAATTGTATGCGATACAGTCATTTAGGGAGTCAACGGGGCAATAAATGTAATTAATTCAAAACAATAAGTTGTAGGAATATACAAATATTTTGCTATAGGATATCCCCATAAAAAGTTCCAAAAGAGTTTTAAATAGCCGTGAAATAACAAAAGTAAAGATATTAAAATTCTAAACTATGAGCACATTTTAAACTCATCAATGGTCATTTATCAGAGAATGCATTCTAAACAAGAGCTCTCAAAACAATCAGAATCAACGAAGGAAGGTGCTACTATCACCATACTCGGGGCAACTATGTCTCAAGAAAATGTCAAGATAGGGAGCACAAAGAGTCCTTATGATGAAACTAGTTTCAATACTACAACCAACCATGTCATGAATCTTCATCCACCCATCACCCCATCCATGAATTGGGACCAACATCCAAATAAAGATTTTAATAAAAGCAAAAAGAATGTTATCAAAGAAAAATAAGTAGAGAAGCATGAATGACAAATCAAATACAAGTGGATATGAAAGAATACACAGAAAGATTATCCCCATCAAAATCCATTAGTCAAAGAAACTATGGGGCAAAATAAAAAAGGGAAAAGTATCCATCAAAGATGTCCCCAAAAAAAAAAGTAGGATTTTCAAGCAATGTACAAAGTGTATCAAGCAGTTGGTCCTAATTCCATACACACTTCCGTATCCAGCCATCATTTCTCATCTTCCCAAGTTTGGAGAGTTAAAGGTTCCAAACTGTCAACTAATCCATCTCCCATCCCTAAACACACTCCATCTAAGCCTCCACACATAATATCCAATTCTCACATTGACCGTGTGTTGGAAACAACCCTTCATCATAAGGATTTAGAAGGAACTCTATTGCAATGTGCACACAAAGACAAATTGAACTTTGGTATCAACAAAGTAGATCAAGAATCTCAAAAGTTGTATTCAAGTGCATGTATCTTGGCAAAGAAACTTCTTCAAACAAGATATTGATGGCACATCATGATAGAAGAATCTACATTGACACAACTAGATGGTTTGACATGAGCTTAAAATTTTTCAGAAAAACCAAAATATATATATATATATATATATATGAAATTCCAAAAAAAAAAGAAAATGATTGAAAATAGTAAAGATAAAAAATTGTCCTCTAGTGAAAATTGAATGGGCAACACTTTGGGCAAGTACCATGATGAAAACATGGCAAACAAGCATCATGTGTAGAATCGAGCATTTGCATATGCTAGTTCAAGAGGAAGCATCTTATCCCATCCATAATAAATCTAGCATTCCATCCATCTTATCCATAATAAATCCATTCATTCATGAACCATTGATCCAATCCATTTTCATCCATTTGCATCCATCATCCAAGTTATCTTGATCTTGACAAAGTTTTGTGCACACTTTATATGTGCTTATGGTAAACATCTTGACAAGGGTCATTTTCAATGATCCTATCCTACCTAGCATTATCTAAGCCATGAAGTAATATCTAATGAAGTATTCCTCCATTCAAACACCCTATCTTAACACAAGATAATCCTTATCCATCCATGGCATTCCATACATTGCTAGAAACTAGGGAAAATATTTAGATCTCACTTTGAGAATAAATATTGATCTATATCCTCCGCCATATGTGGTGATCTAGACATTGGTAAACGTGAAATCAAATTGGTCAAAGGAGTTGTGGCCCAAAATCCAAATCACTAGCCCATGGAATATTTTGATGAGAAGGCATTCCTTATCAATTTTCATCTTTCATCGAACATCAATCCAAATAATCACTATTAGTCACATCTAATTTGCACATCAACATCACATCGAATCATTCAAAACTATTTTGTTCCAAATCAAGCTTCAAAATATCGATTCACTAAATCCAATCAATCCATCATCATCTCGATATATCATTCCTACAATCATTGTGTTTCTTAACACTATCCTTGCATTGTTGTGCATCCTCAACAATGTTATCATCATCAATCCTAATCAATAAAATCCTTGCATTTTTGTGCATCCTCAACAATGTTATCATCATCAATCCCATCAACATCTCAATCCTTGTGTTTCTTAACACTATCCTTGCATTGTTATGTATCCTTAACAATATTATCATCATCAATCCATCAATTTGATCAATCAACCTTAGCTTGGTTTTCAACAAAATTCCAAAATAGAGCATTGATATCATCACACATCCATATCCAAATCGTCAAAACATAAAAAAAAATCCAAAAACATTAAAAAAATATCAAAATCCAAAAAAATCAAAAAACACAAAATCCAAAAACATTCATAATATCTTAGAAAACCCCAAAACATTCAAAAAATTAAAAAATCAAAACATTTATCTCAAAAAATCCAAAAACAACCTCAAAACATTTCAAAAATAATTAAAAGATCCAAGTATTTGAAAAAATCCATCCATCCCATTTCACTTTCACCTACGATAATCAATCATCCATAATAAACTGATCATCACCTTCATCCATTGGTGACATAAATAGAAATAATCACAACAATCAACAAAATAAAACTCCAAATGAAAAACCAAAATCAAAACAACAAACCATTAAACGCAAAATCAAACTCTTGATCACTTTCAAACATATCAGTCAACTTTATATCAATAGCCTATCAATCAAATTATCAACCCATCATCATCCTATACAATGTATGCCCTAGGATATATCATTCCAACAATGCGCATCATTTTGGATATCACCTTAGATTCTTATCCTATCAAAACAAGTCCCTTTGGCTAGAGGTATGAAGAACATTGGCATGTTTGTTTGCTTGATCTTTTCTTTTGATTTATCTTATTGTGCTCATTCCAATGACCTCTCAATGATGTCTACTCAAAATGATTTAGAGAGAAAAGGAATGGGGAAATGATCATTATCTTTTGTTTTTGTGCTTCTTGGACGTTCTTGTAATATAACTAGGAAAATAATTGCTTTGAGAGGTATGTCCTAGCAAGGTTTCCATATGTCAAGTGTGAACAAGAATACTCCCATCTATTTGTTGAGTCAAAGTCCATCGCACTAGGTACAACACCATCTTGGTTCTTTATACCTTGATGCATTATATCTACATGTGTAATCAAACATAAGGTAAGTAGCACTTTTAAAATCCCCATCCTTGATAAGAAAATCATCTATTTCTCATCATCATCTCTCATAAGGTTGGCTTGTTGGAACGTCTTGTCATCACCTGATTTCTTCTTTCAGCACTAACATCACATCATGAATAGTTAATCATCATCACCAGTGCATCCATCTTGCATCCACAAACCATTAGCATTTTGCATATCATCCCACATGCATGTTCATCATCATAGCATAGATATGTTAGTCTAAGCATCTCATAAAATCATACATTTGCATAAAACATTCATTACATAATGATATAGACATTATTGCATCATCCATCATCACATCATATCATCATTTTAAATTTTTTAGGATAATATAGATTGGTTATTCTAAGCATCTTAAAATCATCTCATTTGCATCGTCATCATAACCATCCATTTTGAACCTCTTTATCATGAGATCGAACCTCAAATCGAATATTTTCACTTGATCTCTCAAGGGAGAAATGTACTAGTGTACTTCTTTCCATTGGGGCATCCAAAAAAAGATGTTTTTTTAATTTTAATTGCAGCAAGTTTATTCTTTGAACCAATGTAGCAAGTACATTGCTTCAAAGAGGGGCAAATGTAGACACGTAAAATATACATGTGTCTGATCCTAACTCACTAATTCCATATTATCCCTTTATCATCATATTCGCTTGATCAATTAAATAAATCAAGTTTATTTGATTAATATCCTAAGTCATTTCTTTAATTAAATAAATCAGTTTTATTTAATTAATCTCCTAAAGTTCCTTCATTTAATTAAATAAATCCAAATATTTAATTAAATGCCTGATGTTATTTATATTTTCATTAAATTTAAATAAATCCAAATATTTAAGTTGAATGTTACAATCACTTGATCACCTCCTAAATTAATCTAATCCTGATTAATCTAATCTAATCACCCATCACATCCTCTAGCTTTTCCCACTTGCACAAATAAATCAATTTATTGATTGATTAATTCATCATTTTCTTTCAATTTGGCATAAAAAGAGAATATTCTTCCAAATTTGAATCTCCCCCCTTTTTGAAATATACATCCATCAAGGCATTTATGAACTCTTACATGTCTCTTGCAAAGGTCAAGCTTAGCATTTAACTCTCAAAGTCAAATTTCAAATCTCCACCTCTTTGGCACATTGACCAAAATGTGCTCATTCCTCAACCTCTCACATTTGGACAAGTGGCATCTTTCCATTGATTGGTTTTTAGTTCCACATCCTCCATGTTTGGCATTCTTTTATCCTACTTGGCTATAAATAGAGGCCTCCTTTATTGTATCAATCCTCCATAACTCATCCAAGTTAGCATTTCATCTTGATCATCATCTTGCATCTCTTTATCATTCAGGAGCTTAGCAAGGATTGGGAAAGGGTTTCTTTCCACAAAAGCACCAATCCACTATGAGATAAAGTTTTGATCATATTTTTATATGCTTGAAATTAGATGTTTTTGTTCTATTTAGTTTTTCATATTTTAGCATGGTTAAGTATTTCATAGGGATGTTTAATCTAATGTGTTTCAAATGACTAGCATGATGATATTATGTAAAGGTTTAAGCATATGTAGATTTGGCATCCATAGGTCCAAATAAATTTTAAAGCTAAGATTATAAGGTCATAAAAGGAATTAGCATTCATGTAGCTTCAAAAATAATCATCCTTGACAATTTCACATGAGGATTTTATCCCCATATGTGTTTGGACCTAATTATATATTTTTTACCCAATTTAGAAACATTCTTATAACATAAAATGTGAGAAATCAAACTATTCATTTAATATTCTACCTCTGACACTTTTGGTCCCTTAAAAGAATCAATTGATTCTAGGGTACCCTAACCCTTAGACTACTATTTTTCAATCCAATTTCAATTAACGGCTATTGACATTTGATTCTCAAGAAATTAGAAGAATTGCATATAAATACAAATTATTTTCTCTATTTCAGTCCTTAAATTTTTTGGAGAAAATAATTAAGGTCATTGTTGAGTAATCAAGAGTAGCTAAGACTAAAATTATCAAGATTATATCAACATTTCATTATTCAAGCATCATGTAATGTCTTATGTTATGCTATTTTCTATAATATATATATATTTATATATTATAAAAAAAAACAAAAAGAACCATAATTTTTTTGTGGAAACTTATTCAAGTTCATTCATTATAACTTGGGTTTAAGAAAGAAAACATATTCTAATTGGCCAACAAAATTTAAATTCACCATTAAAAAACTAAATAAATTTATTATTTAGTATTGGGTTCATGGTTAGACAAAAAAATATTTTTCCTATATATTAACTCTATTTATGCATCAATAATTCCTATTAACTTGCCTACCCCTATACATTTTTTTATCTACCTTGGTCCAAAAATATTTATATCTATGATAACTTTTGTGTATGTGAGTCCACATTATCTTCATGGGTTTAAAACTTAATTTTTTAAATTTAAAATCAAAATTTTGATAAATGTTACCCAATCTATGCTTCCATAAATCAATTAATAAACACATTTTTTCATATTTTTTTGTGCATTTAAATTTTAAATACATTCACTTGCATTAATTTATTTGTTAAGGAATATCAAATAAACATATTTTATATTTAAGAAACATGCTACAAATTTTGACTAGAGAAATCAAATAAAATAGATCTACATACTTATATTAGAAGTATTTGCATGCATAAATATTAATATTTTATTTTTTCTGAGGATTGATCTAGGAGGACATGTCCCCTAGACAAATATTGACAATGAACTATATGTAATTTTGAATACTACAAATTTAGATAATAGAAAATAAAAAATAAAATTTATATGTATACAATTAGCAAGATTACATTAACTTTTATAGATCCATGGATTTATAAATGAGCTTGAATCATACATATTTCCTAGGATAAAGCTATGTTCAAGCATATAACTAGATCTCATACATAGATATAGAGATCTTACTTTTAATACTGAAAAAGTCTATAAATATGTGTCATATATAAATCAAATCATTCTTTGGTCAAAGAAGTGAACAACTTATTTATTACATTCACTTCCTATGCATTAATATTTAATTTAGAATTATATATTATTTGAAATCTAAATTAATTAAATTTTAGGTTAATTAATGGTTATGTAATTAAAATATATGCTATTATCCCAAATCAAGTTTTGATTAAACACACTTTTTTTAAAGAAAACTTTATTTTACTTCTTTTGAGTCATATACATATTTTTTCAATTTATGCAAACATTTTAGAAACTTATATTGAAAATTAGACATGATGTTTAAACAATAAATGATAGTGCTTGAAATATTGTTAGATTTTGATTGTTATTATGTCAAGATTTATAAAATCTAAATTTTAAGCCACACTTTGTGATCCACCATTAGGAAGAGGATACACATAGGACCCCTTATAGATAATGCTCCTTAAAAGGATGGGAAGGGAGAGTAGTTAGAGAGTAAAGTAAATTGAGTACAATGTTAATACTTAAGAAACAAAAATATAAAATGTTATCGTACATTTATGAAAAAAATTATTAAAATGATAAGAACATATAATGATTTTATAATTTTGGATACTATTTAGTTACTAAATATTTAATCTATTTATACAAATTATAATTATTAAAATAATTATAGTAATTGGTATGAAATTAGTGTTAATAATTATATTACCCAGAATATGTTAAAAAATATGATTAAATTATCACTTAAATGTATTGAATTATATTTTGAAACATTAAAATTCTAAGTTAAAAAAAAATAAAAATCATAATGTTGTCTAAGATATTTTAATATTTGAATACTATAGTTATATATAATTGATAAAAAATGATAACATATATTATTATTTAGAATTAGTATCTTGATAATGATACTCTTGATAATTGTTTTGATTGTAGGGGAAAACAGGCTTTGAAGGGACCCAAAACCCTTTACAACTGAGGATACAAAATGCTACAAAGAAGGAATATCAAGAGACCACTAGCAACAACCCAATAGCCAGAAAACTCAACTAGGCAGGTGCTATACTAAAAGCAATACAAATATCAAGCAAAAATGCCCAACAATGGACCAATAGCAAAACAAACAACAAGAAAACTACACCCAACAAAAAATAGAAAGCAATAAAAAGACCAAACACTAATTCAAGCCACCCAAAGTGTTGGCGAGCTCTATCTGCTAGTTCCTATTCCTCTCAAACATATCCAACAACTCCTCAACATCAAATGTTTTCTTCCAATCAACTCACCCTCTTCCAACAAGAACTTTGTCATCATCCTTAGCAATTTTTTTACCCTTTCCCTTAGCTGCATGCTCTTTCTCCATACACTTAGAGAAATAAACCTGATCCTCTATGAGCTCGCTTATTTTTCTGAAAAGGACTTCCAAGGAGTCTGCACTATTCTTCACAGAGATATGGAACACTTGTATTAATTTCTTGATATCCATACTTATGCTTAAAACACTGGTTTCAAAAAATGACAATCTCTCCTCACAAGAGACTTGAAGTCATGAAAAGAACCTTCAAGGTCCACCATTCTTTCTATAAGAATTTCCAGCACCGAACCCTTCAAAACATTCTTCATGTTTTCCTTCAAATCTCTAAATTTTATATTAATCTGATTGAACTCCTGTAGAGTCCATTTGGCTGATTTAAAGGTACCAGTGGCCCCAATTCTAGCCATATCCAGTAAGTCAAACATGGAGGTAGCATCATCATCAAGGTAGGAAAAGTCCTCAAAAATAGGATTTACCTTTAAATGCCCTTGTTTGGCTTTTTTATTTTTTGCATCCTCCTCATCCAGACCCTTAATTTCCTTGTCTTGCTCCTCCTTGGGAAAATCCTGCATGGGAGAATCCTCAATAACCACTGTCTTTTCACTAGAATCCTTATCCTCACAAGCCACATTTGGGACCTTGGTTGGAACCTCAGAGGCTTTGTTTTTTAGGTTAGCAATTCATTTTGATAGCCTCTTCTATTTATCAACCAAACTCTTAGCAATATCCTGTGTCCCCACCTCCAGACCTCCACCAACAATATCTTTACCAACAACCACCTCTGCAGACTTGGGAGAAGAATCACTTGACCCCACCTTCGTGTCCTCACGCTTAGAAAGGGCTAGTTGCTTAGTAGTCATGTTGAACTTGCCACCAACCACCTTCCTCTTTTTCGAAGACGTAGTCGTAGTTGCCAGAGAAGCATCCTCCTCATCTTCATTCCATTCCTCCTCCTCCTCCCCTAAAGGGGAATCCAAACTTGACAACCCACACAAATCACTTACAAATTTTTCCTTTCCCTTGATGGCTGGAGTAGGGATTAGAGTCTTGACATGCTCCATAATTAATAAGATATGCCCCTCATGGAGGACGGGGGCCCTCCTATTTTTTGGGTGTGAGTACATTGAACCATCTAAAGAAGATAACAAAAAGAAAGGGAACGAAATGAACAAACCATGCATGAAATGGTCAAGGAGATTAAAATGGTGTCCAAGAATAGCCCTAAAACTCCCTTCTAGAGTCACGTAACACATCAAGACTTTAGCTACACTCACCCAAATTTTCTTAAGGGAAGTTCTCTCATAACCCCAACTCTCCAGTTTGATTAATTACTTCCTCTCATCATCTTTAAAAAATTGGACCATCACCTCCTCATTACATTTTTTATCCTTAAAAAACTTTTGACCCATAGTCGACATCTCCGTAATAGTGGCAACTAAGTCCTTATTAACTTCCACTTCAAGACCTTTAACCTTGAGCTTATGATTATGCCTGAAAGAAATAAATTGTGTCGAAGCATTAGGGTCATGCCCGTGCAATCTCTCAAAAAATGGAGTAAAATTCCCATGACACAAAATATTCCAGAGCTTCTTCTTTCTCCAAATGTCACCACAAGAATGTAGCTTGATTTGGCTCTTGTCACCACCCATGGCAACCAACACAAGACTCACAAAACCCTTGCGAAAAACACTCAACTAAAGACCAGAGAGCAACAAAGCACCCACAAAGCATTCAAACTGAAGGAAGGTACTATACCATAAATGATTCATCACCTCATCCCACACCATCATTTCTTAATAAAATCCTAGCTTTATCGGGAAGGATAGATCTCTCCTCCCACAAACAAAATTCATTTAAGCGAAAAGCCTTGTTGGCAAAAAAATTTACCAACCAGTTTCTTTCTCTATAAACGTGAGAGATGTGGGTCTCTTCACAAGAGTGCAACATGATAATCATAGCTTTGATAAGCTGGTCGACATTCCAACTTAGAAGATAAGGGTATGTGTGAAAGAAAATTTCTGTTGACTAAAATAAAGTAAAAACAATTAAGATATTCAATGAAAGGTTCTTGAATGTAATTATGAAAATATCAATTTGTGTGAAATGAGATTTCTGTTATTCAAAAAATTAACAACGTATACAGTTCAGAATAAATCTACCCACTCCAAATTTTCAAATCATATTGACTGAAGAGCAATTCTTAAAATGTAAATTACTGTTTTTGAAAGGATATGTGTATATCGCAATTTTTATCGACTAATGTCTTCAAAATTTAAGAGCGTATAAAGCTCGCAATGCACGTTCTCAACCCCATAAATTGCACAAACTTTCAAACTTTTGCATTCCAAATAATGAAAGTTTGTTCCACTGAATATGCGAGAATGACAATGAATGCTTACCACAAATTCTTTAGATTTTTTTGGGTGCAGATTCCTTCCAGCTAATTTTGGATTACAGTCCAAACTTTAGCAAGCTGAATAGCGGTTAAGATACATAGGCATATGGATGCATCTAGTATGGTGAACAACACTTGTTTTGAATGTAATATTAATTAAGATTTAAAATTATATTATATTTTAAATTTCACTTAATAAAGGGTCAAACGTATATTGTACTGAATAAGTGTTGATCTTCTTTCTTTATATAAAATATTTTCAATTAAATTTGTCAATTTTTTGTAATATTAAAAATAGAAGGATGGATAGTTGGTAAAATTTATAGGAGAAAACTGTGAATAATTTATATATTGTTTTTCATAATTAAAAAAATATATTATGTATATATGTAATATTTTATGTTTTAAAGAGATTAAAATTATTTATTGTAAAAGTATTTTAATTTTTCAATTCATTTTGTTAATTAGTTGTTAGTAAGTTGGTTTTGAACCAATTAAAAACTAAAATTTTATACTCTTCAAATAGAATATAATTTTTTTAAAGTGAACATGTGAAATATTTACTTTTAAGAATTATATAAATTATTCTCTTCAACATAATTGTCTAAGAAGTTAGGGGTGTTATGGACTAATTTGTAGAGAAAAACAATGTACATTTAAATATTTAACTTTAAAAATTATTTTTCAACATAATTGACTAAAAATTTTGGGGTGTTATGAACTAATTTTTAGGGAAAAACAAGGTAAACTATTTTTTAAATTTTTTTTTAAGAATGATTTTTCACTTTTATCTTTATAAATTCATTTCACCAAACCTTTTAAAAATAAATAAATGTTAATTTTTAATAATTTAATAGGATATATATAATATATTTTATTTTTTAAATATTTATATATTAATATATATATATAATAAAAAATAAACAACTTATAATAAATAATCATTTTCATAAATAACAAAAATTTATATTCATAATAAGAGAAAAAATATTGTCAACATATATCTAACTTTTAATTATTTTTAATATATGTTAAATTTATGTTATTTATAAAATGTATTTAATATATAATAATTTGGAATATAATAATTATTAAATATATTATTTATTTTAAAGTTAATGATTAAATTAATATTTTAATGTGAAATACAAAATCAAATTAATTAACAATACTAAAACATTATAATTAACATAATTAGAAAACACTATAATTAACAAAACTTACATTTATCATTGTTCACATTAAAAAAATTTACATTTTTTTTTTTTTCAAATCTAGAAAACACTAATTGCAATTCTATAAAGCTAAGTACTAGCCACAACATGACACTTGTTTATTTTGATGGATTGTAAAAGCACCCACACTTAATTTTTTTAATCTAGTAGGAAAATAATTTTCACTATATATATATTTTAAAGTTTATTTTGTAGACTTTAAAAATTGTAACAATAATGTACATAATCTTATAAGTAATAGACTAATATTTTATATTTTATATTTTATAATTTCATTAAAAGATGAAAATTATTTTAAAAATGAACCAAATAGACATTTTCACATATATTTTTGGTATTGGAGAAAGAACAAGTTAGTTTTTTCATTTACCATTACGGGAGAGGGCCTAGTAGTTAGCCAAGGCCTAGTAGTCATGCATGCTAACTTTATCAGCATGTAGTGATTGACTGGAATATCGTAGAGCATTCATTTTTTTTTTAAATGTAGATTGGCCTCTTGTTTATCTATAATTAAGGTTTGGAGGTGTGACTCATCATGCAACTTGCCACATCAGCAGATCTTTTGAGAAGTGTCTAGAATTTGACATTTTAAAGGTTGGAACAATATTTTTTCACTATGATAACAATACTTGTTTAAATAAGCATCTTATTTTATTAAATGAGAATTTTATTTTTCAAATGATATACTTATAGTGGAGAGTTATGATATTTTATTTGAGACAAAAATATATTTATTTCACTTCTTCATGAATGTGTTTATGTTTTTTTCATATAACATTTAGAGGTTCTCATGTGTTCAAGTATGGGTCCATTTTTTAATCAACATTTGGTTATTTTTTTATTTACATTTGGACTATTTATTTACAATATATAGTATAAATATGTAGTAAGATTGGGAATTATAATCATGATTGAATGTGTGACTATTGGACCCCACATGACTACTAGCCCTCTCCCCTATTTTACTTTGGTTGTATGTTTCATTTCCAACCTCATACTTAATTTCTAGGATTCTTGAAAGGAATTTTCCAAAATAAAAGGCAATATTTAAGGAATTTCTTGAAATAGAAAGCACTTATGAAATTTGTTTTATATTAGACCCTATATCTAAGAAATTTTTTAATAAAATATTTTTGTAGATTAAAGGTGTTTTACAATACATTTTTTTAATTGAGGTGTTTTCAAATGAAATTTTTCCTTTGTTATAATAATCTTTTGGGAGCAAGAAAATCATGCCGCAAATTTATGGAAGTAAGAAAAAACTATAATAACTTGTTGAAAGCAAGATAAGTCCATTACATTGACAACAATTTTTCTAAAATATCTTTTTTTTTTAGTTTATTAAATTTTAGACTAATATGTCATAGTTAGTCATAAGAATATTTTATTTTATTTTTTTTAATCCCTTTCATTTTCAATAGATATAAAAATTTCAAAATTTTGTAAGTCCTTCCTTTTGCTCCAAATATATATTTTTTGAATTAATTATCAAAAACTAATAAAATGAATACCTATGTCTATGTTTGCTAACATAGCTAGGTAACTTAGTCAAAATTTTATTTTTTGAATTATCGAAAACTAATGAAATAAATACATATGTCTATGTTTTCCATAATAGCTAGGTGATTTAGTCAAAATTTTCCTTAAAAATGACCTTTTTAGAAACTAGCATAATAAACAATTAAAATGAGTGCAAATTATTGTTAGTTTAATTTATTCACCTACTAAATTTTTATTCATGAAAATTTAGAAGAATTGGGTGTGTCTTTTCTAAAACTAGTATGATTTTTTTTTTTTTAAATTCTAGAGAAGATAACCAAAATTAGCTTATGACCACTTATTATTATGTAACAAACAATACAATATTATCTAAATGAGTAATCTTCTCTTAAAATGAAAATGAATTTTATAAACTTAAACCAATTGAAAGATTTAGTAGATGAGCCACCTTTGGTTTATGCTTATACATTAAGTTGTTATAATTGAACTACTATAACCAATAAATAATATACCTACACCAATCAAATCTATATAAGACATTAAATTTTTTTATTTTCATTCCCTTCACTACCTATTTATTGTAATGATAAGATGCAAATATTAATTGAAAGAAATTTCAATTTCTTTCTAACTATGTGTCATTAATAACACATATCATTTTCACATGCTGCCCATTTCCCATGCACTTTTCTACTATCATATTCTTTAATAAAACTCTCATGTAATTATAAGTATACCAAAATGATAAGATTCTTCCATGTGCCAATGGGAATATTACAAGGGAAATTAATTGAGAAATTTGGTAGAATAAGTGCAGTGGTATATAAAAAATATTAACAACTTTTGGAATCATAATAAGTCAAATTTATTTCTAATTGACACCAAAAGTGAAAAAATATTATGAGTGATATAATTTTTAAGCATTGTTAGTTTAACCTAACTCAAAACTATGTAATATTTAGAATAATATCTACATTATACACAATTAACATGTTATATTTGTTTTAGTTTAGATCTATTGTTGCATGTAAACCTTTTGAATCTCATTTTTTTTGTTTTATTGCTTCAACTACGGTGAAGATAGGTGGGGGGAACTAGTTGGTGTCCCCTTCTAGGACTTTGTCCTCTTTGAAAGGTGTCAATGTCAGTGCTTTGGCTTTGGTTGTTTGTTCCTCAAGGTCAAAAGGTTTTGTGGTGGACGGTGTATGTGGGATTGATGGTACTATTGGTATTCATCATGAGGAAGTTTTATTTTTTAAGAGGGAATCAAATGTCATATGCAGATAAACTAGTAGGAAAAAGTTCCACTTATAAGAAGATTTTTTTATCCTCCTTTGAGTCAAAGGAGTGCTATGTGGTGGAAGGTCTAGAAGTGTTTATTTCAAACAAAATCATGGAAGAATCTATTGTGAGTCTCCAAATGTTGTTAGTTGGGATTTTTTTATCCTTTAGGCCTAAAATAGACTAGGTACATAAGTGAATGGACTCTATTTGGAATCTTAAAGGAGAAGTTGGTGTGAATTCTATGCCAAAAAGTCTTTTCTTTTTTATATTTAACAACAAGGAATATTTAATCTTAGTCCTTACGGGTGGCCCTTGGGAATTTGACAAGAACTTCAAGAATTATTTGGCTTTATGCAAATAAAACCTAGGATTAGACCCCTTACTCGATTTGGGTTTTGTTGCTCCTACATTGGTTTATGCTCTCAAGTTTACCTCTTGAGTTCTAGACTCATAAGGTGTTTAAGGGGATTTATAACACCTTTGGAAGTCTTCTTGCTATGGAAAAGGGTACTTTTCAGAGGTCTAGGCTCATTTTTTCTAGGATTTCTATTAATGTTGTTGTTAATAGTGTCCTTCCCACTTCTATTACCTTGAAGTCCAACTTCAACTCCTAGAATCAAGGTTTGGAGTATGAGAATGCTAGGTTATTTTGTCAGCTCTACCAAAAGTTTGGGAATCTTAGTAATACTTGTAAGAAATAACCTTTTCAAAAGGACAAGGTGGTGACAATCGTTGCTACACCTATTAATAGTGTGTCATTCTTCGGCTAGTGAAATGGACTCTCCAAAGTTGGTGGGGTGTGGGACAGATGCTTCAAGAAAGTATATGGAGGGGGAAATAAACCAAAGGAAGGTGATTTTATCTTGAATGTTGGTGCCTCCCTTCCCACTCCCATAAGTCATGATGACAATGGGTTTATTTTTACTAAGGTTGGGGTTTCCCCTTATTCTATTGATACCATGGAATTGGATAAAGGGCTATACCTATGTGTTTCCTTGACTAAGGAGGAATCTATTTCTCAAGATTCTCTACATTTGAAAATGCAAGAATCATTGGATATTTTTTGTTTCACAAATCTGTCCCCTTCTTCCCATCTTTTGAGTGAGGTGACTAAAGAACCTTGGACTCAATTTAGTGGTAAATCCAAGAAAAAGAAAAAAATGTATGTTGGAAATAATTCAAAAGTGGGAAAAGAAAATAATAATGAAGATAGATTTAGAGAAATAGCTAGAGATATTTCCTCAAGAAAGCAAAGGACCCTGGAGATTCTCTCTAATGGGACTAAATCAAAGAAATGATTAGGGAGTTCCCTCCCCTTAGGCTAGGAAATTTTTTCTATAGTTTTTTTTTTTTTTTGTAATGAATATTTTATCATGGGACATTAGAGGACTTAATAGTCCTCTTAAGCAATATATTCTTAAGTGTTCTATTCTTGATCTGAAGATTCATATTTTATTAATTCAGGAGACTAAAATGAAGAAGGATAATTTTGATAAAATGATTAAATATATTTGGCAAAAAACACACTACTATGTTTGTGATGCAGATGGTGCTTCAAGAGGGATCACCACCCTCTAGAACTTGAATAGGTTGTCTACAAAGGAAGGCTTCAAAAATCACAACTACTTAGAAGTTGCATTTGAAGATGATAGAACTAGTGTAAAGTGCAACATAGTCAATGTTTATGCCCCTAATACTAGAACTCCTAGAAATATTTTGTGGAATTCCTTGTCAATGCTCCTTTCAAACAACTAGAAGGTAAAGTGGATGCTTGTTGGGGAATTTAACAGCCCCCTCTACCCTTTAGAGAATCTTGGTGGGATTGATGACTTCCTAGATAGTATACCAGACTTTGCTAATTTGATCTCTAATCAAGGTCTTCTTGATGTGGAGCTTTTAGGCTCCAAATTTACTTGGCCAAACAAGTGTAATGGACAAGATCATATTTGGATAAAGTTGGATAAAGTCTTGACCTTTGGAGATTGGGATATCTTAGCCAAACTTCAACTATCTAGTTTGCCTAGATCTATTTCTAACCACACTGCTATGGTTTTGAACTGGGAGGAAAAAACAAAGTCTAACCCCTTCCCCTTTAGATATGAGATGATGTGGAATATTCCCTCAGACTTCAAAGATATTATCAATATTTTTTGGAATTTTCCACGTGAAGGGACTCCAATGTTTTGGGTGGATCAAAAAACTAAAAAGAATAAGGTTTAATGTTCAAGGATAGAATAGAGTTACATTTGGAATTATATTTCAGACTAATAAAATATCCTCCCTGAGCTCAAGTCTATTCAAGACATGATGGAAGTTAGTGCCATTGATGATGAAACCTCAACTAGAGAAAGGTAATTAAGGAATGAATGGTTTATTGTTGCTAGGAAAGAGGGGATATTCTAGAAATGAATCTAGAGTGCAATGGCTAAATGAATTAAATAGAAACCCAAAATTCTTCCATCAATCCACACATAAGCATAGAAGAAGAAACAAAATCTATTCTCTAGTAAGAGATAATGAGGATCTTCTCATCAAAGATGATGATTTGGAAATTGAGGTTGTCTCCTTCAAAATTGATGGAAGACATCACTAGCCCCTCATGGTGGTCTATATTCTCTTATGGAGGTTACACCAAGGGTGATTCATCATGAGGATCTTAAGTCTCTAGATAATAAGGTTTCTATGCAAGAGGTTAAAACAATTGTTTTCTCCTTTGGCACCTTTGAAACGCCTAGAATGGATTGGTTTCCCTTAGCCTTTTTCTAGGATTTCTAGGATAGATCATCTCCAATGATCTCCTTGTTGCTAGAAACTTCTTGACTTATTTTTCAACTTATTTATACTTACATTGTTCTTGTTTCTAAGAATGAAAATGCCACCTCTATTTCTGACTAAAGCCCCTACTGGATAAATTGATCATGGTTATTAGGCTAAAGCCCCTACTAGATAAATTGATCTCTAAAAATTAGAATAGCTTTGTGGTTGGAAGACAAATTATTGTTGTAGCTATTGTTTCCCAAGAATTTATTAATTTTATAGAACATTTTAAGAATCTAGGTATGGTGCTCAAGTTGGATATTTCAAAATATTATGATAGGGTTTCTTGGAACTTTCTATTTGTCATTTTGGAAAAAATCAGAATTAATGGGAAATTACTAAGATTAATCAAGGGGCGTGTTTCTACCACTAGTTATTTTTTTCTTCTTAATGGTGTCCCTACAAGTCAGCTCACCTATGGTAAGGGTCTTAGACAAGGAGACTCATTATCTCCTAATCATTTTATAATTGTTGTTGAAGTTTTGGGCCAGAATCTCCAAAAAAATCTTGATTGTTGTTGTCTAGATGGGATTTGTGATCCTTCTTCCTTGGATTTATTTTCTCACCAATAATTTGTTAATTAAACCATCTTTTTTGGGGCTGCCATTTTTATGGAAGAAACAAACTGGAAGGCTACTCTTAACAATTTTTCTAAACATTCTAACCAATTAATAAATTATAACAAGAGTAAAATATATTTTTTTAATACCACTCAACAAGTTAAAGATAGGATTATGAGAATCTTGGATTTCTAGGAAGTGAGATTTCTTGATGTATATTTGGGTCTACCACTTAGCACAAAGAAACCTCCTAACTCCTTTTTTAATGACATACTTGAGAGAATCTAAAGGAAGATCACTGGTTGGAAAGAAAAATTTCCTAGTCAAGATAGTAAGCTCCAGCTTCTAAAATATTCTATTCAAAAAAATTTAGTCTATTACTTATGCCTCTTTAATATTTTGAATTTCATCATGATGAAGAGTGAAAAAATCCAAAAGAACTTCCTCTAGACTAGGACGCAATAAAGATCATAGATTTCTCTTTTAAACTAGGATAAAGTGTGTTCACCAAAACAAATGGGGGGTTGGGGATTAGATGATTAAAGATGTTTAATAAGGATTTGCTAACTAAAATGGGTTGGTACATGATTCAAGGAAATAAAGAATAGAATAGTATTCTTAGTGCCATATATATGGGGAATGATCCCCCTAGTAGCTTAGTTTCCTATGAAGTCCTTCCCAATGGGTCTATATTTTTGAATAATATCCTTAAAACAAGAAATATAATATAGCAGGGAGCTAGATGGAAGGTGGGGAATGGGAGATCTATCAGGTTTTTGGATGAGGCATGGGGAAAAGGCCCTACTCTATATTTGGCGACCCAATTAATTCCTCTAAAATCAGTTCTTATAAGATTATATGGTACCACTCTCTACTGATATGTTAAATGGTCTTAAGAGAATTCTAAATGAAAAAAATTGCAAAGGATGTCTTAGACTTGAGGATAAGAAAAGGTAGCAATATGTTTCCTTGTTCTGAGTTATTTTCCACTCTTAACTCAGTAATTGGAGACTATTGCTTGGCCCTCCAAGGTGGTGTTACAACTGGATCTAGGGTGATAATCCCTTTGGACTTATCTTTGGGTAAGTGCACCAAGATGGTTTCCAAAAAGGGGGCTTAAGTGGCCACTTTTTTTTCGAAATCAGGAAATACTGACCTTGGATGTGAAATTGAGGATAGTTACAATCAAAATTTTGAGATGGAACAAAAACAAGGATCAAAGTGCTCTGAGCTTACTTTCTAAACCACTAATTTATTTTGAAAATGATTGAGATTAAGGGGTTGAAAAGAGGGATGTACACAAATTGGTGTTGTTTTTGTCAGAAAAACATAACATAGCAACTCTTGTACAACCTGAGTATGGTGAACTTTTTTTTAGTATTTTTAAAATCGCTATAGTCAGAAGTTAGCTAATAGTATCTAGTTGATGCACAATTTTTCTGATAATTTTTTAATGAATATTTGATTTTTTACTAATTTTCTAAGTGGGAACTTCCTGAAAAATATAATTTTGGTCGTGCTCCCCATAATTTTTTTTGAAAATATTTTTTTTTCTTTTTTCTTTTAATTTGTAGAATAGAGTCTAGTTTCTAAAAATGTAATTTATTTTAAATTTTGATGAATGGTTAATTTATAACAAAAAAAACACCGAACACTGCTTTTTAGCAAAAAAAAGACATACAAACAAAATAAATTATGGATGAAAGGCTTAACATTGTCAAAAAGTGAAAAAAATTACATCGTTGGATACCTAAGACAAAACCTAACATTACCCATGTGTTCGATTTTGTCGATATTGAACTAAATGCAATCTTGATGGTGAGCACGAACTCGATTATGTGAAAAATTGTAGAATTTGCAAAAACACGTCTTTGGCCTTGTTGGGAATGCCCTCAAAGCCTTTGGGTTGGTATGCCAAGGAAAATAATTTCAATTTTTTCTTTTTCTTTTTAACGTGAAATAACGCGAGTGCATTGTAATGCACTCGTGTTATAACGCGAACACATTTTCTAATTTTTTTTTTTCAAAAATGGCCACAAAATTGGTACCCAACTTCATGCACCTGCCCCTTTATCAAATCTACTGATGATAGATTAGAAGAAGCTTCTTCTAATAATAAAAACTTCAATTATAATTTGATCTAGAATACCAAAATAATTCTAAAAGTAAAATATTTTTGGTGGTTTATGATGCATGAAAGAATCATCACTATTGATGTCCTCAATGGGAAATGATTTCAATTTTTCAATATATTTTCCCTTTTTCTATTTGTTGAAGAGTCAATTTGTCATATGCTTTTCCATTTTCCTTCTGCTAAAGAAGTCTGGTCTTTGTCCCTTTAAAATATTCTATTTGATTGGGTGTTCCTAGGTGATTAGAAAATACCTTGTAATCCAATGTGGTTCTGGTCCTTTCTTTCATCCTATCATTAATGAATTATGGCTACAAATTACCCCCTTTGTTTCCTTGCACATGTGGAAGGAGAGGATCAATAGATTTTTTAGGGAGAAGAAAATGAGCTATGGAGAGGTTTTTTATTGCATAAGACAAAAAATCTTGAAAATTTTGAACTCTAAAGTCTTTGGTTTCTCAAAATTTACTCCAAATTGTAAATAACTCAGAGTCAAACAACTATGGGGCCTAAATCATGATTTAACTATGATTAATTGGGCCAAAATCCTAAGTAGGAAAATGAAACTATGGAAATTATTTTCAACAAGGAGTGCACCCTAGCTAAGCCTAAACTCAAATAATCTTGTTGAAATATGGAAACATCTTCGAGCCTATGGGTTGCTCGTAGTGAATATGAATCTCCATGTTTCAACATGATTAGTTGAGTCTAGGCTTAGCTAGGGTGAAATCCTTATTGACAATAGTTTTTGGCATGCTTGATGGGATTGATTAGACTATTATAGTCGATATGTTCTCATCCATTGTTGATATTCTATGTGTATATTAGAAAGATTAGCCTTCTAAGGAAATATCTCACACACTTGGCGACTCGACAAGTTCAAATCTATTGATTTCAGTAGTCCAAAAGCTTAAATACTATCAAGGGTTGCGATTTAGATGATATTTTTGGTTCCTACCTTCGTAAAATCCTTCCAATAACTTGGTGACTTTATTGTTATGTACACAATTTTCTAAATCAAACTTGGTTTTCTTAATTTAGGAAAGAATTTTATGAAAAATCTAGCTCATTAAAAGGTTTTAAAATGTCAAACTATCAAGGAAATTATATTCCTACTCCCTCATTCTATCAAAATGAAGTTTTGGAGCCTTTTCAATATCTATATCAAACTGAAAAATGTTGTTGGTTTTATCCCAAACAACCATGCAACAACAATATATCAACATGCTCAACATGCTTACCTCCCACCCACCCCTACTCAACCTTCATATCAACATTAATATGTCCAAAATCAGCCTCAAGAAACATCTCTAATGTCAAATATATTTAAACACTCTCTTGATCACATCCAAGATTTGGAGGTTAGGGATATAAAGAATAGCATGACTGACATCAAGGATACATTGTTAGACTTCATAAAGTAGATAGAAGAGATCAAGAGGCAACAAGAGTATGATCAACAATAGGAAGAGATGGCATATCAGGCCTATCTCTATGAGCAAGACTTGTTGATGTAGAGGAAACAATATAAATAACATCTTTCAAGGGAGGTTGCAACTAAAGAAGAATAAATAAAACACTTGCTTGCACAAGTATAGAGGTATGAAATCCAATCAGCCCCTTGTATTCTTAGTTTCAAAATTCAAATCTTTTTAAGGCCTTTCCTCTCATACCAATCCAAAACTAGGAAAAGGAAAAGGTTGTAGAATATAAGCCAATTAAAATTCCAAGTTTTAGGAAAGATAAAGTTCTTAACTCTTCAAATCAGGCTCTTAAGCTTGAAATTCCAAGTTTCACAAGCCTTTATCCATTACAAGTTAAGGAAAGTAATTAGGTACAACCTAGTGTAGTTATAGAGAAGCCCATTGATTAGGATAGCTCACTCATCATGGAGAAGATGAGAAATATAAAAAATATTTCATTTAGTTGTAGAGCATTATTGATTAGAGCAACAAAAGATTGAATAGGAGAAAGGGGTTGTAGAGTCCAAACCAATCAAAATTCCAAGTATTAAAGAGTGATCCTTCAATATAGCATCCAATTCATAGCTAGGAGTAGTCCATAATACTTCATAATGAACTAAAAAATGAGCATATTTATCCTACTTCAGGAGCTAAAGGTTCTTGTAGTCCCTTTTGTGTGACGAAATAAAAAAACCAGATGTAGAGCAAGAGGTTGCTACTAATTGTACTACCTACTAATTATACCATCTTCTCAATTGAATATGAGAATGATGCATGCATAGAGAAGGTTTGTTCAATGGATAAGGCACCACATGAAGAGGAAGATTCAATTTCTTTGTTTGATCATTTGCCTAATTTTGATGACAGTAACGAAGAGAACATACAAAGGTTGATATAACTAGTTGATTTGGAGTGGCAAGCTAACATTATGCAACATGATGTGTTGAGGGTTTATAAAGAGGAGAATGAAGATCATTTTGGATAGCAAAATATTAACAACCATTTTAAGGTATCTAGCTAGTACAGTGATGAAGATCTAGAAAGTTTTTCAAAACAAGAGAGCCTTGTTTGTAAAGAAGATCATGTTATCCATGGATGTGAAACATCTATTTTTTTCTTAGAAATCCATTTGTGCTACATTGAAGAGGCTAGCAAGGATGAGAGAGAAGCCTCAATTCAGCTAGAAGAGAAAAAGGACAATTATGTTTTGGAGGCTAACTATTGGGTTGAGAAAGTAGCCAAAATAGAACCTATCCTTAAAAATAAAGGTCTTGTTGTGCCTACAAGCATTTAGGAGAGCTATTGAATATAGATGAGGTAAGTACTCCTATATAGGTTTTTTTTTTTTTGAAGATGACTCATTTTGGGATGATTTGGAAGACTTTTGTGCAAATTTTGATGTAAAACTAGCTCCTATAAATGAAGAAAAACATTAGTTGGTTTAATGCAAGGAGGAAATATTTTTTCCAAAGGAGATAGAGCAAGAATTAGATAAGCCTAATGCACTAGTTATTGACAAGATAAATCATGAAGACCAGGTTAAGACAACTTGTTTTGATTCCTTTTCAAGAGGATGTCCTATTAGATTCTTTGCTAGTATGGAGCCCCAAGTTCAACATAACCAACCAAGGCATCCTCTTTCACCTATCCACCATATATTAGATGTACAAGATGAAGTGTATATTTTGGTTTTTGAAGAAGAGGGGGAACTCACAATCATGCAAATGGTTCTTATTTTTGGCTTATATCTTCTTGTTATTGCCATGCATGGAAAATGCCAAAAAATCATGAGAAAAGGTAGCTATTTTTCCCAGTTAGTTAATGGATTTGTTTAGATAGACTAGTTCGTTTGAATATTTTAGGTAGGTAGGATGCTTCATTTCAACCTTAGTTTTGTTTTCCATTAAGTGCAGATGCATTGTTTGCTGGTTCTATCTTAAATAGAGCCATGGTAGTTGTTTTTAGTTTTTGGTTTTTCTTTTGTTCATGTTTCAAACAACTAAGTTACAAATTTCTTTGAGTCACAAAGGAGCAAGAAAAGAATCCTATGCCTAATTGATATGTAAGGCTACTGGTCTTTTTGTTTAGTAGGAAAAAACCCCTAAGATGTCACAAAAATTTTACCTAATTTTTTCTTATAGCTCAACTAGGTACAACTGGAAAGAAAGTTTGTGGCTAAAGATGAAAGATACATACAAGTTTTTCCTAAATTTTTTTCATTTCACAAAATATTCTTTCAAATGAAGTTTATTTTTACTATGCATATGTTCCTTACAACAAAAAATTACACAAATTTGCATAGTATTGTTGTCTTTATTTATTTTATGAATAAATATGCTCAAATGTTCCATACAAGCCATAGGAATGATTGATCTAATACAAAATAAATGAAATCTATACATCTAAAGATAAATAAATAGAAAAACATAGGAAAAGAGGTTGGATCTGTCATTGCCTGAATGACAGATCCTTGTGTTTATTTTATCTATCTTTATCTCCTCTTGTTGTTGATCTTCAAATGTACCTACAGATGATGGAAAGGATGTTGTTAGAGCTCAGGATACAAACTCTCATCATATTTCTGATCAAAAAACATATAACCTACATCAATTATGCATTAAATTAGTTGGGAATTTATCACATGTATACAAGAGAGCCAAAAATTCAAGTCATCACATGAGCACTAAACTTCATTGTCTTATCTAACTTGTTTGTTCATTATGCAGGTATAGGGACATATTTCATTGCTAGATCAACCTTGCTCAAAATCGTAGCATGTGGAGAAAAATGGGCTCTTGCAAGGGTTGAGCCCAATATGCTACCATCTCAATGTTTTAGAGGGATAAGAGGTAATAAGTGATATCAATTATTTGTAATCAAATGACAAAGGTTAAAATGTTGTGTTGTTGTTTATCATGTAGTGAAAAAATATGAAAAATTGTTTGAACTTAGAATAATGAACTGTTCATTGTCTTAAAGAGCATTACAGAGGCCTTAAAATGTCACAGAGTAGCATAAAATACAACGATACTTGTAGAAGACAATTCCATGGAATTCATCTGAAATGGTCAATGACATAATAGTGTGCAATCATATTTATAGTCACGTAGTTTCATGAAGAAATCATACATCCTCTATATCAGCTTAAGATATTGAGATATAACCTTTAAAACTAATACATGCCAAGAAAAACAACACATGGTGTCATGGGCAGTGATACATAATGAAGTAAATATAGCTTGCATTAAGATTGGAACCATCAGGATCACTCACCTTCAAAATGCTACACAAGACATCAAGATAGTTTGGGCCTGAATGAAGCTTCCAAGAAATAGTGAAAAGACATAATCAAAATTAATTGAAAATATTACTATTATGATAAGTGCTAAGGTAAAGGGACAACATACAATGAAAAAGATAAATATTCACCTACAAAGATAGAGAAATAAACATTATTCCATTCAGTGTCATTATTCTTCATTATGTCTAGATTGGAAAGTTCACATTCATTTCATGACAAGATCTAGGTCAGTCAATACAAAGTCTCATTTATGCCTTCTATTAAAAGTTTTATAAGGTTATTACTATGGCTATATAAATGCAAGTACGGTCATCAAGCATTTACTACAAAAGAATACCATATCCATAATGGGAAAACCATTAAAACAATATAAGGAGCATGAGGACAAGGTACATGGAGAGACAAAATAATCCAAGCAAGGGTTTAGTCATAACAATTTGTCATGTGCAATAAGGGAAGAGAGCCATCATATACATAGTACAAGCACAACCAAATGGTTTACATTAAAAGAGTATAGCAAAAAGCCATCAAATATTTAATGAACAACTACTAGTCACTCATGACAGTTGGTTTTGGTATGAAGCATGGTAGTTCTTTTTGACAAATCTATGTGTAAACCATAAATGCAATCACCTAGTCACAAGGGTTTAAATTGCACAGGGAACTTTGTATAAGCTTTGCTAGAGATGTAATGGAGAGAAAAAAATAACATAGGTACATGCTCACCATGTTTTCCATTGAATATTCAGTAGTCATAACAAGATCATGAGCCACAAAAACTAAAATATATACTTTTTTTAATGATGTTGGTGTAAGATTATATGGGCATTGTAGATCATCTATAAATTTGGTCACACACCAACAAGAGAAAATTTTTCTTCATTGTATGGGTTTTAGTAACATGCTTATTCAAAGAAATCATTATGAAGTAAAGAAAGAGATAGAATTGCACAAAATTTTGGAGTTCATGTGGTGCTAGGATTGGGACACAAATGAAAATATAGGGATTATGTGACCAAATAAATCTTCCATACTCTCAAACCACATTATAACAAACCAAAACATTGCTCTCACATGAGATACTATCAAGAAAATGGATAACTCGAGATAACTATGTAATGAATCATTGAAGAAATAAATTGAGATTCTATGTTGAAGATATCTATGAAACCATGCAACAAGGGCTATTGTTGCATGCATAGAAAAAAGGTTTTGCAAAAAATGGATGCATAAATAGGGGTGACTACAAATAAATAATTTGACCTACTATTTTGACCATCTTCACTAGAGTGGTAGGTTTAGTTGAAATACATAATACAAATAGATGACTGGAGGATTCACAAATATCAAATGCATTACAAAGGAAAATGGAAAATGAAGATCACAGTCATGGGGTTTTGAAACCCTCAAGCATATAAATGTGCAAAATAGACACAATAAACAACAAAGCAGAAAATAGCATAAGAAATGCTTACCCAACCACAACCTTCATATGAATCTGTATGAGTTCATATAAATTTCTAGAAAGGTGCAAGATAAGCTCGAGCATCAAACCTTTGGTGGCATGGAGAAAACAATAGTGAATGCAAACTTACAAATGAATGAAGAAAGGTTGTGGCTTGAGTTTAGGGTTTTCTTTTTTCCCCTAACTTTGGTTGAACCCTTTATGGTATTTATTCATTTTTATTTTAAAATTTTTCCTTTGATTAATACTGTGGCTTATGTTAAGTGCCTTTATATACTTTTGCATAGTTTTCAAACATAAAGTTAGCCCCCCTTCATTTTTTGCATGCTGGTGAAAAACAAATGAAAATGTAAGAAAATATTGGTGATATTTTTTTATAAATTACATCAATATCTATCATAGAGGTGATCACACAACACATATTAAAGTAACCCTTACTTTATTATTTGTTTAAATTTTTCACCCAGTTTCTAAATCATGCAAAATTAGAGGAGAGGAGTTAAACTGGAGAGTTTGGTCTTGATTTTTAGTTATCTCTTGTGGTTTCGAGGTCAACTTTGGTCAAACTAGTTGTGAGGGTGAGTTTGGAGATATTTGAGCTCATTTTATATCAATTATGGGCCACCTTATTAGGAATTTTCTCTTTTTCTAGTGGACCATCTTGAACGGGATATTTTTAGATGGAGTTAACTGCAAGTGCGACCTCTTAGCACTCAGAGTCTCTTTTTTGTATATAGGGAAATGACTGTCTTTTTTCCTTAGTTTTGGATTTATACTCTCATGTTCATTGCTAAGAGTTTGAGAAGTTTTGTAACTCAAATTGATCCACTTATAGCAACAAATTCCTTTATTTTCTCAATAAAGAAAGCTGAGTTATCCTTCTTGATACTTCATGTATATAGCAATGAATGAATGATTGATGATATTTCTATGATTCATGCTTAAGAATCCTTTGGTTTCATCTCTTCCAAGCAATAATAATGCAAGAAGATGCATGGTTGATGTAGATCATAGTTTGTGCTAGTTATTTTAGTTGTTTGAAGTTATGAAAATAAATTGTTTTCCTTCAAAAAACTCTAATTTCAGTCCTTACATATGAAATACCTATGTGTTACATGCTTAGTTGAGTTGTGTAAAGAATAAGGACCTATTTATTGAAATAGATAGTGAATTTGAGAAGCAATTAGATCTAGAACATTTGGTGCATCACCTCCTTGGATAGGTTTCAATTCCAAGTTTCTTTCTATCCATTTTCCTTTCAAAGAAGGTAGTTTTCAGGAGGTATCATAGGGAACCAACACTTTATCTAGAGATTCATCTTCACTATGAGCAACCCATAGGTTCAAAGATGTTTCCATATTTCAATAGGATTAGTTGAGTCTACCTGCTTAGCTAGGGTGCAATCCTTGTTGACAACAAAAACCTCTTCTAGTTGATTGGGTAAAATTAAATTTTGATAGTTGTTCTAAAGGAAATACAATGATTTATGCTATTGGGGGTTTTATTAGTGATAATAAGGGGAGATGTATTGAAGCCTATGCAAAGTACTTTGGATTGCTACCAGTGTGGAAGCTAAGGATAGTGCTGCCTAGGGAGGCATAAAGAGACTAAAGGAACTTGGTTTTAATAAGGCCATAATTGAGGGTGACTCTAAATTGAATAGTGACTTTCTTAAAAGTTAGGTTGAGCCTCCCTGGAAGGTCAAGAACTTGATTTAGCACTCAAATTTTTTAATTAATTCTATGTAAAGGTACTCCTTGACTCATATATTTAAAGAGGGAAACATTGTTGCAAAATCGATCTCAAATGTAGGTCTCTCTAATTCCCAATGTCTTTTCTAGAAGTTTGAAAATATTTTTCTATAGGTCAAAGACTAGGTTTTTAAGGATCAGTTGAGAGGGGTATACTCTAATTGTGATTATGAATCTTTAATCAACAACAGCTATGGAGATTCTTACTAGCCTAGGAGTTGAGGTAAGTCTTATCTTTTTCTACCCATTTTTTAATTTAAATCATCCAACTCAAATGTTGATGTGTAAAGAAAGTGATATAATGGTGATGAATAAAGAGGTTCTATCGATGCCATCTTGCTTATGTATTTTAACCATCTACTTTCAAATGGTTTGGTAGATAATTAAGTATCAAATGATTAAGATAGATAGCTATAAGGGAAAGTTTCCAGACATTTATAATGCCCATATTGATCCCATGATCTTAGAAATGACTCTAAATAATATAAAGGTAAGTTTTAGTGGGACTTTCCTTTGTAAAAACATTTCCATCAAGGGAATTCATTTAATTCAAATTGGGTATTATGAGGGTGGTTTATTTGACTATAATTCTTATCCTATATTTTTCCTATCACTAAGGCCTTGGGACTTATTTTAATCATAACTTTGGTGTTACAGAGTTGCATATTTCCTAAGCCTTCTACTATCAATTGTCACTTCAAAAGGCCCTCAAGATATAAATGGATATTAATATCTATTATTATTACTAGATATTCTTTGAGTTAGAGATATTTTGCGTATTGACCTCATATCAGGGATATCTAGCCTAAGATTTATCTAGCTTTATTCCATGAAAAGAACTTAATTATAGAATTTGATAGATCTTTCTAGAATGGTAGAGGTTTCAACAGAGGTTTTCTAGTGGATAGAAGGGCCTCTAAATTTATCCTAAATGTTTGTGAGGATTATATCATTCTATGAATTGTTAACCCTTCTCTCATTGTTGCTATTACGATTGAAGGTAAAAAGTTAATATTTTTTCATTTTCATAGTAATATCATGGGGGTTTGAGGAAGTGGTCTAAACCACTTTCTCACATGCCTTTATGTTGAAATGTAGAGCTATAGAGGTTCTTTGAAAAAATTTGTATGACCCCTTTTTCATGACTATGAGAGCATATAATGATGACATTACTAAATTTTATAATTCCTGGCATAAAGACATACTGCAAAAAAGTAGTATAGGGTTTATGATGACCCCAAAATTGATAGTAGAGGTGACTAGGTTATAGTATAGTGGTCTGATGGTGGAAAAAATAAGCAATGAAAACTATCAAATATTCATTGATAGATTCCTAGAATGGGAGGATAAAGTCTAGCGTTGTCAGAATGGTTATGATAGAGAAGGCTCATGGCTTCGTATGGGGTGGTCAGCATACACATTATGAAATAATTCACTCTAGAAGATAGGTACACTCCCATTCATGGTTATCACTTCCCTTTTCTCTGTCACATTAGGAGAAATAAGAAGATAAATATACTACTTTTTTGCTATCTTCTTTAAACTAGTGTAAGGCCAAAGTGGCTTCACCAACCCTTCACCTATCACACCCATTCTTGGACCCTCTTTGGAATTGCTCCCATGTAAATGAAGCCCAAATTTACCAGTCGAACCCCCACCCTTGTCCTAATCCCAGTAAAAATCTTGGTGTGGGTACCTCCTTAGCTAAGCCTCCCCTCAACAAGCCCTAAATGAATCCACTATATTGAAACAATCTTCCATTAAAGGCTTCTCAATAAAATATGACTCAGTTATCTCAACTGTGAAAGATAAGAAGAGTATTGGTAATCCTCCTAGTAATCCTATGGGTGTTAAGAGGAAAAGCCATGACTACTTTGAACCTAAAACAATGAAAAAGTTACTATTGAAATATGGGATGAGGAAAAATAGAAAAATGTAGATGAATCAAGTAGTGGAAAGGGTGGGAGGAGGTCAACAAGGTTGGAAGGTCGGTCTACCAAAGGAAAAAAAAAAGCTATGAAGAACTTGAAGATGAACTCAAGGAGGAAGAGGCTCCCTTAGACCTAAGTAAGAAGGAGATTTCTCTAATTCTTGGTGAGGAGCTTGAGGATGATTCCATTAGTAGGAAAGAAGAAGAAGAGGAAGATGGTGTTGATCAAGAGGTTGTGCAAAATTCAGAGGATAATGAGGAACAAGGTGAAGAAAAGATAGTAAAAGAAGTTGAATATGTGATAATGAAAGTCATGAATGATCTAGGTGGGCATGGAAGGGATGAATAGGAAGAGTAAATATAGCTAGAAAATAACCACATTGAGTTTTATTTGACTTAGTTATGTGAGCTCCAAGAAAAGGTTAATAGTGTGTATTGACAAAAAATGTATCCCTTTATATTTTCTCACATTTTTGGCCCTCCTGGTTAAATTGGACTTAATTGTTCTCTAATTTAGTGTTGTAAAATATATTTATTTACATTTTCACACTTTTTTATGGCTCCTTTAATTAATTGAGCTTAATTATGCCTTAATTTTCCCCTTAATTAATTTTTGAGGCCTATCTAATTACATTTTATAAAGAGGAAACTTGACATTTATTAATGCCTTAACATAACACATCACAATGAGAAATGTGTGTCCTAGGTTTAGGGACCTAGGACCCATTCATCCATGGTCGAATGGGTCCTCCCTTGACCTTAGGACCCAAATTTAAATTATGTTTTTGGCAATATTTTACTAATTTCAAATTTGTGATTCAATGTCATCTTCTGATGTTTGAATTATGATAAATTGAGGATACACACCTATAAATATAAAGTTATTTTACTATGTTTGACCTAGCAATTTGAAGTGAGCATTCCTATAGAAAATTTGATGATCAAGAGAAATTTAAAAGGAATTTAAGAGCATATTTAATAAATTTTTATTGTACCATTCAAGATCCAATTGTCATGTCAAAGTATTCTTGCATCATGTATGTTTTTGGAGCTAGCATTGTGATGTAGGTTTCATGATCAAATCAATAATTCAAACCACTACTTCAAGCAAGATTCAAAGTTCAAGATCCACATCCATTGAAGTCATTTCATGCAAGTTGAAATTTTTCATTCAAGGACTTATCCAAGGGTTTGTTGAGTGGTAACATATCATTGTTCATTGTTCATTCCCTCTTTCATTCTTTTATTCATTTAAAGGTTTGATTAAAATAATGGGTTTTGACCAAGGAAAACTCCCATTCACAAAAAAAAAAAAAATCCCTTTTATGTTGTGTTTGTAAATCTAGGTGGAAGAAAGCTTGAAGACCTCTTGAAGAGAAAATTACAAGAAGTTGAAAAAGTTGTGAAAGTTGTCATAAATTTTTTCATCTCATGGAAACTAATCTATTGAAGTTATTTCTGACATTTTGACAATGCCACCTAGAAAAATTGAAAGCTTCAAATCTACATCAGAGGCTCTAAAAAGTTGCACAAAAAACCTAATAGTGGACCCATTCTCCCCTAGGTGAGTGAGTCCTAGTTAGCCTTTGAAAACTAACGTTTAGTGATTGGTAAACACATTTCTTCCCTTCTCAAATTTTTAATTTAACTTTTGGTTCCACTTAAATTGACTTTAATATTGTTGTTTTAAGTTTAATTTGGCATAATAGGGTTGATTTGTTAGTTTTAATCTTTCTCCCAAAATTTCCTAGTGAACCTAACACCCATCTTTCATTGATAAGGAAATATATAGATTCACCTATTGACTTGATTCACTTAAGGTTTGTAAGTCAATTATTTTTGTGGATCTAATTTCCTAATGAAATAGTGAAAGATAGGTCCCCTAATCGGTTCATCAATCCATTTTGATAATTCACCTATTTTCTACCATTTCATTTTGGTTAACTAGACATTTGAGCATTGCTTATTTCTAATTTTGGAGTCCATTTAAGCCTTAGATCTATGATTTTCATTGATTTTATTTGCATGACATTAAATTGAATCTCATTTAGGGTTGCTTAACTTGCATTATTTTGCATCACTTAGGGTTTTCGGATTGCATTTTTGTATCTTTTAAGATATAGAAAATACAAATAAAATAGTCATTTTACATGGTTTTTACATAGCATTGCATCATCATAATTTATATTTGAAAATTGAATCAAAATTGAATATCAAATTAGCTCTCCTAGTTTTTCCTTTATCATTATTTTTCATTTGCATTTAGACTTAAATTTGTAGAAATTTAAAATTGTAACCACCTATCTCAATCTTGAATATGAAAAACCATAATAGTCAACTCAAAAATCTATAAATTCATTTTTCAAAACCCTCAACTAGGACCCATTCACCCATGGGTGAATGAGTCCCCGATTAAGGATTTTTCGTACATTTTGGGCATCAAAATCATTATTTCTGTATTCTATTTTGTTATTTTCAATTTGCAGAATTTCTATTATCTCAAATCGGTCATATTAAGCTTCACCGGATAAATTTAGTGCATTGTGTGAATTCAAAATTGAATTTAAAATATATAATTTTTAGGTTTTTTCATAGCATAATTAGAAAATTATCTTGTTCTAAATCTAAAAAAAATATTCTACATATATTTGCATTGCACTTTATATTTTAGGATATTTCATTGTATTTTAACTCTTATCCATTTTGGGTGCACCTTGGATTTGTGAAACTTGTATGTGATTCACAACTTGGTGTCCTATTTCCAGTACTGTCATGAGAGGTAGTTTGAGACTCATGTCATCCTATGACATGCAATTCACCATGGATATTTGGTTTTCTAACTCTTTCACTCATAGTGTTGACACTAGTCAACTCACTATGGATCATAACTTTCATACCTCATTTCCACTGACTTCCCTACCCACAACTAATGTGCATGATGTCAAAAAATGGTTACTAATGTCTCTCAAGAGAACATAAGGAAGATAAATGAAGAATTGAAATGCTTGCAAGACTTTGTGAGAATCAAACATATAGCTACTAATGTTGTTCCTATCATAGGAAACGCAAGGAAGATGATTTAGCACATCAAGGAATATAATTTATATAGAGCCTGAACCATATCATTAAAAAAAAATTTCCCTCTCCCCCACCAATTTTCAATACCTTCCTCACTTATGAGAGAGTTCCAATAAAACAATACAAAATTCCTAACACATCCCTCCCTACAAAAGGGAAAGGCGTGATGTTAGAAGATACAATTGATGACCTAAACCATAGATTTTTGGGAATGAGGTTTATAAACTACTCTTGTACTCTTAGGATGTTTCACCTAAAAGGAGAGAGATAAACCCCACTAAAAATCAATGTGCTTCACTCAATATAATGTATTTATGATGTGATTAAGTCTAAATGAGACTATCTAAATTCAACTAAGTAATGTAATTGACTGATTATGAATGAAAAACCTAAGAAATATACAATGTTTGAAAACACAATGTGATATGCAAGCATGAACTAAAAGATGAACAAATGCAAAACAAAATTGAAAGAAGGCTAAACAAAGTGCACTTGGGAAATGAATGATGAATCTAGAGTGATCTGATGTTAGGAGAAATCAGTGAAAATCAATAGTGGGACTCATTTGCCACTGATGGCGAATTAGTCCCACTTTTGGAAAAAACTTATGAAAATTGGTTTTTGACTATTAGGATCCAAAATATGACAAAATCAAAATTTTCAGCCTTAAGGTGGGAGTAATTCACCACTGATTGAAAATCGGTCCTCTCCTAAAATTCTATGAAGTAGCGACCAATTCTGTAGCACCAGATCTGGACTTGTCTTCTTTTTGGGTTGATGGAGTGAAATCTTTAGAAAATGGATTGTAGGTTGCCTCCAAGGTTGAAATAGGGTTGATTTGACTTGAAACACTTTGTTGACTTATTGACCACCTTTCAACACCTAATTTCTTGAAAAATATCTATTCACCAGTTTGCAAACACATATAAAAGAGGGGAAAAATAGTTAAGGGTTAGGTTATAGGGATTTTCCTTGGTCAAATCCCACGTTGGTAATCAAGCCCATAATGAAGAAATGGAATGAAATGAAAAAGGAAAGATGAATAAACAACATGTGAATGTCCTAAACTCACCACAACCTTGTTGACGAAATATGAAGTTATGTCAATGGCTGCTCCAAGATACTTGATTGATGATTGAATGCTTGAGTAAATTTGTGAATGAATTAGGCATAGAATGAGGAGAAAAACACTTATTTATCCACACTTGTTCCTTATTAACCCAATGATACTTTATCACAAGTTGACATAAGGTAATTTTGAATAAAAACCCAAAAGAAAATTTGAAATATTTTGAATTTTGAGCCAAGAGGGACTCATTTTCCACCAATGGAGAATGGGTCCCACCTTGGACTTGAAAGTGGGTGTGAGGAATTAAGTCACATTTAATGTTTTTTATCAAGTTTACATTAAAAAATACACTTAATTAAACCTTATGAGTGCATAAAGTGGTCAAATAAAGCATAAGAAAGGTGTAAATAGTAAAATTAAGCCTAGAAAAGCATGAAATCTTGTTACAAGACTTTACAACACTTCAAAATAGAACTTGATAAGTGATAAAAGGGTGAATTTTAGGTAAATTGTAATGAATAGAGTTTAGAAAAGTGTAGAAATGTGTTACAACACTTCACAACACCTACACGAGATGTCACAATTTAAATTTTAAGGACCTAATGTGAATGTAGAAGTTACATTGCAACACTAAATCAAAGCGAAATAGGTCCCCCTTGTTCTATTCTATTTCCTTTGGCCTTTTGTTTTCTTCCTTAGGTGTTTTTTGTTTTGTTCTAGTGGATGCAGAACTAGGAATGAAATCAAACTTTGGAGTTTCTTCCAAGTTCTAGTTTCTGTTCCATTCTCGGTTCTAGTTCTGCCCCTTTGTGCTTGTTCTTTTTGTTCTGGTAGGTGTGGGGCATGGAAGTAAACTAAACTATAGAACTTTTTCTAAGTTCTAGTTCTATTTCCTCTTCTGATTTCAGTTTTTCTCATTTTATGCATTTATTTGTTTGTTTCCTTGTTTTGTTCGAAGCGGGTTGCGAACCGAAACCAAACTCTAGAACTTTTCTAAAGTTCCAAGTTCTGGTTCTATTCCAGTCCCAATTTATTCGAACTTGTTTTTTTTTTCCTTTTGTTCCAATCATTTGGTTGTGGGTGTTTTCTTCCCTTTCCTTTTCTCTTTTCATCCCTTTTTTTTCATTTCTTGGTGTGTTGTTAGAGGTGGAGTCGGGATGGAAACTAAACCTGGAATTTGGAGAAAGTTTAGGGTCGGGTTTTTGTTCCACTTGCACCCCCATTGTGGTTCGTCTAGGATCAGTTTTTGCTCCAATCCTACCTACGTTTGTTTTCGTGTTTGTTCCTTGTGTTTAGTCTCTTTTGAGGGATCGGGTTTGAGAAGGATTTGGGATATGGAGTTGTTACCAATTTCACTTTCCTCATCTGGTTTCGACTCCACCCCTGCCCTGTTGCACTCTCAGTTACTTTGCTTTTTATGGACGTGGAGCCAGAATGTGGGCTGAACTTAGAAATGATGTTTGTTTCCATATTCAGTTCCCATTCTGACTTTGATCCTGGTTTTTGTTTCATCTTGGATTTGCCCCTGTCGGTATTAAAGGTAAGTATTTTTCTAGTACAGATTTGGTCCCACCTCCGCTAGTGTCGAGTTTTTGCTAAATTTGGGAAATGTCGTTATGACCTCTTGCCGATGATTGTTGGTCTCGTTGATAGTTTTTTTGATATCAGTAAGACTTAAGGGCTCTATATGACTCATAGTGAATGCGATAGTCTTGCCGATGAGTTTGTTGTGGACTTCAGTGAGAGGTCTCGCTAATCTTGTTGATAGCGATAGTTTGGGAGATAGTCTTGGATATTAGTATGACTCTTGCAGCTTGTTATAACCTATTTCTGATAGTTGTAAGTTATTTTGATAGTGTTAGTGGAGCATTGTAGCATTTGGGAGAAACAACTAGTGTCTCACCGACATGCGATTCTGCTTGAGTGACTTTTGACTGTCTGCAGATCCTACATGGTATGTGTTCAACCAATCAAGGAAAGTTGAAGGTGAACTGTTGGTGGTTAGTCTGTTATGATTGTTCCTATGAGATAGATCAATAGACCGTGAGTGATATGGATATACTCTGTAATGGAAAGGTATGAAAGGTAAGATGATGAATAATATTTTCTATGCTTTTAGAGGACTGACAAGGGCATTGTTTTGCAGGACTAAAGCATGCCAGGAATGTCAGATGTTGCTTCTCAAGGGGGTCAACTTCCAAAAAGATCTAGACAAAGAGGAAGAAGTTGCGAAGTCTTAATGATAGATGGGATGTCTACTAGAAAAAGTAGATCGATATTAATGACAATGCTTCAGAACATTCAAATCAGATCTGCAAAGAGGTCTCAAGGTCGGACATGAGGGTGGCGAGTTAATGAGGATGGTTGTAAAAGATATGTAGACCATGCCTAAGGGAGATCTTTCACCGACATGGAAGGAATATACAAATTTAATGCATCATTGACTTTGTCCCAAATTCTTCTAGGGCTGACCCTTCTATAACTAACTTATTTTTGTAAACCCTAAAATGGGTCTGACTTTTTTTTTTTGGCATGTTGGGTATATATGGCCTTTTTGCCTCTTGTAAATCATCCTCTTTTTTTTTCGGATTATCAGATCATCTTCTTTTTCATCTTCTTTTTTAGCAATTAGCAGTTAGGGTTAGAAGGTAGATAAAAATTCGAAAGTAGAAACAGAGTAGGAGTTAAGTTTAGGAAGAGGAGGTAATGTATCTTCCAGACTTTCTTAGTATAGATGGATGTAATTGAAAGACATGGATTTTTTGTTCACTGGTGATCTTTCAAGATTTGTAAATGTTGTTTATCTATTTCACGAACAGTATAAGTAACCAGATTTAAATTTACTTCATATTGTGCACTAGAATGGTATTTATCTTGGGTTAATCATTTGATTTGAAAAGATTTCAAGAAATGAATTTTTATCTTATGTTTTGTTTAAATGATGATTTTCAATATACTGTTAAAGTTTGCACTGCGAATGAATGAAATTGTGTATTAATTACAAGTTAATTTTATCCTGCAGTTTTAGTTTAGGAATTCCTTGGAAGGTAATAAGTCTGATTAGTTGGATGAATCAACATTCTCTTCAGTTTAAAGATTTAATTTATATTTTTCTATTTCTTTAAAACCATCGGTTAAAGTAGGTTTAAATATATGTTTGATCTTATAACAATCCAGAAGCTCAAAGCCAGCAGGCCCTTTAAACATTATAGCCATACTGACCACTTTGTGAAACAACAATGTTGTGAACCAACATCAAAGACCTTGGGAGGTGATTAATTTTATTACTGATTTTCTTTTTTAGGAGAGGTGAGATATTTCACTTTTATCTTGCCTACATGTTGTGGGTCAACTTGGCACCATCAACACCCCTCACTTTAAAGGAATTGCTACACACCGTTCTGTGAGCAACTACTTTAAAACACCTATGCCAAGTCATATGTTTTTAAGTTAGGTTGCATCAAGTAAATGAAAAAGAGAACAAAAGAAAAGGGAATTACCCCCCAGAAAGGAACACACCAAACACATAAGGGATCTATGGATTTGGGGTTAGTATGTTCATTGCTGCAATGTTTTGATTAAAGAGCTTTAGAACTATCATCATTCCCCAAAGCACATAGAATTGCATGAATGATAAAAAGAATGTAGAAAAAAAAGAAAAATAAAGACCATTTTGAGTCAACATGGAAGAGACATTGTGGTCTCAGTGCTTTTCATCATCCCCAAAAGGAAAACACAAGCAAAAGGAAAATGGAAATTCAAAAGAAAAGGAAAAGCTTTTGGGTCCACATGAAGGAGACATTTTGGTCTCAATTCCTTGCATCATCCCCAAATGGAAAGCACAAGAAAAGATAAAAAAGGAAAAGAAAAAGGGACCATTTGGATCAACATGGAAGAGACATAGACTGTCTTAATGTTTTGTTTCATCCCCAAAAGGAAAAAACAAAAGAAAAAATGAAAGAGGAAAAGGTCCTTTTGGGTCAACATGGAAGAGACATAAGGCATCTCAATGCTTTGCATCATCCCCACAAGAAAAATAAAAAATAAAAAAGTGAAAAAGGAATTGGATGACATATAGAATAATAGAGGTACAAATAGATGAAGTGCACAAAGATAGATAAAACCTCAAACACACCTAACAGGGGAAAATGATACACACATAAAATTTTAAAAGAAAGAGCAAATAAAAGAAGAATGTAAAAGGCTAGCAAGGTGAATGTAAGTCAAGCATCTAACAATTCATCCACCTCCCAGTGATGTTTAGTGTATTGCGAGGGTGGTTGAATATCCAAAGGAGGAATTACAAGTCTCAAACTAGGAGATGTACCAAGTTCTTCACTTGGTATAGAAGATTTTTCATTTAAGCTTATGGTAGATGAAAATAAACAGTTTAGATAATTATGCAATTCTTCACCTATTCTTGTGATTTCCTCATCATCATCATCATCATCATCAAGTTCCTACCAACATTTTTCTTAACACTAATGCTTTCTCTTCATATAGTACCAACTACAAGGATTTAGGTTGTTCAGTCAATTCTAGCTATAGGGTTATTGATTGTTCTCCCAATTCTGGTTGTAGAGCCTCTTGTCCTTGTTCTTGCTCATGCTATAGGAACTCTTTATTTTCCTCATACCCTTGATTCTCAACTTGTTCTACAATATCAAAAATATATACTAGTGTTATGTTAATTGCTTTCTCAAATATGTCCTCTTCCTCGAGATTCACCTGCCCCATTGGAGCTTTTGTGTCCACTGTGATGTTTCTCTAGGCTTAGGGATTTCCTACAGAGGTATATCAAAGGTTGGTCTGACTATTGTGATTTTCTAGGAGGGATTTCATGTTTTTCTTTGGATGCAGGATGAATAGTGTCAGCCTTCCACTTCTTAGAGCTTGGTACTTCTTTTTCTAACAACTGTTGTTTAGCTCTTCCCTTTCTTATTTCTACTTCTCTCTTTTGTTCCTTAGTTCTCATTAAAATCCTAAGAGGAACAATATCATCAAAATATAGAGAGGAACTTTCTTTTTCTGAGTACTCTATCTCAGTAGAATTAATATTTGTGGTTTTTTCTACTATAGGAGGGTTTACACTAGGGATTGTGCTAGAGTTTGAAGCACCAGGAGTGGCTTCAGTTGTGCTCAATCTCTTGCTAGAACTATGAGGATAAGGTAAAACCCTAGGTCACAAATTCTCTAGTCTAATTTGATCAATATTTATGAATTCTTCCCAACTCATCTTAGACACATCATGCAGAGACTTCTCAACTAACAATTTGATCAAACAATGGTGAGAAACAAAATTTTCCCTAATATTTTGAGTCTTTGTTTCCATGATTGAAAGAAGGTGGTATAGCACACTTGAGACATTCAACCTCCTACTATGCCTCATGTGATTCAAGAGTTTGAAGTGCACCAAATGTAGATTCAACTGGCAAACATCATAGGTGATATATTTTATAACATAAATAGCTACTTGCTTCCATGGCTCAAGAAGAGAGGTTCTCTTCACACCTTGTTTGTCCACACTCAATGGAGGGTCACCATGTTTTGTAAATTCAGCTCTACTTGACCTGGTGTCTCTAGAAGTAGGGTAATTTTCACCTTCGACAGGAAACCCTATAACTTATGCAATTATTTCTTTAGTCGCCAATACTTCCAACCCTCTTACCGTGGCCTTTCCTTCAGACAATGTCTAGGCAAGTTCCAATGCAACATTTTCATTGATACCATTAAGCTTCATGAAGTAGTTTAACTAGCCGTAGTTTTTGAATTCGGCTTGTGAAAGTGCATCTTGCAGTAATACATCATGAACCATGGGTTTATTCCTAATTAACCCACCTCCCATTGTTCAATTTCCTGCAATCAAAAAATCACACTATAAAGTTTCTTTTCATACAACACTGCCAAATTTCAAACACCAATGTCATTTGAATTGTCCCTTTCTGTTTTACCTTTTTTTCTTTCTATTTTACCTTTTGGTGACTTAAGATTATGATAGGATCAATAATGGTAGTAAAGGAGAAATAAAGGAAGGTTATGATGGAGAAAAATGGTGGCGATTGATGTCACCTCACACATACGAGCCATCATCTCACTCAGAATTTAAATTGGCTTGATTTAAACTTTGTTGACATAGACTAGCATGGATTGACATGTGGTAAAAATACTCATATTTCCTCCCCAACCTAAATTTTAGCATTTGTCCTCACATGTGAGGTGGTAATGATTTGACAAGGACATAGAATAATGACATGCTATGGTGAATGCCCATATTAATTAACAATAATTAAATGAATGCACTAAAGAAAATTAAGATATAACAATTAATGCGTACATACCTAGATTCGTGGAAGATTTGTTGCAAATATTTTGGAGAAAGTATCAGTCACCTTTTAAGAAATAAGTTGAGAAATTAATAAAAATGAAGTGGAATGAGGTGAATTTGAATGAAGTGAAGTGATGGAAGAGAGAGAAAGGGGGAGATGGATGGGCGGATGGGTAAATGGGTGAAGAAGTTGACTCCCACAAAAGTGGAAGTCTTTATTATGACAGGGTACATACCTTAGTTATCCAAAAGGAGGGACACTAGGTCCACTTCCCTCAGCTACAAGAAGCTCAGGTGTTGCATGCTAAGTGAATTTCTATAGGAACTCCTCTTTGGAAGTTGGCTTGTGATACAATCTGAGGTGATGAACATTAACGAGCAGTTTAAATCTAACTGGGTCAATAGTAGTGAGCTAAACAACACCATTGGGGAATACTTCAATAACCTCATATGGTCCTAGTCACCTTGTATGCAACTTTCCTACATTATCTTGATACCTTGAGTCATAGAGTAGTGTCCAGTCACCTAACTGGAGTTTCTTTTCCTTGATGAATTTGTCATGTCCCACCTTATTCTTTGATTTTTTACTACCTCTATGTGACGCAAGGCTACTCTCCTCATCTCATCCAAAGCATTCAACTACATGATTTTTATCTTTATGCCTCAAAGATATTCATCCCCAAGTCTACTATAGTCCTAACAGTCTTATGTTCAAATTCAATGGGCATCATAGTTTTCTTTCCTTACAACAACTCAAAATGAGTGAAGCCTGTAGTTGTTTTCCAGGTTGTCATATAGGTCCAAACAACTTCTGGTAGCCTATTTGTTCAATCCTTTTTATGAACAACTACTATTTTGGTCAGAATGGCTTCAATCTCCTAGCTGGTAACCTCAACTTGGCCATTGTCTTGAAGGTGATAAGGAGTGGACTTCATGTGTCTTATGTTGTACTCATTACCATTGTTGCAACAAGGGTTGATGTGAATTGTGCCCCTTGATCAGTCACTATCTCTCTTGGAACTCCAAACCTTGTGAAAATTTCCTCATAAAGAAATTCAACAACCTTATTATCTCTTTCATTCTTCATAGCCTTAACTTCTACCCACTTAGTTACATAATTAGTGCAAACAGAGATATAAGACTTACCATTGGATGGAGGATCAATGGGTCCTACAAAATCTAGTCCCCATTTGTAAAATGGAGTGATTACTACCTGAGGGAAAAGTGGAATCTAATTATATTTGGTTGGTCGGACCATTCTTTGGCATCTATCACATTTTCTTGTATATCTCCATGCATGCTTGTGGAGTGTTGGCTAGTAATATCCCATGTTTTAAATCTTCATTATTGTCCTCTTGGATACAAAATTTCCTCCACATGGTTCATTGTGGGATGCATGAAATATATCATATGTCCAATCTTCTCTCACACATCTCCTCATATAATGGTCTTTTCTTATGTAAATTTAACATCCAACAATCCATGACAAAGGAAAATATTTTTCAATGAGCACCCTTCTGTCTTTTAGAGAGAAGTGGGGAGGAACTCTCCCTGTGACTAGATAATTAGCTATGCCAACATACCAGGGTGTTTTCACACTGATGAAAAATAGATGCTCATTAGGAAAAGATTCATGTATGACTTGATTGTCTTATGATGTAGTCAACCTTGAAAAAAAATCTACAACAACATTGGCCTTCCCTAGTTTATATATAATGGTTATGTCAAAATCTTGCATCAAAAATAACCATCTTTCCATCCTACCTATGATTAGGGGTTTATTCATGAGGTATCTAATGGTTGCATGATCGGTGTGCACAAATATTTGATAGCCTATTATGCAGTGCTTGAATTTTTTTAGGGAATATATTACTGCCAGCATTTCTTTTTCTATCAATGTATAGTGAATTAAGCTCCTTGCAAGTTTTTACTAACAAAATAAATAGCATTTTCAACAACTCCTTCTTTCTATCCTAATATGACTCCTATATCATAGTCTAATGCATCTATATGGATTTGAAAAGGAAGCTACCTTCAAATCATAAAATGCTTTGTCACAATCTTCTATCCATTGAAATTCAACATCTTTGGTGAGAAGAGTATATAATGGTGTTACTATTTTAGTGAAATTCTTGATAAACCACCTATAGTATCTTGCATGTCCCAAGAAACTCCTAACATATTTTTTTTTGTAGGGGTAGGCAGATTGGTGATCACCTCAATCTTTGTAGGATCTACTTGAATTCCTTTGTGAGAGATGTAGTGGCCAAGGACTACACCTTCTTGCATCATCATGAAACACTTTTCACTATTTGGAGATAGATTGTGATCTTCACGTCTCTATAGGACTTTGCTGAGATTCTCCAATGCTTCATTGAAATTAGAACCATAAGTGGTGAAATCATCCATATAAATTTCCATGTAGTCATGAGAAATGTCTGAAAATATGCTAATGGCTTCCCTTTGAAAATTTATAGGTGCATTGCATAAGAAAAATGGAAGTATCAAGTAGGAATAGGTTCCCCATGGATGGGTAAGGTGGTTTTATCTTGGTATTCATGTGCAATTTGGATCTGGTTATAGCCATTGAATCCATCTAGAAAAAGAAAAGTACTATTTTCCTGCAAGTGATTCCAAAGCTTGATCTATGAAGGGTAAGGGAAATTTTTCCTTTTTGGTTGTAGCATTGAGTTCCCTGTAATCAACACAAAATTTTCATTTCCCTCATTTCTTGGGAAAAATCACCAATGGAGACACCCACTAGCTATCTAAAATGGGGTAGGTAAATCTTGCATCTAGCAATTTCTACAATTCCCCTTTTACAATTTCTCTTAGTGCAAGGTTAATTCTTCTTTGTGGCTGTCTCACTAGGGTGCAATCATCTCTGATGTAAATTCTATGAGTGAAAAGCTTAGGTCCCAATCCCTTCATATCATGATAGTCCCATGCAATTGCATGTTGTTGGGTCTTTAGTAAGGTTGTGAATAACAATTGTTGTTCTTCACTTAGTTTGTTGTTAATGTGCAAATATTTTCCTTCTACCACTTGCACTTTTTTAGTTATCTCTATCATAGCTTCTTCACTAATGCTTGGTAGTGTAGGTCATGTGGTATTGTTGTATGAGACACACCTATTGTTGTAGGAAGTTAAGCTACAGGAAGAGTGTCAATAGGAAGAGCAGTTGTAGGAAGAGGAGGTAGAAGTCTCTTGACTGGAACAATAGAAAGAGAAGATGAAGCTTCCTCCACTTCACAATGATTTCAAATGATGTTAGCCAATACTTCATCTTCATCTTGAAGCTGCATGAAAGATACTTTTCCTACCATCATAAGTTGTATCACAAAATTAGCATCCTCAGTCTCTTCACCAACATGTGGCCATACATGATTATCCTTATCATGGGATGGCTTAGGAGGAGGGTAGAGAACAAGATTTTTGGTGCTCTTGCCATAAAAATGGTCATGTCTCATGTCCTGCATCTAATATATGTATTTGATGTTTCCAACCATGGTCTTCCTAGAATGATAAGGTACTTGCCGAGTGTAGCTTTAGGAGAAATAATCATGAAATCTGCTGGGTACTCCCATGATTCCAAAGTTACGAAAAGGTCCTCTACTACACTATTAGGTTTAACAATTGAACTATCGGCAAGCTATAGGATAGTAGGAGTAGGTCTCATGCTTGCAACATTTAGTTGCTACAAGATATCCTTGGTCATTACATTTATTGTTGCTCCTAAGTCAATCAACACATTCTTTGTGCCATTTATAACAACTCCTACCACAAAACTCACTGGATCATTATATTTGGGAACAGTCACTTTCCCAAGTATGATGTTAGATAGCTATCCCACCACATGAACCATAGTGGGGTCTTTCTTCTTCCTACCTAGCTTCTTGAAGCACGCTTCCTTAATTTCCTTGCCATAGATTGAAACACCTTTTATGGCCTAAAATAGAGGTATCTGGACACATATATGCTTCAACTAATCTATAATGTCAAAATTTGTGTCCTCATTTTCTTCCTTTTCCTTGGAAACTTCCAATCTCTAAGGAAATGGTGGTTCTTGTTCAGTCTACTTGACTAGGACTGGTTCAAGATTCTTAGGTGCATTGGGCTGAATGGGGGTATTCAAAGGCTCCTCTTCTTTCATAGGAATCTCAGTGATAATGGGTGTGGAAGGATTTGGAAAAGTAGTTCTCGAATGCAAGTGGATGTCACTTACATTCATAGCATATGTAGGGAATTGATTTGGATTAGCAGAGTATACCGGTTGTTGTGGTGGTTTGTTATTTGGATTAGGCATGGGATACGCTGGTATCTGGGTAGGTTTAGGTGGATTTTAACTTGAATTAGCAGGGGGAGGCATTATAGTAGGCTGTTGGGGTTGAGAAGGTGGCTGCATGTAGCTATTTGTCTGGTTTGGCCATTTTTGTCCTCTCCTCCATTGTTTTATTTGTTTCCAATTTCCTAGGGGTGGCTTCTAATTTCCTTGAAACTGCTACCAATTCCCTTGAGGTTGTTGCCACTGGGGTGAAGATTTTTTATGATTAAGCTAGGTATTTCGAGTGTTACCATAAGTTTTTGGTGGATATCCTCCATAGTTGGATGGATATAGGGGTTTCCATTGGTTCTTAGATGAATAAGAATTGAAATATGACCCAACAAAAGATAGTGGATCTAGCATACCTTATCTTAGAGCCCATGGAATCCTTTGTGCAACATAGTAGACTTGATCTTCTTCAACTTGAATTGGCTTGAACTCAGGTGAAATCTACTTGCTGTCAGTAATAACTATCATCTTGCATCTATAGTCCTTTTTTTGTTTGCAATGAGGGAAATACTTTTCCAATGTTTCCTCTACCTCCTTTTGTTTCTTCTTGGCTTGAAGTGTATCTAGATGAGTAGCTAGATTGTTTATACTGTATTTCTTGAAGTCTTCTAGTAAATGAGTAATCTTCATTCTTGAAACTCCATTGGTAGATGACTTACCCATAGAAGATTGGTAAGCTCTCCCTTTCTTTGAAGCTTCCCTAGAGTAGTTTTGGCATATCTTCTTGATATCTTCCCAAGGAACTTGGGAGATATTTCCTCCTCCCATCAAGTCCAAGGCATTAGTGGAGCTATCATCAATTCCTCTTAAGTAAAGAAGGTTATATGAGTTTTCATTGAGTGTATGGTGTGGATATTTTTGTAGGAAAAAACATAAACCTTGCAATGTAATCTTCCAGGCTCTCATCTTTCTTTTGATGTATCCTAAAAATACCATCTTCTCTCATGTCACTTCCCTTGCAATACTCCTTGTATTTCTCAAGGAATTTTGTCTTCATGTCATCCCATGTCTCCATAGTATTTTTTCCTAGGCTCATGAACCATCTTAGTGCAACATCTTTCAAAGTGGTAGGAAATATCTTGAGCCTATGGGAATTAGTGGTATAGTCATAACTCCTACAAATTATGTCAAACGTGAACAAGAAGGTATCAAGATCTTCCATGAAAAGTCCATAGAATTTAGGAAGGATTGAAGCAGGGATATTTTTGAGGTTGTCTACATCATATTGATGAGCAATGGGGAAAGAAAAAATAGTTAGTTAGGTCTATTTCTATTTGCACCACCCATACTTTCCTAATGTAGTTCCAAAGAAAAGGGGTTCTTAATCATATTTTGATCTTTAGAGGAAACTTCAAAGCTAGTCAAATTAGGAAATGCATCAACAAAGGGGTTTGGATATTCTTCTTATTCTTCTCTTGGTAGGTTCTGATATTCAACTAGCTAGAATGGATTAGGATTGTTAGGAAGGAATCACCCATAAGAATCTCTCTTCCTTCCTCTATGCATGTAGTATCAATGCACTATCAGCCATCTCACACAAAGAATTGGAAAAAGAATAGCATATCATTACTTTCCTAAATGAGGGGTATACTAAGAACAACTTTAAGAAATACTACAACAAGAAAAACTATCAATGACTCCAAGGAAATCCCTAGTTTTACAATATCCCCAACAATAGTGCCAAAAATGTTGGCCTCCTACAAGGATCTAACAACTAAGCCCTTACAACTATGATTCAAAGATTGGACATGTAAAATGAATATCCATTTAAATCATCATGAAGGTGCATTTAACTTGTAAACCCAAGGACATGAACTTGAAATGGGTCAACATAGTATGTGCACTAAGGATCCAAGGTAGCCATATTCATTCTACAACTAAGAAAAACATAATATTAAAGGTAAATTGCTTAGAAAGAAATAAAATAAGTGTTCAACATCAACCAACAACTATACTAAGCTAAAATGCATGAAAAAAATGAAAATATGAGAAAAAAAATAGGAAAATACTATGTCTACTTTGGCTACAGGAATAATCACAAAATGAAATTCTAATGGCTGCAGGAATAGTCAGTGCTAGATTCTTAACTACTTACTGAACAGAGAGTAATAACTAAACTAAACTAAACTAAAGGATAAAATTCTCATAGAGTGGGCCCCTTTAGATGAGTATCCTCGAAAACTAATGTAAACTCAGATGTAAAGAATTATAACTTCATTTTATTCATTAGAAAATATGAGTACAATAGAGCCGTGTAATTATATTGCTGAAAACTAAGAATGCAAGTACATCATCAGATCATCCCACCTTCTAAGAAGGAGCATCTGAGTCTTATTTATAGGAAAATAAGATACTAACTAATTAAATATCAAAATAGTCAACTCCAATAGATTAGGAGGATGTCACTTTAGGGAAATCACAAAAAGTGGAGAGGCAGTTATGCATGCATGGAATTTGGTCAGACATGCTTGCCTCAATGTACATTTAGCACAATAGTAATGCCTATATTCGTTCAACAACAATAAAGACCATTTATAAGGAAGTTACAACTTTATTTTCTTGAGGAATCTCCCATCATTGACCTCCATTGACCTTTGAGTGACCATTTTGTTAATCGTTATGGTGAATGACCAACTGGTGAAATATTCTCAATTTAGTGGCCTCTAATCATATCTACATGGAAATATTCTAAGTACACACAATAATTCCATATCTATAACTATCTTAAAGAACATTCATTAATCCAAATGTATAATTAACATAGATAGTCCATATAATATGTCAATTCCATTAAATATTTTTAGAAATAAAATTAGGCCCAATGTCTATGGTTTTGAGGAAATATCAACATTCAAACATCAAGGTCCATGACAACTTCAGTAAATAGATCATAAATTCTACAAAAATTAAACCATAAACTAGACTCATCAATGGGGTTGGTGTGAGTAGTATGGGGTGGAAGGGAAAATGGTGATGGAGTGTATGTAATGTTAGGGGAAGTGAAGGGGACACTAAGAGGGATGAAGTTGGAAGAAGGAATATGCAATGCCACAAAAGAACTAGGAATGCTAGTTGGAATAGCGAAAGGAGTCACATGACTAACCTATTGCATAGTTGTTGTAACTTGAGGAGTGGTATAATTTGGTATGGATACTATGGTTGAAGGAGGAGGAATGTGAGATCCTCCTTGCCTTACAACAATGTTGGTTGATTGGGAAGTAGAAGGAACATGTTTTTTGTATATCTTAACAATTTTTTTCATAACTTCTAAGCCATCATCACTTTAAATCAAATGATGATGGTTTTTTATTGTAGGTATGATAGTGGTTGAAATGTTTTCAAGGGATAAATCTTGTTGTAAATGTGCAAAATCTTCATGAATACTAATGAATTTTTCTTGCGGAATGAAATATTTTTGTGTGTCAACATTCATTGGATGGAATGGTGAAGGCATAGTAGTGGTAGTATCCATTCCTAATGCACTATTTTCCATACTAGGAGTAGGATCTCTTGAGATTCCAAGTTACACAATCAAAGTGCTATTGCGGGAAGCCATGAGTCTAGAACTTTGTCTTGTTAAAAGCCAAGATCTTAAATGCAAACTAGAAAATCCTTCCAGAGAAGAGAAAATAAGAAAAAGAAAGAGCTTTGCAAAATAGATGTGAAAAATAATATTATTGAGGAATTCATAATTACATGAGAATGATTTGGTTTATAAAAGAAAAGTATGCATAATCCTAATCTTATCTTGATAAAAAGAATAGCTCAACAAGATAAGGATGATAATAATAAACCTAGGAATTAAATATTACATAAGTAAAGTTATGCAAGTGTAATTAAATATTAATTACACTAACACCCCCCATAAGTGAAACTTAGGGAGACTAAAAAAGCATGCACCTGAAACTAAGATGAATGCATGAAAGGATGAATGGGTCCCAACAACAAGGCCTAATCAGGTATCCATGTACAAATGCAATAATGAGGTAGAGAAGGAAAGCCCAGTGGGACAAAACACCCCTATAATGAGATGACTGCTACAAAGAAGCACTGGAAGAAAACTATGGAGTAACACTTGAACCAAAATCTAACAAGAAAGGAAAGATACTTTTGTCTATAAGAAACCAAAGTGGAATCATAATAATGTGATAGTAGACCTAATGCCACAGAACACTGGAAAACTCACAAACTGGAACAACCATGGAATTTGTGAAGCAACAGTAGATGAAATGATGACAAAATTTGGATACCGTGTATCTTGATGTTGATGCCAAACTGAGACTAAAACTCTTCCATGGGAACAAGTACCATAAATAATCTAGAACATTAACCATAAAAAGATGGCCCTCAAACTAAGAAGGATCTGAACCAATGTGGATCAAGAAACATAAACTCCCAATCTAAAGTGTGAGCCGATATGAATCTGATGTGTCAAACTGTAGAAAAATGTGGCCAAAAGAAACTAAGAAACTAGATAAACCATGTGAGATATAATCAAAATAGGATGAAGATCAAAGTGCATGCACACTCTAATCAGATTATTATGCAAGAAACCCCCCTGATGGAACTTTATCTTAGTTCATTTATTACAATAAACCAATGATTCTAAAATGAGAGAATGCAAACATGCATAAATAGAAAATAAATAAAATACCTCAGATCTATGTAGAGGATTGAACCAGCTTTCCAATACCATAGGAATGATGAAAAATGGATCACCAAGTCAAAAGATATGCCCTCCGGAGTGAAAACAACATCTAAGTTCAAGGACCTAAAAAATAAATCTGGACAAAGATCTTGTAAAATAAACCTGCACCATTGGATTGGTTTTGGAATTAGCTTTCCAATGGTATCTTTTTGTGAAAAATGAAAATCATATGCAAACAATACACCTGATTTAGTGAAAGTTGCTCCAAAATGGCCAATAAGGCCTGTAGGGCCCCAAGGGGGCTAAAAAATAGTTAGCCCCTAGTCTTGTGCGCAACCAGGGGCTAGAGGATAGGTGCTAGGGCCAGAGCCCTTGGTCCTCAATAGGACCTCAGCTGGGCTAGGCTCATTGTGCCCTGCCCCCCATACGACCGCGACCTCTACAAATAGGGCCTACGGGGGCTAAACTGTGGCTGACAGTGGACCAATGGTGGAGGCTGGCGGCCGTGGAGGTTTGGTAGCCACCCAGTGGTAGGATTTCTTTGCATTGGGTGCACCAAGACAAACTTAAAAAAATAGTGTTTTAAATTTTTTTTCATTTTTCTAGCCTTGGGAAGCGATTTGGGGAGGCCATATGGCCTCCCTAGCAAATTCTTTTGCCTCAAAATCAACTTTCTCCAAAATTGATGAAATCAAGGGCTTTCTTAGGGTTTTTGGCCATTTTGAATGCAATGGTGACCTCCGTTTCTTCCCAAACTACTCCAAAAAATTGGATACGCATAGAGATTGAAAAAATTCTCCTAGCTTGAAACCCTCACAGATTTGGCAAATGATGACCAAAATCTACAAAACAAAAGCCAATCTTGACCTTTTCCAGTGCTTTGATTCCAATGGTGAAGCCTAATATTATCCAAAACACCTCATAAATGAACTCAAGGAATGATACCCTTGAGGAATCCCGAACGAAATCTACAATGATTTTCTCAAAAAATATGAGAAGGGGTTACAAATCAAGGCTCTAATACCATGTTAAAAACCAAGATCTAAAATGCAAACTAGAAAAGCCTTCCACAAAAGATAAAATAAAAAAAAGCAAGAGATTTGAAAAATAGATGTACAAAATAATATTATTGAGGAATTCATAATTACATGAGAATGATTTTCTTTATAAAAGCAAAGTATGCAGAACCCTAATCTTATCTTGAGCAACAAGATAGCTCAACAAGATAAGGATGTGAATAATAAACCTAGGAATTAAATATTACCTAAGTAAAGTTATGCAAGTGTAATTAAATATTAGTTACACTAACATGTCTCACTAAAGTATTATCAATGGGGTACCAAACACCCATACAAATACTACTAAGGATGGGGTGAATCAAAATGCGATGTATTCTAGGAGTGAAAAATGCAAAAAACATAAATTCTACAAATTGAAATAGAGAAATAATGATAGAGAAGAGTAATGTAGTAAATTCCAAGAAAGTGCCTAATTTTTTTTTTTGAAATGTGCAGGTGGATTGATTCACCCAGGGTGGCAAATGATTCCAAGTATGATATATATTTTTTATATTTTTTAGAAAATTAAAAATGTTTTTAATGCTTTTCAGATGGAAATGTTCATTTCAATTTTCCAATGATATGATATGCAAAAATGAAGTCTAAATGAGTCTTTCACTAATGTAATTTGAGAAACCATAGGATGCAAAAATTAAAAAAAACCTAATTGAATGTTGATGCAAATGAAACCTAGGATGCAAGATGCAACTGCAATAAAAAAGATAAAGTGCTCAATATTCACCAAAACGAACCATAGATTTTTGGGAATGAGGTTTATAGACTACTCTTGCACTCTTAGGATGTTTCACCTAAAAGGAGAGAGATAAACTCCACTAATAAAAATGTGGTTCACTCAATCTAATGTACTTATTATGTGATTAAGACTAAATGAGATGATATAAACGCAACTAAATAATGTAATTAACTAATTATGAATGCAAAACCTAAGAAATATGCAATGTTTGAAAACATAATGTGATATGCAAACATGAAATAAAAGATGAACAAATGAAAAACAAAATTAAAAGAAGGCTGAACAAAGTGCACCTGGGCAATGAATGATGAATCTAGAGTGATTTGAGTGCTGGAAAAAAATATTGAAAATCACTAGTGGTACTTATTCACCATTAATGGTAAATCAGTCATGCTTCTAGAAAAAAAATATCAAAACTGGTTTTTGACTGTCAATATACGGAATTTGACAAAATCTAATTTTTTAGCCTGAAGGTGGGACTCATTTGCCACTGATGATGAATCATTCCTCTCCCAATTTTTTTTGAAATGAAGGACCAATTTTGTAGCACCATATCTGCACTTGTCTTCTTGTTAGGTTGACATAGTCAAATATGCAAAAAATAGACTGTAGGTTATCTCCAAGCTTGAAATAGTGATGATTTGACTTGAAAGACTTTGTTGACTTCTTGAAAACCTTTCAACACCTAATTGCTTGAAAAATCATCATACACAATTCTGCAAACACACATGCAAAGGGGGAAAAATGGTTAAGGACCATTAGGTTATAGGGATTTTCCTTAGTCAAATCCCACTTTAGTAATCAAACCCTTAATGAAGAAATGGAATGAAGTGAAAAAGGAAAGATGAATAAACAACATGTGAATGTATTAAACTCACCATAGTATTGTTTAAGAAAACTGAAGTTATGTCAATGATGGTTGCTCCAAGATATTTGATTGATGCTTGATTGAATGATGCAAAGTGTTCAAATGTTAATTCAATTCTTGGAAAAATACTTATTTATACATACTTGTGTCTTTGTAACCAAATGATACCTCATCATAGGTTGACATAGGGTAATTTTGAATAAAAATGTAAAAGAAAATTTGAAATATTTTGAATTTTGAGCCAAGAGTGACTCATTCACCACCCATGGCGAATAGGTCCCACCTTGAACTTGAAAGTTGGTGTCAGGAATTAAGTCACATTTAATGTTGTTTGTCATGTTTACATTCAAAAATACACTTAATTAAGCCTTATGAGTGTATAAAGTGGTCAAATAAAGCATAAGAAAGGTGTAAATAGTGAAATTAAGCATAGAAAAACATGAAATCTTGTTACAAGTCTTTACAAAACTTTAAAATAGGACTTGATAAGTGACGAAAAGGTGATTTTTTAGGTGAATTTTAATGAATAGAGACTAGAAAAGTGTAGAAATGTGTTACAACACTTCACAACACCTTCACAAGACATCACAATTTGAATTTTAAGGACCTAATGTGAATGTAGAAGTTACATTGCAACAATAAATCAAAGAAAAATGGACCAAGCATCAGGAGAGAAAGAATTAAAAGACCATGGAAATGTCTAAGAGCCATTTCTCTATGGTACATGACCATAATCACAATCATACTGATCTTAAGATGAAAGGTGTTTTATTCCACAAGATCATGCCTCATAAGGATCCTAGGGTTACTTTAGATCCTTCACCTTCAAATCAATCAAATATCAAACCAAAGAAGAAACTATATCAACTTTACAAATCCAAGAAGAAAAAAAAAATTCATCCTCTTGAGGGCCTATTAAAAATATCTAAGACTAATAATGATTTATGCACTCTTTTACATTGGGGATTAATTAAGCAACCCCCTAAACATGAACAATTAACACAATAAAGTGATAAAAATGGATCATATTGTGCCTATCATAGATTTTTTTGACATCACACTAATAATTGTCATGCTTTCCAACAATTATTAAAGAAATTTTGATCCCCTATGGATCCAACTTGATTAAAATTACATGAACTTTTCTCTTTTCCATGTAATAGTTGTTGGATCATAGCATACTCACTATTGCATATATTACATTCATTGCAAATAATTTTCTTTATTGGAAGGAGCTTATTCTCATCACTCATCTCAGCTTATCCTTTTCCTACACTTAGTGGGGGGAAGAGGTTAGAGAGGATTTTCCTAGTTTGGCACAAGTGATGTTTTCACTTTCGCTAGTTGTATTCCTTCTTCATATACTGAACAAGATTGGGATGCAGATGACCTACTATAGGTTGACTCGCATGTACCTTACTATTATTTTCCTTATTTTTATTTTTCATGTTATTTTAGTGATTGCATGTGGATAATGTGATCTCATACTATTTTTTTTGATATATCTCTTCATGTGCATTCCTCTATTTGTGTCTACATTTTTTATATATCATAAAAAATTATCTTTAGTTTGTCTTGTGTTTGCCTTTTAGGGATGATGCAAGGTATCGAGATATTTAGGTCTCTTCCATGTTGACCCAAGTGATTTTTCTTTATTTTTTCTCTCTATGTGTCATACTTCAAATTCTATGAGTATTTGGGGAATGATGATGTTTTCAAGCTCTATAAAAATAATGTATCAATGACATACTAACCCCAAATCCATAGATCCCTTATGTGTTTGTGATTTCATTTTGGGGGAAACCCCTCTCCTTTTTCATGATGTAGCTTTATTTGGAAACATATGACTTGGCATGGGGTTTTCTGAATAAGCTCTCATGTCTCCTTAATTGTTTAGCATTTATCATTTGATACTTTAAAGTAATTTCTTGTAGCATGGTGTTTAGAAATTTTCTTAAAGTGGGACATACATTGGCATTATTATTTTTGAAAGTTTTGACATTCCTTATGTTTCATTACAAGTGTGATCTTCTTACTTCTTGAGATCCATCTTTTTCTTGGTGGTGTCATTGGGTTTGATGTCCTCCATGCGTGCGACCTTTCCTAGCATACAAATTTCCTCTTAGTGGTGATGCTCTCCATTGCATTCCCTAAGTTACAAATATTTTATCATTGACTTGTCCTCTCTTGGAGACATTAAATGCATGATGTTCCCTAAAAGGAGACCTTACATGAACTGAGAAAAATCCATTTGAACATGTTTTTTGCATTTTTTTTTACAAGTATTTAGCATAACACAACTTTCTAACCTTGTGAAGATCGAACCCTTTTCATGCCCACCAAGCATAACATACTTTTCTTGCTTGTGGAGTGTTTCCTTTTTTCTAAAATAGGTTCTTAGCATGTAATATAGCTTGTTAGGAATTTTGAATATCAATTTTTTTTTTTTGTGGTGCCTTATTGAAATTATTAGAGATATAACTTTGGTATGGTATGGGAGCCTAATAAGATTCTCTCAATTCTGACCCTAAGGGCCTCACCTAGTGGACAACCATATTTCCATTAGCTCTCATGTGAGTGGGTGTGTTTTTTGCATAGTGGACAATGAGTTCTTCTCATGAATGTTATTGGATAGTTGTGGCTTGATCCACCCTTTTTGGTTTCACCTTTTTCTTTGAGTCTTTGATATAGTAAGATTGAGTGTCTTGTAATTTCTTCATACATATGTTTTAATTGTCTACTTTAGTGTGAGTTTCACACAAGGTCATCCTCTCACTATATTGGGGGCTAAATGTAGTGAAAATACATATCCCTTTACATTTTCTCACTTTTTTGGGGCCTCTTAGTAAAATTTGACCTGATTGTGCCTTAATTTAGTGTTGTAAAATGTATTTATTTACACTTTCACACTTGTTTCTAGGGTTCCTTTAATTAGTTAAGCTTAATTATGCCTTTATTAGCCCCTTAGTTAATTTTCCAAGTCTATTTAATTACATTTTTTGAAGAGGAAACCTAGAATTTATAAATTCCTTAACATAACACTTCACAATTGAAAAATTGATGATCAAGAGAACTTTCCAAGGTGAACCATATATTTTAGGAACCCAAAATGCTTGCTCTATTTGTAAGATTTTTCACCTAGAAAGAGAGAGATTAGGTTCCTAAAATGCATATGCTTCACTCAAATTAGGATGCATGCAATGTAATATGATGTAAATGACCTAAAATAAATGCCAATGATTGATTAAAACATTCTAAAATGAATGCAAAGATGCAATTTATGTTATGTTTGAAAACATGGTGTGATATGAAAACAACTATGAAATATGAAGAAATTGAAAGAAATATGTAGAAAAGAAGGTATAGGATCAAATATGAGTGCACCTGGATGATGTATGAGATTCCTAGAATGTCTGGAATGTTGATGAAATTTTTTGATTTTTCACAGTGGGACTCATTCGCCAAGGGTGGCGAATCAGTCTTTTGACTGGTGAAAAAGTGTCAGAATCTAATTTCTGATAGCCAGAAGTTGATTTATGAAAAAATGCATATTTTAAGATTTTAGGTGGGACTCATTTTCCAATGGTGCAAAATCACTCCTCCCCAAGATTCTTGAAAAGTCAAAGGTCAACATTACTTCTCTAGATCTAGAAATGATTGAAAATTAGGTTGTTGTGGTCAATTCTATAGAAAATAGTCTAAAAGTCACTCAAATTGCTTGAATAGATGATGAATTTATTTTAAGGCCCTAGTTATCTTGAAATCCACTTTTTCAACACCTTTGAACCTATCAAATCTACAAAACAAAGGCTGCAAAGACACATGCAAAGGGGAAAAATGTTGGGGGGTTAGTGAATAGTGGTTTGCCTTGCTCAAAACCCACTTTAGTAATTAAACCCAATAGAAATGAATGACATGCAAAGGAAATGATAAATGAATAACATGAAAATATTTCAAACTTACAACATCCTTGAATATGCAAATTTGAAGTGATGTCAATGGTTGCTCGAAAGTGCTTGAGTTGATGATGCAAGATGCTTGAGTGCTTGGAGATTGAATGCTCGAATGAGAATGTGTTTGGATGTGTTAGGAGAGATGTAAAATGAGGTTTAAATCACATATTTATACAATTATTGTGTCTTACTATCCATTCATACCTCATCACAAGCTGACATGAAGTGAATTTGAGTAAAATCCTAAAATAAATTTTGTTTTTGTTTTTTTTATTTAGGGCCAAGGGGGACTCATTCACCACCCTTGGTGAGTGTGTCCCACCTGGGACCCATAGCTAAGTGTCAGGAAAAAATTCATGTTTAATGTTGTTTGTTGGGATAGGACCCAAAAAGACACTTAATATATAAGAATTTGAGGGCATAAAGAGAAAATAAAGCATTAGAAAGATGTAAATAGTGAAAATATGCTTGGAAAAGTTTGAAATCTTGTTACAATACTTTTCAACACTTTAAAATATGACTTATTAATGTATAAGTAGATGGTTTTTAGGTGAATTTCATTAAATAGAGTCTAGAAGAATGTAGAAATTTCTTACAACACCTCAAAACACCTTCACAAGATGTCGTTCTATAATTTTTAGCACCAAAATAAGCATGTTAAAGCCAAGATACATCATAAAATCAAAGCATCATACCTACAACACTATGAAACAAGGACTAAAAGACTATGAAAATGGAAAGGGTCCATTTTTTTATGGTACATTTAGCCCCCACTTTAGTGAGAGAAACTTGCTTTCTCACGCTAAAGCAGCCATGAACATTGAGAAGAGGATTCAAATGCACTTACATTAGCAAGATGGAATACAACAAACAAGAAGGATGATCAAGCTCCTAGGATGAAGATCCCATGACAAATTGAACATAAGGGAAAAGGAATTTGACTGGAGCTTCAATCATCAATCCAACTAGTTGTGAAAATAGATCTAAGCTGGTTGTTTGAAAAAGAGAAAATGTGTACCCAATCTGGTGCCATGGAATTAGTTTTCTATGGGGTGAGAAAGCCCAAAAATTTAGATACATATGGTAGTTGGTATACACTCACAAACAAACACAAAATTGGCTATGGGGAAAATTCATACCGCTAGTTGGGCTTCCCGCTCAACCATGCTAAAGCTATACCTATTTGATAACATTAACAAGGTGCCACAAACCCAAAGAAAATGAAAATGTTGGTTTAAGTTTCAAAAATAGGATGGAACCACAAGAATGCAAGTTGTGTTATGCAATTTGGCCAAACAAATAAGAAAAATCCATAGGCACGCAAGTTGGGTTATGCAAGGTGGTTGAATGAAAATGTTATGTGTAATAAGTTCAAAGGAGTCTTGCTCAGTTTATGCAAGGTTAGTCACTTAGGGAAAAATGTGTCTAATGTCTCCAAAAGAGGACCAATCAAAGAATAGTATATTCACAACTTAGGGGATGTAGTAAATCACATCAAACCACCAAGAGGAATGCAATATGCTAAGAAAGATAACTTTGATGAAGGATATCACACCCAATGTCATCACAAAGTGACAAATGCATCATGAAAATTACAAGGCTTCGCTAAGAATGCAAATGAAATAATGGTAATTTATGCACCCCACTTTAAAGGAATTTCTACACATCATTTTGTGAGCAATTACTTGAAAGTAGAGAAGAAAGGAAAAGCAAGAAAGAAAAACAAGACACTAGAGCCAGCTCAGAAATCTCTATGCCAACTAATATGTTTTTAAGTTATGTTGTGTCATGTCAAGGAGAAATGAAAAGTAAAGAAAGAAGGGAGTTGCCCCTCATAAAAGAAAACACACCAAACACATAAGGGATCTATGGATTTGGAGTCAGTATGTTTGTTTATGCAATGTATGTTTATGAAAGAGCTCGAAACTATCATGATTCCCCAAAGCACATAGAACTAGAAGAATGATTGAAAGAAAAGGAAAAAAAAATTATGTTTTCATTCAACATGGAAGAGACATTATGGTCTTGACGCTTTGCATTTTCCCCAAAAGGAAAACAAAAGAAAAAAAACAAAAAAAAAGAAGAGAAAAGTGAAAAATATTTTGGGTCAACATTAAGGAGACATTTCAGTCTCAATGCCTTGCGTTATCCCCAAAAGGAAAAACATGAGAAAATAAAAAGGAAAATAAAAGAGGTATTTGGGTCAACATGGAAGAGAGAAAAGGTATCTGAATTCTTTGTGTCATCCCCAAAGGAAAACAAAAAAAAAATGAAAGAGACAAGGACCATTTGGGTCAACATGGAAGAGACTTAGGGCATCTCTACACTTTTCATCATCCGCAAAGGAACACACAAAACAAAACTGAAAAATACAAGGACCATTTGGGTAAACATGGAAGAGATTTAGGGCATCTCTACACTTTGTGTCATCCCCAAAGGAAAACACAAACCAAAAATGAAAAAGACAATCACAAAAAATAGAAGAATAGAGACACATAGAAGTGTACAATGAGAAGGAAACATCAAACGCATGATACAAGGGAATACGATACACACATGAAAGGAAAATGAAGAAGAAGAAAAAAAATTAAGTAGGAAAATGCAAGTCATCCATCAAGTCATCCACCTCCCAATCATGTTCAATGGAATGCGAAGGTGATTCACTGTCTAAAGGAGGAATCACAAGTGTCGAACTAGGGGTTGTACTGGGTTCTTCACTTGGTGGAGAATATTTATCATTTAAGCTCATTGTAGATGAAAATAAAGAGTTTAATTCATTGCTTATTGTTTCATCTATGTTATCAATCACCACATCTCCATCATCATCATCAAGATTAATAATGACAGGAGGACGAAGGGTGATTTCCAAGGATAGATGTATCAAAAGTGTTGGTTGTTGAATATGTTTGTCTTGGTTTGATGGTGGTATAGGACTATCATGTGGTTGCTTAGGAAAAGGAAAATGATCATCTATTACTTATTTCAATAGTATAGGTTTATTTTCTTTATTTTCTATGAGGAAAGATTGATGAGCAAGGAGACGATGACAACATCTTCGTTCCCTAGCACCACGGTTGTGTTTAATTTAGTTTTGCAATTATTGAGGTGTAAAATAGGATTGAGGAAGTATAGGTTTGTCTACTTTTGAAAGGGGAAGAGTAGGAGAAACCAAAGAGGAAGGATCAATCACTTTCTCTTTCACTTTTATACACTTGTTTGATACAAGGGAGTGAGGTAGGAGTTATTTCTTAGTCTCTTGGTCATTTGGATGATGGATGAGAAGATTGTTTAGAGTGTGTGATGTTTTGTTCAATATCAGATTTAGGTGTAATCATGGTTTCATCAAGGATAGGGGGAGTGGAGGTGGATGAAGATGTGTTATAAAGAGATGTAAAATGAGGTTAAAATCACATATTTATGCAAATCTTGTGCCTCACTATTTGTTCATACCTCATCACACACTGACATGAAGTGAATTTGAGTAAAATCCAGAAAGAAATTTTGAAAAAAAATGAATTTAGGGCCAAGGGGGACTCATTCGCCACCCTTGGCAAATAAGTCCCACTTGGGACCCACAACCAAGTGTCAGGAAAAATGTCATGTTTAATGTTGTTTGTCAGGATAGGACCAAGAAAATACACTTAATATAATCATATGAGGGCATAAAGAGATAAAAAAATGTAGGAGGAAGGTGTAAATAGTGAAAATATGCCTAAGAAAGCATGAAATCTTGTTACAAGACTTTACAACACTTTAAAAAAAGACTTGTTCATGTATAAAAAGGTGGTTTTTAGGTGAATTGCATTAAATAGAGTCTAGAAGAATGTAGAAATGTCTTACAACACTTCACAAGATTTTATTATTTAAGTTTTAGCATCAAAATAAGCATGTTCAAGCTAAGATACATAATAAAATCAAAGCAACATAGTTCCAACACTATGAAAAAAGACTATGAAAATAGGAAGGGTCCATTTTACAACAATACAAAAGGAATTCAAGAGTATATTTATCAAATTTTTGTTGCAGCATTAAAGGTCCAATTGTCATCCCAAATTATTCTTAAATCATGCAAGTTTTTGAAGCTATCATTGTGATGTAGGTTTCATGATCAAATCAAGAATGCAAAGCACTATTTCAAGCAAGATTCAAAGTTCAAAATCCACATCCATTGAAGCCATTTCATGCAAGTTGCACACTTTCATTCAAGGACTTATCCAATGGTTTACTAAGTGGTAACATGCATTTTTTAATTCTTCATTCCCTCTTTCATGCTTTTATTCATTTCAAGGTTTGAATACCAAAATGGGGTTTGATCAATTCAAACCCCCATTCATTAATTTTATTTTTTTTTCATTTTATGTTATGTTTGTAGATCTAGGTGGAAGTGTAATGCCCCGCCACACAACCCTAGGGGAAGTCACAAACTACTAAACAAATGCACAATTTTTTTTTTGTTTAATTACAAATACATGAAGATTACAACACAAGGCCAACAATCCCCTAAGGTTACGGGGAAAAGATTAGTTAAATCTCAAATTAAAACAACATGCATGAAATGAAACATAGCAACATTCACTTAAATAATTATAGCACATACATTCCATACATGAGATTCTTATTTAAGACCATGAGATTCCTTCATGGTTACCAAAACAAAAGTTATACAATTACAATTACATCACTCATTCCCAGAATGAGGTAAATCAATAACATGATTGCTTATTACAATTTCCACCTCAATAACATGAGCGGTAATAAAATACAGGAGCAACTAACATAAATGAAACCAAGGTATCAACTGGATCCCACAAGCTCTCCAACACAAAAGTCTCGTCCACATAAGCAAATGCACAAAAAAATGAAGTAGGGTGCACGTTCCACCCAACCAAGTGATACCCAAAGGCTCAGCCCCCATGCTAGGAGATAGTAACAAGGATTTCAGGTCAAGAACAACAACCTCTAAACATAGGAAACATAACTCAACTTGGAAAAGGATACGAACATGACATCACTTGACATAAAGGTTACAATACTTTCAAATATAATAAAATGATCACATCACGAATACAAACATAATGTTGACTTAGGAGAAGTGTCATCACAATGTCCCATGGGATATCTTGGCAAGTCTTCCTAGGTCCCGACACCCATCTCGAGATATCCTGGTAACCTCTAACGACTCCCAACCCCACATGCAAACCAATGCGGAATCAGTTATCTTTTAAAGGGACAATATAACGATCTTGCCATTCTAGGCCTTCTCGTCTCATCCCAAGTCTATACAAGCACTTGCATCCATGAGCGAGGCAAAATTGATCTTTTTAAATGTTGGAACCACCTATACTAATTAGTTGATTTAAGTTTTCACTGAATTAACCTACTTACATTGAGATCTCCTGGCACCACTTTGTGTGCCGACCTTCAATGTAAGCCACTTCTCTAAGACAACATGTGGAACTATACCACAACCAAAAGATACTCAAGTGCAACCTAGGGGTAATGAATCCCTAAACACGGCATGAAGTCAACATAGCCCGTTCATGTTAACCGGTACAACACAGGACACCATTACACACTACCCAAGGCAAACATGGTTGGTCGACTTGACAGCAATCCCAAAATAAAGAAGACAATTCAAACTAGAAGACTTACAAATCTGATTCAAATCCCAACAAGAATGAATGCCCCATGATGAAAGGAAGCTTGCAAACAATAAAAAGATAATCTACATTAGGATTTCGTAAATCCAATCATTCATCGCATTAGTGCACTTAATCAAATTAAATAAACTATGTTCTTGCACAATCACATAAGAGAGGTCTAACATGTTGGAAATCTTTCCATAATCTAGAATTAATCATTTAATCATAATGCAATTTTTCATAGTGATAAAAAAAAATACCCTTTTACAATTAAATCGTTTAAATGCAATCTCAATTTCTCATTTAAAAAAAAAAAAACTTATAACAATGATATTTTAAATATCATTACTTTTAACTTTAACCTCAATATTTTAAATCCCATATCAAATTATACTATTAATATTTATTTAAATTAAATATATATAATGTAATATATATATATTTATATATATATAATATTTAATTATTATATATATATCATATATATAATATTTAATTATTATATATATGATATATATATAATAATTAAATATTATATATATATAAATATATATATTACATTATATATATTTATTTAAATAAATATAAATTATTTATTAACATTATATATATAATAAAACAATGATATAATAACATATATTATAATATATATAATATAACATATATTATAATATATATTATAATATATATATTATAATATAAAACAACATGAATTGAAAAAAAAATCAAAGGGCACGAATATTAAGGGAAGACTAGGACACAGCTGTGAGCTGCACCTAGCTCAACCCTAGGCGATGCTGCCCATGGCAGCGCCCCCCCTGGGGTGGGCTGGGCCGGCCACAATGCCACCCCTTCCCCATAGTAATAATAAAAAAAAGAATCATTATTTATTATGTTATTTTCATTCGAATTCCGTCAGATTTTGGATGGAAAAAAAAAAAAACAAACCCTGTTCTTGCTCTGTTTAGACAGAGAAAATAAAAACTTAAAAAGGAAACTAAATAATAAAATTAAATGAATTCACTCTTTTAAACTAGAATCTTTTCCATTTACTCCAATTCAAAATCAAAGGGAAGAAAATGGAATATATGAAAAAAAAAACCCATATGAAATTTTATTTTTATAAAATGAATACCCAGAATTTTGTTTCATACACAGATTGAGCATATTCAGAAATTTGTAAATTTCTCAAAAACAAAATTACAAGAACATTGAAATCAATGGATTTATTCTAGCCATTTGAAGTTTTTCATTTGAATTCACCATGTTTTTTTTCAATTTTTTGTTGCAAGTTTGATAATGAAATTTGGATTTCTTTGTTTCCACAACATTTTGAGAGTTTGAGTTCAAGTTTAAATAGAAATTTTTTATGGGTTTTCAATCAGAATTTGAATTCCATTAATAGATTGAACCATTTCAAACAAGAAAAAAAAATTAAAATAAGATGGCATAATAAGGAAAGCATGGAACCTTTTGTTTTTCTCCAAGCTTTTTGAATCCTTCAATGGAGGTTACTCTCTTTCAAATTTTGCTTCAACAAATCTTTCCAATCCTTCTTCAAAAAAATTTCTCCAAGAATTCCAAGTTTCTTTTGCTCTCCAAAATTACCAAGTTCAAAAAAAAAGATCATTCAAAAAAAGAAAATGAATTTCCTTATGCCCTTTCCTTCTCCAAATTGTCAAAAAACTAATTTGAGTTCACCCACCAAAATTATTGCTATTTTGGATATTTTCTTTTTTTTTTGAAATTTAATAAACAATTTTCATTTTCCCACTTCAAATGCATAATATTTATTTTAAAAAAAATCTATTTGCACCCCAAATGTCAATTAAATTCCCTTTCATCCACAAAATTGAATTTAACAATTACATTTAAAAAAATCATTTTTAATTTTATTTCAAGAGGAATGCAAGGCAATTTCTATTTTTTTGACTTGTCACAATATTTAATAATGCTAACACAATTGAACTAATTTAATTAATCAACAAATAAATCTACTTCATGATTAGATTATTTTATTGATTGAATTAAATTAACTAATTAATTAATAAGCACTCTTTTATGAATTTTGGCAATAAATTTAAATAAAGCAAACACCATTTCACTAGGAAATTTAAAAAATGCAAGCAAGGAGAGACGTCACAACGAGGAAAATAACTTATCCCAACTGACAACCCGATGACACACTATGGCTAGGGTGATGTCATGACACAGAAAACCTAGCTACTATCTCCCAATCATTTTCCGTTGAACAAGGGACATGCTCAGACCTGTGGAACCAAGTGGAGTCAATGTCCTATACCTACATCCTACACACAACCCGAGTGTCGAACATGCATATATATATAAATATTAAAACACACCATGAAGAGGAAATCACAAAATCACAGGGCACTCGCATGCGAGTGATGTGATCCTGCCCCCTTCACTAATAAAATATCGCTAACTGACGCCTCTAATCATCAATGGTATAATCAAAGAATAAAGCATCAATAATTCACATACATGATAATTTAATCCATAACATGAAATAATAATATCATCTGATTAAAGTACCATCACATCAAAACATAATGTTTACATCGCTCAACAATTAGCGGTCAAAAGTAACCAAGTTATAACCAAATTGCTAACAAAGAAAAACATACATAACAAACACTGTTCAATCAAAAGAGCAAAATGGAGGGGTGTTACATCCTCCCCCCTAGGGTCAGGCTTACTCCTGGAATCTTGCAAACAAATAGGGATAATTTTCCCTCATTCTAGCTGCATCTTCCCAAGTGGATGATGTGTCATCCCTAGGATCCTACTAAATCCTAACCTGATCAATATCTCACCCTCGAAGAGTGAGCATTCTGCGCTCCACCACGGCCATGGGCTCCAAAGCCAGCTACCCATCCTTTACCTACAAAGCATTCCAATCAAGGACATGAGAAATATATGGATGGTATGGCCGAAGAACTGATACATGAAATATGTCGTGCACATGCGAGAGACTTGGCGATAAAGCAACAGGGTAAGCAACATGACCAATCTTCTCGAGAATCTCAAAGGGTCCAACAAAGCAAGGCACCAAATTAGAGCCTTTTCCATAATAGATTGGACTCTTTCATGGATGCACATGCAAGAAGACTCTATCACCTACGGAAAACTGATGGTCCACTCTATGCGCATCCGCATACTTCTTCTGCCAATCCTGCGCTGCCACCAAGTGCTCTCTAATCCTATCTACTTGCTACTCCATATCATGCAACATCTTAGGACCCAAAGTTACTTTGTCCTCTAGCCGATCCCAACTCAAGGGAGTGCAACATGGTCGCCCATACAATTCCTGGAATGGAGCCATGCCGATAGAACTTTGAAAGCCATTATTATAGGAAAACTCTACCAAATAGAGATAGTACTCCCATCATGTCTGTTGGTCCATCACATACATACGCAACATGTCTTCGAGGATCTGATTGACCCTCTCAATCTGTCCATCTGTCTCTGGGTGGTAAGCTAAACTGAAGTTCAACTGTGTTCCCATCGCATGCTATAATGATGTCCATAGAGCTGAGGTGAACATTGGATCCCTGTCCAAGATAATCCGACGTGGAATACCATGTAACCTCACTATATCCTCCATGAACACTCTAGCTATAGATGATGTAGTATAGGAAGAGCACATAGATGAGAAGTGTGCTACCTTTGTCAACCTATCCACTATCACCATAATTCCATCATGTCGTCTCAAAGAGTTGGGTAAACCAACAATGAAATCTAATGAGATTATGTCCCATTTCCACTCTGGTACTAAATGTGACTGCAAAAGCCCTGTTGGATGCTAGTGTTCGGCCTTCACCTACTGACACTCAAGACATCTCGACACAAAATCTATAATATCTCGCTTCATCCTTGGCCAAAAATATAACTGACGCAAATCTGCATACATCTTCTTCACCCCTAGATGGGCTGAATAAGGTGCATGATGTGCTTTATTCATGACCAAATTGGAAAGCTCACATGATGGGGGAACATATATACATCCCATGTGTCTCAATATCTCATCAGTATCTAAAGAGTATCATGAATATCTACCCTCAAGGGGTCTTCCTGCCTCTATCACCGATCTAACATCCTGATACCAACTATCGGCTGGGAGGGAAGAAAGAATCTAACTTCACAAATCAACAATAAGAGTCAACTCAGTTATCTCATGCCTTCGCCTACTGAGGGCATCTGCAACCACATTCTCCTTCCCTTGGATATACTTCACCTCAAAGTCATATTCACAGAGAAACTCCATCCATCACCTTTGCCTAGCATTAAGGTTGGGTTGCGTGAAGATATACTGAAGGCTCCTATGACCACTATGCAGCTCAAACCTATGCCCAAGAAGAAAGTGCCTCCATCTCGTCAATGCATGAACCACTGCCACCAACTCAAGATCGTGGGTAGGATAGTTTAGCTCATGATCCTTGAGCTTCTGTGACTCATATGCAATCACACGACCCTCATACATCAATACTGCACCTAATTCCTCCAAGGATGCATCTGTACAAACTACAAAGTCCCTAATAGGATCCTGTAATGCCTAAAATTTTACACTAAAAATACAATTATAGACAAACACAAATTTCAAATTTTGACTATAAACACTAGCATAATTCCCAAAGACAACTTCCTATACACGCACTTCATGAAAGCATAACAAAAATTTGATTGGAATAAATTATAAGGACTCACCCATCTACATAATTGTTAAGGAAATCAAGGTTAAGTTTCAAATGGAGATATGGAGTCCACATCACTAAGGTAGGCTTGATTAGTCCTACTAACAAATCAATAATTGAAAACTTAATTCAAGTCACAAGATATGAAAATACAATATATATATCAATAGTAATAGTGACAGAACAAGCCTAGGGGCGAGACCTAATTCCTCGGGGGCTCATCTCTGATGGCCTTGCCTACGTATATAATTCGCAGAGGAACCGTAGTTCGACAACTGGACTTCAACCATCTCCCACATGGTTGGAAAGAAATGAACAAAATCGCTAAGTTACAAGGATGGTTTTACAATAACATACACCCTCAAGGTTTAATTCACCTCTAGTTTACCAACCATTCGATTAATACATGCTATGGACTATAATGGTTCAAATTTGGGGATCCTTCGCACAATAGGAAGAAATTACTTAGAATGATAAGATGAGGAGAATACCACCACAACCCCATTATTGTCAACAAATCCACACTTGATTTGCAAAATGGATCCACATGATTCCAATCCACATCTTCTCTTAGTTTGTCTATCTAATCACCTAATTAATGACTTTAAAAGCGCTATTATTTTTAATATTACACATAATTTAAATGGTTATATTATGAAGAACAATAGGGCATACCCCCTTAGCATAATTTTCTCACTAAAAAGATAATGATACTCGGTACCAACTATCACGATAGTTTTTCGGTAATTAACCACCATTTCCTCTTTTATTTCCTATCCAAACCATCTCATAACCCACCTATGTACTCAACTAGCCAATGGCTTAAAAAGTACTACTATTGATAATATTTAACAAATAATTAATAGACTCGTATAACAATGGTAATGGAATTTCCAATTCATCTGAGTTCACAATTTAAATTGAACTCATACACTTAATTATAGTCTTGAACTAGTGACACATAACAACTTATCAAGATAGTTGAGTAACAATGTTAATTATGCCTTTCTTGACTGGAATTCACTTCACCTTCTACCGAAACGATAACTTAATAGCTAAAAATCCAATAGGATAGATATAACCCCAAATTGAATGAAATAATAATTACTCGTTTGGTTCAAGTTTGGTCAATTAATATGCAAGACGGATGTATTTTAGACCTTAGAAGATTTAGAAGAAAAAAATAAATAAAAATACAAAGTTGACTCAATGAATTCCTAGTTCTTAATGTCACTATTTTGATATCCTCAATTCAGTATTGTCTACTACGTTTAACATTTATGCTATGATAACTTGACAAAAAAAACACAATCAACAATTCTCTCTTCTTTTTTTTAAGTTTTTTTTATAAATTTTTTATTTAAGTTATGAAAATTACTAATGAATTTAACCATGCTCATCTAGGGTCTTATATTGTACACATCGCCTACATCCTCAAACAATGTCATGCACACATTCTAGCTAGGAGAAATAAATAAATAATAATGTACTAACTTAGTTAATAGAAAACCTTAAGATTGATTTATGATCATTATTTAACTTGATAACCCTACCTTTTTAACCCACCTTGATGGTAACGTTGAAAACCACATTTAACATTTTGTCTTGCAATTCCATTCTTAGTGAATAGAATAGTTAAAAATTTATTTGATTATTAGTTTCCTTATTTGTTTATTTATCTTTAATTGTTTACTTGTCTGAAATGAGATAATTAATATATATACATATTAAACAAAAAAAATAGATTTCTTTTAAAAACAATAAATATTAAAGAATAGAAAATTCACATAAATATATAGTAACTCTTTTGTATACATGGTATTATTTTCCTTTAAAGAAAAGGAAAGAGGGATGAATAAAGGAGAATCCTTTTTTTTAAAAAGATTGCCTAGTAGTTCTAATTTCTATCCTTAATAAGGTGGTTACTTTTTTTCTAATTTATTAGAACCTCTTCCTTTTTAAAAGTATGGGGATGTATTCCCCTCCTCATCTTTCAGCACAATAAAAATGTATTTTAAAATCCCACTCACTTTTAAAAACTCATTTATAAGGAACATGAAGGCCTCATCAATGCTGACATGTAGCATGTCTTGATTTTAGCTCTACAAATTTATGCAAGTTAAAGAAGGTAATATGAGTGATACAATATGATGAAGGTAAAGGAAAGAGGACATTACTTACCGTAAGAGGTGAAATGGGAACACCAACGCATCATTTGGAGCTATTTTAAAGAAATGGTTCGAAGGCCTCTTAAGTCAAAAGATGATGTTTTACTTCAGGCTCACTACAGTATCTAAAACAAACTATTGTACAGGCAGAGCAGATTGATAAGGAATAGCCATTTTCCTAAAAAAAAAGTCAATGCTAATCATGAAATTTGTAATAACGCCCAGTGAAAGTAGTATTAATATATTCATTAGAATGTTTAAATACAAAAGGAATGATTTAATGGAGGATTGACTGTGGGAAAGAAATAGAATTATCCATTTCACTTGTAATGATATTTAAAAGAGAAAATATCTCTTGACAGGATATAAGGATTGAATATACCCATTTCCCATTATTTGAATATCAGGTCATACACCGAAGACTTTAAGATAACATTATCAATTTATAAGAATTTAAGATTTCATAACTCTAAATTATAATCCCATGCCCTGTATTCAAACTGACCAAACTTCATATCTCAGACAAAACCATGCTTAAACCATGCTTGTAGAGGTATGACAAATGCAGTTCAGTTCAACCATAGATAAAACCAACGAACCAATGGCTTCATTTACAAATAATAGGTGGATTATTTTAAAATGAGATTAGACACAACAGAAGTGATTCGAATATGCACAAAGAAGAAACAAAGACGATCTAACGCTAGGTAATACAACATTATATATATTGAATAGCCACAGATAAAATCACAGAACAAATGCCATCGTTTACCAGACAATAATAGAGCTATATTAGAATGAAATAAAATGCAACAAAGTGATCTGGGCACGTACAGATGTCCATAAACAATTCATTGAAAACACGTCAAGTGGCTTACCTTTAAGATTCTGCATAAATCGAATCACACTGGATCAGAATCTACACCTTGCTAGCATCTTCTTCCTACGCCAAAAATGGGAGCTTTGCAACCTGGTATGGACATCGATCAAGCATATAAGCTAGGAAGAAATTTTGTAAGGTGTTGTAGTTACAACTGCTCTGGTAGATATGCATACAAATGTGGACGCATAGACAAGTCACATGATCTATTTGACATCATGCCTCAAGAATGCGATCTCAGGTACAACATGCTGCCTTCTTGCGCATGAAATCACTTGATCATGCTACTTAGACTTCATGAGCTAATTAATCTTCTTGGTTGCCACACAAAAATAGTGGGGTACACTTCAAAATAATGGGAGTCCATTGTTGGCTACAAATAAGTAGAAATGCCCGTGGGATCCTGGCCTCTGCATTCAGGCATCCCAAAACCATCGAATGGAAGCTCCCTCCACGTCTAGAACCTCCCTGTCCATAGTTCTCCTCACCTCCCCCTGAACTCCACGATTTGCCTTTTTTTTTTTTATCACATCTGCCTCCTTCACCCACGCGAATCCAAAGCTATCCCTGTTGTATCATAGATGAGGATCTAGCATTTTGACAACGAGTCTCCTCTTGCCCACAAGCTACCCAACATGGTGATGACGTAGGAAACCAAAATGAGTGGTGGTAGCTACCAGTCGTAATCAAAGGTAGTATCCTGCTTTACTTCATATCAGTGTGGGCATTAAACACTCCTCAAATACCTAGACTTAATTATATGTTGTTGTTTTAGTCACAAAATTCGAATCCTAGATTGCATATCTACTATGCTTACTGTGCCACTCGTCCCCATCACATCATGCATTGCTATCCCATTTATCTATTGTAAGTGCTCAACACCTCACTTCCTTAATGCGATGGCAGGGAACTATATATTTATTTTTTTTTACCCAAGTCCAATCTAATAAAGGCCCTCGTAAGAGACACTCACACAGCCCATGCCCATGATATTGATCGCTCAACTACTGCACTTTAGACTTGACTGAGTAGGATGCGACACATCATTTTTATGATTTTTATATTATTATGGTGTAAGGACTAACATTACCTGGAGCAATAAGTGAGACTAATATAAGCATATGACTTTAAAGCAACTTAATCTTCTATAAGTGAAAATAGGATGAATGCTAATTTCGAATATACCTTTTACTTCCATAAATGTGTAAAATAAGTTTGATATGGATAGCATGATAAATTAGTATTGTATATAAGTTCCTAATCAAGAATATATTATAAGATGTTAGTATTCAATTTCCAATAAATTTTGAAGGATTGAAAATTTTGTAAACATTGTCTTCAATTTGATTTCAAGTATTATGTTTCTATGTTTTTTTTTTGGTGTCATGAACATAAAACTAGAATGTTTGAGCCATGTTATACCTCTTTATGAATGACTCTGAACACACATTTAGCACATAAAATTGTTCTCTAATATGTTTTCAAAGATAACTTAATGTATTTTATGTGTAAATAGAAATGTTCTAATATGAAGAAAGTTTGATGATTTATAAAATTTAAATAAATGGTACGAGAGAAAGCAATATACCAAGTATATCTCAAACAAGACAATTTCAAACTTTATGATGGCTATAGTGGCAAAATAATATGTAATTTAAAATTGTGAAGCACACACTGTGGGATTTGAGTCCTAAGTAGAATTGGAAAATAAGAATTTTATTCCCAAAATGTGATTACTAATCAGCGTATAGCACACATAGTGAGCAACCTTACTTCTACTAGAATAAAATTCTAGTGAAGATGGATACAATATTTTATTCCACCTTACAATGATTGCCTTAACCCCCACAAGGCCCTCTTCAATTTACCACCTAGATTATCTTTACTTTTTATATTAAACTCTTTATATTGACTCATACAAATATATTTTCCCAAACCACTATGCAAGATTATTTTCTTAACATCCTTATATATGATCCTTAGCCATATAAGTGTACGTCATAACATATATTTAACTTCTATCTGAAATATACTATTCACATATACTTTTATTTCAGTGAAGGTATTTCTAAAGTTGAATTTATCCACTTAAGTTAATTAATAATATGGCCATTGGAAGTTTTAATATTTCCTATAATTATTTATGACCTAGGAATGATTTTACATTATAAGCATTATCACCTAGTTTGGAATTAAAATCCTCATATTTAATATAATTCCAAACATCCAAACATGAGAGATCTCTAGACATATTATTGAAAATCGATCGAGTGCCCTTACAATAGTGTTATGGAGGGTGGGGCCTCACAGATCCGATCTTGCAAGTATAGGTGCACTGGTCAACTTCCCCTTAAGACACTGAAAGGTTGTCTCACACTTCTCAGACCACTCAAACCTCTTTCCTTTCCTCTGAAGGGAGGTGATAGGATGCGCTAGCCTTGAAAAGTCCTACAAAATTCCCCTATAATAACCCACTAGCCCCATGAAGCTATGTATCTCTGCCACATTCGTGGGTGTAGGCCAATCTAAGATCACTTGGATCTTTGTAGGATCCACTGAAATACCTTCCCGAGAGATCACATGCCCAAGGTATTGAACCTCATTCCTAAAGAATTCACACTTCAACAAGTTAGCATATAGCTGATTATCTTGCAAACACTACAATACCTATCGTAAATGCTCCTCATGTTCCTCCACTGTCCTGGAGTATACCAAAATATCATCTAGGAACACAAGGACAAACCTGTCTAGGTAAGTATGAAATACCCCATTCATAAGACTCATGAACACTGAGGGTTCCTTCTTCAAACCAAATGGCACAACTGTGAACTCATAGTGACCATACCACGTTCAGAACGTGGTCTTATGAATATCGGACTTGAAGATTCGAAGCTGATGATATCCTGACTTGAGATCAATCTTCAAAAAGATGGTAGCACCTTTGATCTGATCGAATAGATCATCAATCCTGGGAAGAGGATACTAATATTTGATGGTCACTTTGTTCAACTGTCGGTAATCAATGCATAACCGAAGTGAACTGTCCTTCTTCTTCATGAAGATGATAGGTGCTCCCCATGGAGAAACACTAGGGTGAATAAAACCCTTCTCTAGCAATTCCTCAAGCTACAACCAAAGCTCTTTCAGCTCCATAGTAGTCATGCGATAGGGAGCTCATGAAAGGGGCTCTGATCCAGGTACCGAGTCTATCTTGAAGTCAATCTCCCTTTGGAGGAATCCTTGGAATCTCGTCTGGAAAGACATCAGAAAACTCCTGAAGGATGGGGTGACTATCAAGAGAAACCTTCTCTTCTCCACCTCCTAGATCCAAATCATCCACTGTAATGGCGAACAATTGGAAACCCTGCCGCACACACCTTCTCAACTGCATAGCTGAGATGATCCTCAAGGAAATCGGCCTCTGAACCCCCACTACCTCTACCTCTCTACCAAATGCCCCAATGCATCTAATCGACTTACGTTGACAATCGATGACTGCACTATGAGCCTCTAGCCAATCCATTCCTATGACAACGTCATAAGAACCCAATGGAATAACATGAAGGTCCAAGGTAGTCTAGAGAGGTCCAACCTCTAACCTACACTCAGGCACAAGGGAAAGGGATGCAACTTTTGCACCCGAAGCTAACTCTACCTGCCACCTATCAACCTTCTTTACCACATCCAGTCTACATCGTGCCATGACAAATGAAGAAACAAAGGAATTTGATGCTCCAGAATCAAAAAGAATAGAAACTAGGTTACCCCTCAACATACCATAAGCCTCAATGACTGTACCCTGGTGCTCTACCCGGTGGTTGTCAACCGTTATGAATACTTGATGCCCATGGCCTACATCTCCTATAGTCAGCTCTGACACTGCTGGTCCCTGAGAATAAACCAATGTTCCCTTATAGGACACATCCTCACTATGTGACCCTATTGGCCACACACAAAACATCCAGTGCCTCTACCAAAGCCCCTGCCTGCAAGTGGTGTGCTAGACTGCTGCACACTACCCTTGAAAGATGAATGAGAACTCTGCGCTAGTTGCTCAGAGTTGAAGCGTCTCATGCACCTCCAACTCTTGTCCCCCTGCTTCTGCTAGAAACCCTTATGTTTCCCTGGGAACCCTATTGTTGCTGTTGACCACTCTGAGATGGACCCTGCTGAGCTCTAGAAGGTCCACCTCCCTGAGGCTAACCTCCTCGAACACTTGTTCTAGCTGCTGAACCACTGCCCACCTGCACTCCTACATGACCACCTAAGGCCATCGCTAGGTTCTCCTCAATGCGCCTGGCCTTGTTGACCACCACCTCCATGGTCCTGGGTTCAAAAACCTAAACTCCACCACTAATACGGGCATTTAAGCCCCTAAGAAAATGTTGTACCAACATGCCCTTGTCATCACCTATGCCCGCATACTGTTTGAGCTCATAGAAATGACGCTCATACATCTCTACTAACATAGTCATCTTTGGAAGGGTGTGGAACTCATCCCCTCGACACTGCCTCCAATGCTCAAATAGAAATCTAGCCTGAAACTGCTCTAGAAACAACTCCCAAGAAACTATACCAATGTCTAGATGGAGCTTTTACTCCTCCAATCTCCACCAAGTGGAGGAAAATCTGCTCAAGTGCATGATAGCACACCTAGCTCGGGTGTTGCTCCCATATGGGTGCATAACAAAACACCTAGTCAAGTCAGTGAGCCATGTCTCTACATCCAAACAACTACCTGATCCGTAAAAAATAGGCGGTCGTGCTCTAAGAAAATCCCTCATATGGGCTGCTACCTTTGAATTAGAGTGAACTGGTACCTCTCTCTCTCTAACCACCACTAGCTCTACCTCCTACCTAGGCCCAAGGTGGGTAGGGGTCTCCTCTAACAACTGACACAACTGAGCATCCTCAATCCTGGGTAGATTTGGATTTTGATTGCCATCTCCCTGAATATTCTGAGAAGCCTGTTGCTCCTCATGGTCAGAAATAAGTGGAACATGTGGAGGTGGGTCTTTCTATTCCCTAATGTGACTGCCTAAATAGCCACGTCTACGACCCCCACCTCTTCCACACCTGGGAGGCATTATCCTACATAGACACAAAAAGGTATTAAGTACAACACACAATTAAAACCCACACAACTAAAAGCTTAATGGGCTCATCATAATCCCAGAGTACCCAGTGTTTAAACCTAGGCTTTGATACAATGTGTAATACCCCACCACACAACCTTAGGGGAAGTCGCAAACTACTAAACAAATGCAAAAAATTTTTTTTGTTTAATTACAAATTCATGAAGATTACAACACAAGGCCAACAATCCCCTAAGGTTATGAGGAAAAGATTATTTAAATCTCAAATTAAAACAACATGCATGAAATGAAACATAGCGACATTCACTTAGATAATTAAAGCACATACATTCCATACATAAGATTCTTATTTAAGACCATGAGATTCCTTCATGGTTACCAAAATAGAAGTTATACAATTACAATTACGTCACTTATTCCTAGAATGAGCTAAATCAATAACATGATTGCTTATTACAATTTCCACCTCGATAACATGAGGGGTAATAAAATACAAGAGCAACTAACATAAATGAAACCAAGGTATCAACTGGATCCCATGAGCTCTCCAACACGAAAGTCTCGTCCACATAAGAAAACACCAAAAAAAATGGAGTAAGGTGCACGTTCCACCCAACCAAGTGATACCCGAAGGCTCACCCACTGTGCTAGGAGATAGTAAAAAGGATTTCAGGACAAGACCAACAACCTCTAAACATAGGCAACATAACTCAAGTTGGAAAAGGATACGAACATGACATCACATGACATAAAGATTACAATACTTTCAGATATAATAAAATGATCATATCATGAATACAAACATAATGTTTACTTAGGAGAAGTGTCATCACAATGTCATATGGGATATCCTAGCAAGTCTTCCTAGGTCTCGGCCCCCATCTCGAGATATCCTGGTAACCTCTAACGACTCTTGGCCCCACATGCAAACCAATTCGGAAGCAGTTATCTTTTGAAGGGACAGGATAACAATCTTTCCATTCCAGGCCTTCTCGTCTCATCCCAAGTCTATACAAGCACTTGTGTCCATGAGCGATGTAACGCCCATCGTGCAAACCCCAAAGAACACACATAAAGCAAATAATTTTTTTTTTTAAATAATAAAAGTAAACATGCAATAACATTAAACCATAATCACATAGCATAACACATAGCATTAATACACTTGGCTCCCTGGGGCACGCGAGGTTACATCGCATCAACTAAACAGAATAAAGATAACGAATATAACATAACCATTTAATTTATGATAACCATATACAATGATACATCTGAAAATCATGATGCGAAGCATAATAAACATCGCATAATTACATCCATGATAAATCTTTTAACAAAATACAAATAAACCTAAGTATTACATCATTGTTTTAAATATTACATTACAATCTTTGATACTGAATTACATTGAATTTCCCAACCTAGGGATTGATACAAGTATAATGAAATATGAAGTACAATTGATCACTGGAACACCTCCACTGCGGAAAGCTGAGAAGACAAGACACTGATGGGGAACCCAACGGGTGCGGAGCACGTTCCACCCAACCATGTGAATTACAAGTAACTCACCCCCCGTGCTCAGAGGTGACGAGGAAGTGAACCCGACCATGAATGTCAACCGACTCAACAACAACATGATACATAACAAGTACAACTCAAGTATGCAATGCACAACCATCGACGTACTCAAATCACATAACAAGTGAAACCAAGAAACTCATCACGATAACATGAAGTACTATCACTTAACAATAATGAATCAAATTCACAAGAATTCAAAGAAACATCACAAAGAGATAACATCTAGAGGCAACTACAAAAAATCACAAGGGTGTCAAGTGGAAGGTGTCATCACATAGCTCTCATGAGATTCTCCTGGCCCTTCCTCCAACTGAGGCACCGGCACCCATCTATGGATCTCCTGGCCCTTCCTCCTAACTGAGGCACCGGCACCATAGGGTAGCTGATGCGGAGTCAATAGTCACTCATGAAGACAAGACTATGACCATGCCGACCACGGCCTTCTCAGTCTATCACTAGTCTAGGGTAGCACTAGTGCATAGCCGAGGAATCCAATGTTTTATTATCTTGTGTTTTTAAACTACCCAACCCCCTAAATCTATTATTTAGGTTATCACTTGTTTACTACTCTTTCGTGGGTTCTCCTGGCCCTTCCTCATCCGAGGCGCCGGTGCCCACGAAGAGCCACTCTCCCTCCTATGACCCCTAACATATCTCAAAGCAGGCAAGGGTTGGACTAACACATATAAGTCATAAAGCCAAAATCCAATACACGAGGCATTAACCATCTCGCAACTGCACATAATCAACAAACTTGCAAACCCGTCCAACCCTTCCTAACATAACCCCAATAACGCTCAAAAAGCATAAACGAGGTAAATACACTTTAAATCACAAGCCTCTGGAAAAAGATTTTCACAAACCAAAATGGTTCCCACATCGACAACGCTGAACAAAGAGAAACTACAACATGAAAAGAAACTCGGATAACATTCACAAGGTTGCACCATTACGTTTGAATCCAATTCCGTTTATGCAATTAAATTCAATTGTCTCAACAAGGTCTCTAATCACAACCAAAAGACTAAAATCTTGTCTAACATACTTGATAAATCAAACAATAACTTAAACAGTGCCCATTTTAAAATACATAAAATAATTACTTATTTACAACATTTATTGAACAACTGGTAACAATACAAATCTACATTATAATGAATTACATTAACGTTAAATAATTTTAATCTATCTCGTAAACTAATATTACCAAATTTAATTATAATTTATTTATTAAAGCATCATTATATTTTGAAAATGATCTATTACATTTAAAAAATATAATATATAAATATATATATAGATATATATATATTCATATTAAAAACAAAAAAAAACAAAAAAATGAAACTAAAAAAATAAAACATACATAAAAAAATTTTAAAAGCCATACGGCTTTACCAGGCAGTCCCACGGACTGTCGCGGGCTGTACAACAGTTCGTAAGGACTGCTGTGGCAGTCCGCCATAGGGGGCGGGTGGGTACGGCCTACCGTGCCCTCCCAACCCCAATACAAAAACTTTAATAAACAAAAATTTTGATTTCCCCAATTTTCAAATTTCATATTATTTATATATATATATATTTTATATTTAGATTTTAACGTGTTTCAATGAACACGGAAACCAGAAAAAAATAATAAATTCCTATGCACGGAATACGAACGGATTTCAAAAATTTTGATTTTCGTTTTTTGTAAAAAAAATATAAATATTTTACAAAAAGATTTCAATGGAGATATATGTAAATATATATATATATAAATCAGTATATAAATATATATATAAAAATATACATATATTTTAACATGCTGGGCAGGAGTACAGAGGTAACTATAGAATAAAAAGGAAAATACAAAACAATGAACAGAATCAACCTTATTTAAAATTTGTATATATATACATTCCTAAAACCCCAAATTTTATTGTTTTCAACAAAGAGATCATTTTCCTAAAATCCTATCATTGATAAATTACATGTTTCAGAAGATAGAGGTTTTTGATTTGACAAGTTGGAAACCGAACTATAATTTTCTTCTTCTTTAAAATTTTCTAGTCTAATGTTTTGCACTAGTTTTTTTTGTTCAAACAATAGTTTTCTAAATCATTTTTTTTTTTTTAAATAAAGTTTATCTTTCTTTTCTGAAGCAAACAGGTAAAAGAAAAGGTACGAGAGGAAGGCTACGAGAGGAACCTGGAGTCCAATGCAAATTTGAAGATGCCTGCTTGACTCTTATGCCCTCGAATCCGATTCCAATCCTTAGTCCAGAATGAACTCAACAATGACTTGAGCAACTTCAACTTTCTGATCTTCTGTGTGTGTGTGAGAACTTCTCAAAAATTCATAATTAAATAAAATATATTGCCCCTTCTTCAAAACTCTCCAAAAATCCCCAATTAAAAGAAAATCAATTCTTTAAAACTAGCTTTTTCCCAACTCTCAATTCCTATTGGCTCACTCTGTCTTTTTGTTCTTTTATTTGTTTTATTACTTAATTTCCTGTTTTGCAACTTTTCTTGCACCTCACATTACATATTTATTTTAAATAAATTATTCTCATAATTATCCACCACCAAATAATTGGTTAAAATAATTAAGCCACATTTAATATTTAATTATTATTTAATTGCAATATATGATTTTCAAAAATAATTAAAATATTTAATTATTTAAATACCATTTAATCCAACATTAAAATAAATAATCTATTTCAATCATTAAGATAAATCATAATTATAAATGCCCTCATAAATAAAATAAGACAAAACATATAACACAACACTCAATGACGACAATTACACGAAAATCAACTATACCAACAAATGAGACGACCTGACATCATGGAACATGAGGACTTCATCATCACCTCTGTATCAACATTTATCCATTGGGTTATTTGGTGCTCGCCCTGTCCTGCCGAAGCAGGTGGAATCGAGACTTGTACCTGCAATCCTGCATATAAACGAAGTTGTGTACATGTGCATATATACATATATATCAAAGCATTAAATCAAAGTACTGCATTGTGAGAAGGAATCGCAACATAGCAGGGCACTCGCGAACGAGTGATGCTATATTGTCCTTCGTCACACCTATTCTAACAATTATAACATAATCAATGAATTACATTTCTAACTAACAATCATCTCATAACATATTAAATTAAATCATTGCATCATATCATAATTCAGAAAATCAACTGATATAATCAACCATAATGTCATATAAAGTAATCAAGTCCAAAATGAAATAACATCATCTAGCATGTAAACTAACCATATCAAACAATAGCAGTGTCATCATAGTATTTGACTAACCACATCAAACAATAACAGTATCATCATAGTATCTGAGCATCAAAACAAAACATAACACCACTGAGTCCAACTAGCAACCAGGAGGGTTATTACATCCTCCCCCCTTAAATCTGGCTTACTCCTGTAAGCCAGAAAACAAGTATGGGTAGGATTCTCGCATACGAGAAGCATCCTCCCAAGTCGTTGAAGCCTCATCATTGGGATCCCACTAGACCCTCACCTGCTTAATATCCCTGCCTCTGAGTACGAGCCTCCTATGTTGCACCACGACCACGGGCTCTAGAGCTAGTTGCTCGTCCTCGACCTGTAGAGCATTCCAATCAAGAACATGAGTAACATCCAGAAAGTAAGGCCTAAGAACTGATACATGAAAGATATCATGAATCCGCGATAGACTAGGTGGCAATGCCAGGCGATAGGCGACAGGACCAATACGCTCCAACACCTAAAATAGACCCACGAAACGGGGTGCAAGCTTAGATCCCTTTCCATAACAAATAGGGATGTTCTGAGGACGAACTCTGAGAAACACTTGATCTCCTATAGCAAACTGTCGATCTACCCTATGTGCATCAGCAAATTTCTTCTGCCTATCTTGAGCTGCTACCAGATGCTCTCGGATGCGAGCTACCTGTTGCTCCATGTCACGAAGCATCTCAGGTCCAAGAAGAACCTTGTCCTCCAATCGATCCCAACTCAAAGGGGTACGACAAGGACAACCATACAAAGCCTGAAATAGAGCCATGCCAATCGAACTGTGATAGCCATTATTGTAGGCAAACTCAACCAAATGTAGGTAGTCTTCCCAACGAGACTGCTGGTCCATGACATACATACGAAGCATATCCTCAAACACCTGATTAACTCTCCCAGTCTGACCATCTGTCTCAGGATGGTAGGCAAAACTAAAATTCAACTTAGTCCCTAAGGACTACTGAAGGGATGTCCATAATGCAGAAGTGAATACCGGATCTCTGTTAGAAATAATCTTGCGTGGTATCCCATGTAGTCTAACAATATCCTCCATGAACACCCTAGCCACCACTGAAGCAGTATATGAAAATTGAATAGGAGAGAAATGGGCTACCTTGGTCAACCTGTCAACAGTGACCATGATAGCGTCGTGTCGCCTGGAAGAATAGGAAACCCGACTAATAAAATCCATAGAAATGATGTCCCACTTCCACTCTGGAACAAGATGTGATTGCAACAACCTACCGGATGATGATTCTCGACCTTCACTCTCTGACATTCAAGACACCTAGCCACAAAATCAGCAATGTCACGCTTCAATCCTGCCCAAAAATATAGTGCACGAAGATCAGCATACATTTTCACCAACCCCTGGGTGTGCCGAATAAGGAGCTCTATGAGCTTCTGTCAAGATAAGGGTCAAAGACCCTCTGTAGGAGGTACATACATACGGCCTGCATAGCGCAAAACACCATCTGAATCCAAAAGTACCCTGCAAATTTACCTTCCAAAGGTCTACCCAACTCAATCTCTGCCTTCACTACCTGATACCAATCATCAGAAGAAAGAGCTGCAACAATCTGACTCTTCAAATCAACCTCAAGAGTCATAGCGGATAACTCATGCCTGTGTCTGCTCAATGCTCTGCTACAACATTCTCCTTACCCTGAATATATTTCACCTCAAAGTCATACTCACACAAAAACTCCATCCACCTTCTCTGTCTTGCATTCAAGTTTGGCTGCGTGAAGATGTATTGCAGACTACGGTGATCTGTATGCAACTCGAACCAATGCCCAAGGAGAAAGTGCCTCCACCTCACCAAGGCATGCACAACTGCGGCCAACTCCAAATCGTGAGTGGGGTAATTAAGTTCATGGTCCTTCAGTTTCTGTGACTCATAAGCAATCACTCGACCTTCCTGCATCAACACAGCCCCTAACCCTTCCAAGGAAGCATCTGTACAAACAACAAAATCACCCGCTGGATCAGGAACCGCTAAGATTGGAGCACTAGTCAACTTATCCTTCAGAGTCTGGAAAGCTAACTGACATTGCTCGGACCAAAGAAACTTCTTTCCCTTCCTCTGCAATGAGGTGATAGGATGAGCCAACCTAGAAAACCCCTGAACAAACTGCCTATAATATCCTGCAAGTCCCATGAAGCTGCGAATCTCTGAGACACTAGTGGGTGCGGGCCAATCCACAATGGCCTGAATCTTTGCAGGATCAACTGAAATCCCCTCACCAGAAATCACATGGCCCAAATACTGAACTTCAATCTTGTAAAAGTCACATTTTTTGAGGTTGGCAAACAATTGATTATCCCTTAAGCACTGCAACACCTGTTTTAAATGTTCCTCATGTAATACCCCTCCATGTTGGTTGCCTTGGACTTGGGTATGAGTATTGGTGTGTGTTTCACTGATCACTGTGTTTGTGAAAAATATAATATGTTAGTAATCATGTTTAAATAATTAATTAAATCATAAGTGATTTGCAAGGTTATTTAAAATATGATTAGAAATTAAAGTAATAATCAATTAAATTAAATCAAATGATTTAGAACAAATGATCAATCAAATTGATTCGTTAAAAGTAAAAGTGATATTATTATATAAGTTGATTTAAATTGTTATGAACAAATAATCTTGAAAAGATAATTATTTTGGATACTTATTTAGAATCTTGCAAATGGTTGTTTTTAATTATTTTAATGTGGAAGTAATTAATTAATAATGTATTGTGAAAATAACGAATATATATATATATATATATATATATATATATATATATATAAATAAAAGTTCAATTTTGAGGATTTAAATTTATTTAATTTTTCATCAAATTGCTTGATAAAAGAAAATGAAATAGAAATACATGAAAAGGCAACAAAAAGAATAAAGGATTAATAATTATTTTTGAGTTATTTCTTGAGATGTGGCTGTTGGTATTCTCTGGAAGAGGAAACAGAAGAGGCTTCTTGTGGGAGTTTTTATTTTGGATTGGGAAGGGGGTTGCATTCTCTTCCCAACAGATTTTTGGGAATTTGGCAGTCATCTTCCTGATATAGTATTGCATTGTTTTTTTATTATTCGGAGAATTCATTGAGGAAGAGGATTGGAGTTGAAGGGAGGATTTTGTAGCTACTGCTGGAAACATTCGTTGGAGGAGGATTGGATTGGCAAAAGAAATAGAGCTTCTACATATCTTCTTCAACCGCAGGATGTCAGGTTCCTCACTTATTTATTTGCTGTAGTATTAAATCAAATAGCAATTGTTTGGAATTGTTTCGCTGTGTATGATATTTTCTTTTGGGAATTGGGATTGCTGCTTGTTAAAATGGAATTTGGTGGGGTTCTTGATTGCCTATTATTAGATTGAAATTTCTGGGAACTTGGGACTGTTGTTTATTTAAAAGAAATTATTTGTTGGGTTTTGGGATTGTTGTTTATTAAAATGAAGCTTTGGTTGGGATTCTGGAAATAAACTGTATTGCTGTGATTGTCCTTGAAAAATAAATAAATGGAAAAATAATTACCTTACTGTAATTTTCTGGGTTGCTGTATATATATATATATATCTTCAAATACAATTTTCATATAAATATATATATACTGTAACCTGTACTGTTGATTGTTATTCTCTGTTTTCAAATTATTTGTAATATAGTAAATATATATATGATGTATATATATATATATATACACATATATATTTATAAATAAATAATGAATGTGAAATTTAATTCTTAAATTTTGAATTGTTGCCATATTAAATTTGTTTGAAATTTTTAAAGAAATAAAAATAAAAATAAAAAATTATAATTCAAATTTTCGTTGTTTAAATTTATGTGAATTTATTTTAAAATAAATAAAAATAAAAATTATATGGGTTGAGTGGTGGGTCGGCCTCGGCCGTACCCACCACCCCACCCAGCCGACCGTGGTGGTGCGGCAGCCTACGGGCTACCGCAGCAGTCCGAAAGACTGCTGTGACAGTCCGTAGACTGTCCACAGCAGTCCGTCGGACTGCGGTGGCAGTCCGTAGACTGCCACGGCCGGCGGCGAAAATTCCCGTGCCGGCGTATGGGTGTAAAATGCCCATTTAAATTTATTAATATAAATTTTAATATGTGCGAATTTCTATTTTATCTTATGTGCAAAAATTTACTTTTTAAATATGTTTTATTTATATATTGTGAAATTTTACTTTTATATATATATATGGGTATATATATATATATGTATATATATATGTATTTATATATATATATATATATATTATTTTTATAATTGTATATATATACTTGTTAATGTATTTATTCAGATTTCAGTTATTTAACTGTTGCTATAACCATTTGATTTTATCAGTAAATACTATGTTTCTTTTCTGTATAAAATAAAAATAAAATTTGGATTACAGTAAGAATAATAAAAATAGAAAGAAATTTGTGTCCTTTTTGCTTTTGATTTATTAAATTACAATTTTGAGAGGATGATTTAGTAGAAAAATCAATTGATAACATTGTTTATTTAATTCTGTATACAATATATTCTATTTCTTTTCGATTAATATATATTCTGTTAATTTAACTGTTAGTTAAACAAATGTATAAATATATTCTGTTTCTGTTTCTTTTCTAATTAAAATTATATATATATTTTTTTGTAATTTATCTGTTATCTAGAAAATAGATATTCACAGTTAGATTCTGTTTCTTTTCTATTTAATAATAAAGCAGAAATTTTTACAATGGAAATATTAGTAAATTAGAAAGAAATCTGTTTTATTGAATTCACAACTGGGAAAGGATATTGTGAGTAAAACAACATTATTTATTTAATTCTCGTTTTAGTGTGAATATTCTAGAAATGGAATTTAATTTTAGAATTGAATAAGTTATCTTTTGTTCTTATTTTGTGAAGTTGTAGTCTTGTAGTCTTGTTGAATTTTTAGAACAGATCTTGTTTCTTTTTATTTTATTTTTTTCCTCCCTCAAAATGAATTAAAATATATAAAGGTGTAGTGGTTTTTTTTAAAAAAAAGGTAATTATTGTGTGTAGATTTATTTAGATAGATTTAAGATTTAAAAGAGGTAAGTTTTAATATGTAGTTAAGCATTTAGAGTATTGTTGTTACTATCATTTTAAGTATAACAAATGGTCTTAAGTGGTTGGCACAATTACTTTAAATATTGGAATTGAGTATTAAATAGTTAGATGAGGGGTAGTGGAAATAATGTTTAAATTAATGTTTTGAACATAAGTAGTTATGAATGTTAGTAAGTTAAATACCCAACTATTTAGTAGTTTGCATTTATTGCTCATTGAAAGGGGAAATTTAAATGTATGGGTATGATTAGAGATTGATTAGGGTATTCTCGAATTGGCTAGTTTACTGGTAAAATGGGATTTTTAATCTTTTGAAAATTGACTTTCCTTATATTCATTTAATGGTTGATTTGTAAGCTCTCTTTATGGATAAGTCTTTTAGAATACTTGTGATGATTATCATGAATTGTTTTAGTTAATTGAGTAATTCCGTTTGGGGAAGTTGTAAAGTTATTTAGTTTTGGTTGTTAATTGATGGGTTATTAAATATTGCTCTTGTCTGAATCTTTGGTTGTTTTTTTTTTATGCGAAGTGATGTGTGATTGAGTATTTAAGGTGTTCTTAAATTTGGTCCTTTGGATGCCTGGTTGCATGCTTTTACCTCTTTTATTGAAGGATTGTTTTTGGACTTTTCCGTATTGGTATGAATGCCATGGGAGATTAATTTTGATTCAAGGAATCCTTTGTCATTTAAATTTTGTTGCAATGTAATCGGGAATTCGTGTTTTGGTTTATGAGTTGTGGACGGTTGATCTTCTTGAATTTCTGATTTTTTTTTTTTTTTTTATCGAAGTTGATCATGTAGTCTGGATGGAGTTGTTGATCTTATTTCAATGTTTTCACTCATTATATTTGAATTGAAATTGATCTGGTGGCCTTGCAATTATTGTTGTCATTGCTATGTTGTTGTTTTTATGAAAATGGTTTGCGTACCATCATAAGGGGGTTCTAGTGAGGAGAAAATGGAGGTCTCCCATGGAATGCCTAGTTGGTGGCTTTTGATTTTATTAAGTGATTTTGTTTAAAGGATGATTTTCTTTTGTCCCCTTTTTGAGGTGACACCATTGTTGATTTATGGATGGGCCCTTGATGTGGCAAGTGTTTTGGTTTCATGATTTTAAAAGGGTTGTACGGAATTTGTTGAGACTTGGAAATTGTATTTATAGCGAGATGGGTAATGCCTCGCATGCTTTTCAGTTGTGATATAATATTCTTGTGATGTTGTACAACCCTTGGTTTCTTGGTTTTATGTGGTTGGGTCTCTAGGGAGAGTGGCTCCTCGTGGGGGCCGGCGCCCCGCTTAAGGGGAAGAGCACAGGATAACCCACGAGTGAGTTTGTAATTAAGTGAAAACCTAATAATTAACTTAGGAGGGTTGGGTAGTAATATCATTACAAGATTAATAAAATGGATGCCTCGTCTTCATTAGTGCTTCCGTAGGCTAATGGAAGGCTGAGAAGGCCGTGGTTGGCAAGGTCGTGACCTCGTCTTCACGAGAGGTCTACGGCTCCGCATGAGTCACCCTATGGACCGGCACCTCCAATTGGGAGGAAGAGCACAGGACAGCCATAGATGGGACCGGCGCCTCCAGTTGGGAGGAAGAGCACAGGACAGCCCATGTAGGACTATGCGATGACACTCTCCCCTAGTTGCCCAGGTGTTTTACTTTATTGTGTTCCTCTAGAATTAGGTTATGGGAGTTGGTTTAGATTGTTGATATTTGATTTATGATTATTGCCTCGATACATCTTTGGTGTACTTTGTGGTCTTGTATGATCTCGTTGATATTTGACTTATGACCTTGTACTCTTTTGATACTGTGATATGATGTTATTGTATTATTTAATTGCATTTTGGAATTGTATTATGTTTATTAATTTAGTTTGATTGGAAGTGTTTCATGATCATCCTTTGGTTACTTGTTTATTGGTCATTGCTTTGATTTATGTGATGGGATTTGTGATCTTAATTTATTATGTTGACTCTTGGATGTTGTTGCAATTCTTGAGTTTTATGATACTTTTGTATGTTGTGAGTCTTGTGATTCCGTGTTGGGATGTTCTTGGTTGAGGACTCTTATTGTCAGCTCCTAGCACGGGGGGTGGGTCTTCGGACTCACATGGTCGGGTGGAACGTGCTAAGCACCCCATTGGGTCCCCAGTCGAGGATCGAGAGGTGCGGATTGGTGCGGTTGCAGCGACTTCAGTATTGTATCCATCTTGGAGCTAGTTTTCATCTATTCATTGTATCATGATTCTTATGTATGGTTTCCATTTATGTTTGGAAACACTCTTGTATCATTGTACTTCTTGAACACTGTATTGTAATGTAACATTAAACCTTATGTGGCTATTTGTAGTTGATATTCATTGTGTTAAGTTAATCATGTATATGTTGTGTTTATGTACTCAAATGGTTTCTTATTAATATTTATCATGTATGTGTTATATTTGTTAATGGTTATTTTGTTATGGATTATATCTTTGGATTTTATTCCTTATTGTTGTTGTTGTGTGGGTCTCAGTCTTGTAATAACTCCTCGTGTACCCCAAGGGATGTATGTGTTAATGAATCTGCTTAAATGAAATTCATGTTATGACTTAATGTGTATGTTATGTTTACTTTTAAAAAAAAAAAATTGTGCTATAATTATTGTTTAATTGTCCTTTGGGGTTCGCACGGCGGGGCGTTACACCTCATGTTCCTCCATCGACCTATAATAGATCAGGATGTCATCAAGAAACACTAGAACAAATTTATCCAAGTATGTATGGAATACTCCATTCATTAGACTCATAAAGACTGAAGGTGCATTCGTTAACCCGAACGACATCACAGTGAACTTGTAATGTCCGTATCGAGTTCAAAATGTTGTTTTGTGAATATCTGCATCTGCAATCCGCAACGAATGGTAACCCGATTTGAGATCAATCTTAGAGAACACCTTTGCCCCTTTTATCTAATCGAAGAGATCATCAATTCTGGGTAATGGATATCAGTTCTTCACTGTTACCTTATTCAACTGCCTGTAGTCAATACACAAGCGAAGAGAACCATCCTTCTTTTTCACAAATATCATAGGTGCTCCCCAAGGAGAAACACTTGGGCAGATAAAGCCCTTGGCCAACAATTCTTCCAACTGAAGACAGAGTTCTTGAAGTTCCTGCGTTGTCATCTGATATGGAGCTCGAGATATTGGCTTGGCTCCAGGTACCAGATCAATCCGAAAATCCACATCTCGCTTAGGCGGCATACCAGGAATCTCCTCTGGAAACACATCAGAAAAACCCTTAAGAAGGGGGTAATCATCCAATGACAACCCCTGACTATCCTCAGATTCCAAGTCACTCACTGATACTGCAAAGAGCTGATAGCCCTGAAGGAAGTGCCTTTTAAGCTGCATGGCAGAGATCATACGTAATGAGATGGGTCTCTAAACGCCCAAGATCTCCACCTCCTTACCAGAGTCATTAGTGCACCACACTACTTTACGTCGGTAGTCAATCATAGCACGATGTGCACTCAACCAGTCCATGCCTAAGACAATATCATAAGAACCAAGTGGCAAGATTCTGAGGTCCACCTTGGTTGACATTTCACCTATACACAAATTGCAATCCTGCACAAGCTTCTCTACCATGACCCTTGACCCTGATGCTAATTCGACATGCCATTTTACGCCTTGGCTAATTGCTACCAAACCACATCGCTCAACTACCAAAGGTGATATAAAGGAATCAGATGCACCAGAATCAAAAAGTATAGAAATGCTAAAATTATTCAACACACCTGATGCCTCAACTACTGTGTTCTGATGAACTGCCTGATGATTATCCACTGAAGCAAAGACACGATGAGATCTCCCTGCATCACCTACTATCGGCTCTGATGCTGCTGGCCTCTGATTAAAACCAGAGGTGTTCTTCTGAGGACACATCCTAGCAATATGCCCCAGCTGTCCACAGGAGAAACACCCAGTGCCTCTACCAAAACCTTTGCCCCCTGATGGAGCATTTGATTGCTGAAAACTTCCTCGACTCGGTGCTGACTAGAAACTAGGTGCAGGCTGTATGAAACGTTTCTGATGAATCCAGTTTCTGTTCCGATCCCTACGAAACTGAGAATTGCCACCCTACTAAGATTGATTGTTCTTTTATTTTCACTGCTGCTACTGCTGATAACCCCCTTTTGAGGGTGGGTACCTGTTCCTGGAAGATCTTGCTCCCTGTGACTACCCTCAATGAGCAACATAACCAGGTGTGGGCATGCTACCAATCTGTACTCCGATGTGACCACCCAAAGCCATGGCCAAATTCTCCTCCACTAAGCGAGCCTTCTCCACTGCCATCTCCATCGTCTTTGGCTCGAAGACTCGTACACCACCACTGATGCGGGCATTTAAGCCCCGAACAAAATGCTGCACTAACATGCCCTCATCGTGGCTAATCCCTGCATACTGCTTCAACTCATAGAAGCGCCTCTCATACTGCTCCACTGACATAGACAACTGCTTGAGATCGTGAAACTCATCAGCCCTGCGTTGCCTCCAGTGATCTGAGAGGAAACGAGCTCTGAACCTGTCTAGGAATAACTCCCAAGTAACCATACTAAGATCAAGATGCAGTTTCTGTTCCTCAAGGTGCCACCAAGTAGATGCGAAGCCTCACAAGTGCATAACTGTGCACCATGCCTTGGTATTGCTACCGTAGGGGTGCATGGCGAAGCAACGGTCTAAGTCAATTAACCAGGTCTCAGCCTCAAGACCTCCTCCAGAACCATCAAAAGTAGGAGGGTGTGCCCTCATCAGATCTCTCATATGGCCTGCTATGACTGCATCCTGAACCACATCTGTATCCCTGTGCCTCAGAGACCTCTCTCTCTCCCTCTCCACTTGGTGTACCTCATCTGGCTTGGGTCCCAATTGGTCAAGGATCTCTCCAAGTATATGCTGTAACTGATTGTCTAGACCTAGCTGTACTAGATTTTGGCCACCTGATGGAATGCTATGAAGACTCTGTTGTTCCTCATGCTAAGAGCCATGTGAACTACGAACTGAGGGGCTTCGCCGGTTTGCTCCACATCCAGCACCACGGCCTCTTGCATGACCACGTCCTCTACCTCGAGGCATAGTTCTGCGCCACAAGATAAAGTACAATATGAGCTCAAGAGTTGCACATACGGTAACCTAATGGACCACACTACCCAAAGACCCTAGCGTTTGCAACCTTGGCTCTGATACCAAGTTGTAACGCCTGTCGTGCAAACCCCAGAGAACACACATAAAACAAATAATTTTTTTTTTTAAATAATAAAAGTAAACATGCAATAACATTAAACCATAATCACATAGCATAACACATAGCATTAATACACTTGGTTCTCTAGGGCACGTGAGGTTACATCGCATCAACTAAATAGAATAAAGATAATGAATATAACATAACCATTTAATTTATGATAACCATATACAATGATACATCTGAAAATCATGATGCGAGCATAATAAACATCGCATAATTACATCCATGATAAATCTTTTAACAAGATACAAATAAACCTAACTATTACATCATTGTTTTAAATATTACATTACAATCTTTGATACTGAATTACATTGAATTTCCCAACCTAGGGATTGATACAAGTATAATGAAATATGAAGTACGATTGATCACTGGAACACCTCCACTGCGGAAAGCTGAGAAGATAAGACGCTGATGGGGAAACTAATGGGTGCGGAGCACGTTCCACCCAACCATGTGAATTACAAGTAACTCACCCCCCGTGCTCAGAGGTGACGAGGAAGTGAACCCGACCATGAATGTCAACCGACTCAACAACAACATGATACATAACAAGTACAACTCAAGTATGCAATGCACAACCATCGACGTACTCAAATCACATAACAAGTGAAACCAAGAAACTCATCACGATAACATGAAGTACTATCACTTAACAATCATGAATCAAATTCACAAGAATTCAAAGAAACATCACAAAGAGATAACATCCAGAGGCAACTACAACAAAGCACAAGGGTGTCAAGTGGAGAGTGTCATCGCATAGCTCTCATGGGATTCTCCTGGCCCTTCCTCCAACTGAGGCGCCAACACCCATCTATGGATCTCCTGGCCCTTCCTCCTAACTGAGGCGCCGACACCATAGGGTAGCTGATGCGGAGTCAATAGTCACTCATGAAGACAAGACTATGACCATGCCGACCACGGCCTTCTCAGTCTATCACTAGTCTAGGGTAGCACTAGTGCATAGCCGAGGAATCCAATGTTTTATTATCTTGTGTTTTTAAACTACCCAACCCCCTAAATCTATTATTTAGGTTATCACTTGTTTACTACTCTTTTGTGGGTTCTCCTGGCCCTTCCTCATCCAAGGCGCCAGCGCCCACGAAGAGCCACTCTCTCTCCTATGACCTGTAACATATCTCAAAGCAGGCAAGGGTTGGACTAACACATATAAGTCATAAAGCCAAAATCCAATACACGAGGCATTAACCATCTCGCAACTGCACATAATCAACAAACTTGCAAACCTGTCCAACCCTTCCTAACATAACCCCAATAACGCTCAAAAAGCATAAACGAGGTAAATACACTTTAAATCACAAGCCTTTGGAAAAAGATTTTCACAAACCAAAATGGTTCCCACATCGACAACAATGAACAAAGAGAAACTACAACATGAAAAGAAACTCAGATAACATTCACAAGGTTGCACCATTACGTTTGAATCTAATTCCGTTTATGCAATTAAATTCAATTGTCTCAACAAGGTCTCCAATCACAACCAAAAGACTAAAATCTTGTCTAACATACTTGATAAATCAAACAATAACTTAAACGGTGCCCATTTTAAAATACATAAAATAATTACTTATTTACAACAAAATTGAACAACTGGTCACAATACAAATCTACATTATAATGAATTACATTAACGTTAAATAATTGTAATCTATCTCGTAAACTAATATGACCTAATTTAATTATAATTTTATTTATAAAAGCCATCATTATATTTTGAAAATGATCAATTACATTTAAAAAATATAAAAACATAAATATATATATATATATATATCATATTAAAAACAAAAAAAATCAAAAAAATGAAACTAAAGAAAAAAAACATACATAATTTTCTTTTAAAAGCCATACGGGCTTGTGCCGCGGGCTGTACAGCAGCCCTTACGGCTGGTGTACGCAGCAGTCCTGCGGACTGCTGCACACAGTAGTCCGTAAGGACTGCTGTGGCAGTCCGCCACAGGGGGCGGGTGGTACGGCCTGCCGTGCCCTCCCAACCCCAATACAAAATCTTTAATAAAATAAAAATTTCGATTTCCCCAATTTTGAAATTTCATATTATTTATATATATTTTTTTTATATTTAGATTTTAACGTGTTTCAATGAACACGGAAACCAGAAAAAAATATTAATTTCCTATGCACGGAATAAGAAAAGATTTCAAAAATTTCAATTTTCGTTTTCTGTACAAAAAAATATAAATATTTTACAAAAAGATTTTAATGGAGATATATGTAAATATATATATATATATAAATCAGTATATAAATATATATATAAAAACATACATATATTTTAACATGCTGGGCAGGAGTACAGAGGTAACTACAGAATAAAAAGGAAAATACAAAACAATGAACATAATCAACCTTATTTAAAATTTGTATATATATATACATTCCTAAAACCCCAAATTTTATTGTTTTCAACAAAGAGATCATTTTCCTAAAATCCTATCATTGATAAATTACATGTTTCAGAAGATAGAGGTTTTTGATTTGACAGGTTGGAAATCGAACTATAATTTTCTTCTTCTTTAAAATTTTCTAGTCTAATGTTTTGCACTAGTTTTTTTTGTTCAAACAATAGTTTTCTAAATCATTTTTTTTTTTTTTTAAATAAAGTTTATCTTTCTTTTCTGAAGCAAACAGGTAAAAGAAAAGGTACGAGAGGAAGGCTACGAGAGGAACCTGGAGTCCAATGCAAATTTGAAGATGCCTGCTTGACTCTGATGCCCTCGAATCCGATTCCAATCCTTAGTCCGGAACGAACTCAACAATGACTTGAGCAACTTCAACTTTCTGATCTTCTGTGTGTGTGTGAGAACTTCTCAAAAATTCATAATTAAATAAAATATATTGCCCCTTCTTCAAAACTCTCCAAAAATCCCCAATTAAAAGAAAATCAATTCTTTAAAACTAGCTTTTTCCCAACTCTCAATTCCTATTGGCTCACTCTGTCTTTTTGTTCTTTTATTTGTTTTATTACTTAATTTCCTGTTTTGTAACTTTTCTTGCACCTCACATTACATATTTATTTTAAATAAATTATTCTCATAATTATCTACCACCAAATAATTGGTTAAAATAATTAAGCCACATTTAATATTTAATTATTATTTAATTGCAATATATGATTTTCAAAAATAATTAAAATATTTAATTATTTAAATACCATTTAATCCAACATTAAAATAAATAATCTATTTCAATCATTAAGATAAATCATAATTATAAATGCCCTCATAAATAAAATAAGACAAAACACATAACACAACACTCAATGACGACAATTACACGAAAATCAACTATACCAACAAATGAGACGACCTGACATCATGGAACGGGAGGACTTCATCATCACCTCTGTATCAACATTTATCCGTTGGGTTATTTGGTGCTCACCCTGTCCTGCCGAAGCAGGTGGAATCGAGACTTGTACCTGCAGTCCTGCATACAAACAAAGTTGTGTACATGTGTATATATACATATATATCAAAGCATTAAATCAAAGTACTGCATTGTGAGAAGGAATCGCAACATAGTAGGGCACTCGCGAACGAGTGATGCTATATTGTCCTTCGTCACACCTATTCTAACAATTATAACATAATCAATGAATTACATTTCTAACTAACAATCATCTCATAACATATTAAATTAAATCACTGCATCATATCATAATTCAGAAAATCAACTAATATAATCAACCATAATGTCACATAAAGTAATCAAGTCCAAAATGAAATAACATCATCTAGCATCTAAACTAACCATATCAAATAATAGCAGTGTCATCATAGTATTTGACTAACCACATCAAACAATAACAGTATCATCATAGTATCTGAACATCAAAACAAAACATAACACCACTGAGTCCAACTAGCAACCAGGAGGGTTATTACAAGCGAGGTAAAATTAATCTATTTAAAAGTTGGAACCACCTATACTAATTAATTTATTTAAGTTTTCACTGAATTAACCTACGTACATTGAGATCTCCTGGCACCACTTTGTGTGCTGACCTTCAATGTAAGCCACTTTTCTAAGACAACACGTGGAAGTATACCACAACCAGAGGATACTCGAGTGTAACCTAGGGGTAATGAATCCCTAAACACGACATGAAGTCAACATAGCCTATTCATGTTAACCGGTACAACACAAGACACCATTACGCACTACCCAAGGAAAACATGGTTGTTTGACTTGACAGCAACCCCAAAATAAAGAAGATGATTCAAACTCAAATACTTACAAATCTGACTCAAATCCCAACAAGAATGAACACCCCACGATGAAAGGAAGCTTGCAAACAATAAAAAGGTAATCTACATTAGGATTTCGTAAATCCAATCATTCATCACATTAGTGCACTTAATCAAATTAAATAAACTATGTTCTTGCACAATCACATAAGAGAGGTCTAACACGTTGGAAATCTTTCCTTAATCTAGATTTAATCATTTAATCATAATGCAATTTTTCATAGCGATAAAAAAAAATCTTTTTACAATTAAATCGTTTAAATGCAATCCTGATTTCTCATTTAAAAAAGAAAAACTTATAGCAATGATATTTTAAATATCATTACTTTAACTTTTAGCTCAATATTTTAAATCCCACATCAAATCATACTATTAATATTTATTTAAATTAAATATATATACATATAATATATATGATATATATCTAATAATTAAATATTATATATATAAATATATATATTATATTATATATATTTATTAAAATAAATATTAATTATTTATTAACATTATATCTTTAATAAAACAATGATATATTATGAAATATATTATAATATATATAATAACATATATTATAATATATATAATATAACATATGTTATAATATAAAACAACATGAATTGAAAAAAATCAAAGGGCACGAATATTAAGGGAAGACTGGGACATAGTTGTGAGTTGTGCCCAGCTCAACCCTGGGCGATGCTACCCATGGCAGTGCCCCCCCTTGGGTGGGCTAGGCCGACCATAGTTTTTCCCCTTCCCCACAATAATAAAAAAAAAGAATCATTATTTATTATGTTATTTTCATTTGAATTCCGCGAGAATTTGGACGGAAAAACATAAAAAAACAAACTCTATTCTTGCTCTGTTTAGATAGAGAAAATAAAAGCATAAAAAGGAAACTAAATAATAAAATTTAACAAATTCACTCTTTTAAACCAAAATCTTTTCCATTTACTCCAATTCAAAATCAAAGGGAAGAAAATGGAATATAACCAAAAAAAAAACCCATATGAAATTTTATTTTTATAAAATGAATACCCAGAATTTTGTTTTCATACCTAGATTGAGCATATTTAGAAATTTGTAAATTTCTCAAAAACAAAATTACAAGAACATTGAAATAATTTGATTTATTCCAGCCATTTGAAGATTTTCATTTGAATTCACGATGTTTTGTTTCAATTTTCTGTTGCAAGTTTGATAATGAAATTTGGATTTCTTTATTTCCACAACATTTTGAGAGTTTCAGTTCAAGTTTAAATGGAAAATTTTGATGGTTTTTCAATTAGAATTTGAATTCCATTAATAGATTGAACCATTTCAAACAAGAAAAAAAATTAAAATAAGATGGCATAATAAGGAAAGCATGGAACCTTTTGTTTTTCTCCAAGCTTTTTGAATCCTTCAATGGAGGTTGCTCTCTTTCAAATTTTGCTTCAACAAATCTTTCCAATCCTTCAAAAAAATTTCTCCAAGAATTCAAAGTTTATTTTGCTCTCCAAAATTACCAAGTTCAAAAAAAAAGATCATTCAAAAAAAGAAAATGAATTTTCTTATGCCCTTTCCTTCTCCAAATTGTCAAAAACCTAATTTGAGTTCACCCACCAAAGTTATTGCTATTTTGGATATTTTCTTTTTTTTAAAAAAATTTAATAAACAATTTTCATTTTCCCACTTCAAATGCATAATATTTATTTAAACAAAATTCTATTTGCACCCCAAATGTCAATTAAATTCCCTTTCATCCACAAAATTGAATTTAACAATTACATTTAAAAAAATCATTTTTAATTTTATTTCAAGAGGAATGCAAGGAAATTTCTATTTTTTTGACTTGTCACAATATTTAATAATGCTAACACAATTGAACTAATTTAATTAATCAGAAAATAAATCTACTTCATGATTAGATTATTTTATTGATTGAATGAAATTAAAGAATTAATTAATAAGCACTCTTTTATGAATTTTGGCAATAAATTTAAATAAAGAAAACACCATTTCACTAAGAAATTTAAACATGCAAGCAAGGAGAGATGAGATAACAAGGAAAATAACTTATCCCAACTAACAACCCGATAACACACTATGGCTAGGGTGATGTCATGACACAGAAAACCTAGCTACTATCTCCCAATAATTTTATGTTGAACAAGGGACATGCTCAGACCTGTGGAACCAGGTGGAGTCAATGTCCTGTACCTGCATCCTGCACACAACCCAAGTGTCGAACATGCATATATATATAAATATTAAAACACACCATGAAGAGGAAATCACAAAATCACAGGGCACTCGCATGCAAGTGATGTGATCTCGTCCCCTCCACCAATACAATATCGCTAACTGACACCTCTAATCATCAATGGTATAATCAAAGCATAAAGCATCAATAATTCACATACATGATAATTTAATCCATAACATGAAATAATAATATCATCTGATTAAAGTACCATCACATCAAAACATAATGTTTACATCACTGAACAATTAGCGGTCAAATGTAACCAAGTTATAACCAATGTGCTAACAAAGCAAAAGATACATAATTAACACTGTTCGATGAAAAGAACAAAATGGAGGGGTGTTATAGGAAGAAAGCTTGAAGATATCTTGATGATCAAATTTGAAGAAGTGAAAATGTTTCAAAAGTAGTCATAAAGTTTTCATCTTAGGGAAACTCATCTATATATGTTATTTCTCACATGTTTTAACACTAACACATGGAAAAAATAAAGTTCGAGATCTACATCAGAGGCTCCTAAAATTTGCAAAAAAACTGTGATAGTGGATCCATTTTCCCTTGGGTGAATGAGTCCCATTCAACTGTTGAAAACTCACTTTTGGTGATTGGTAAAAATAGTTATGGCCTTCTTAAATCTACAACTTAACTTCTGGCTCCACTTATTTTGAGTTTAATCTTCCTATTTTAAGTTTGATTTTGCATAATTTGGTTTATTTTCTATTTTTAATCTTTCTCCCAAAAGTGCCTGGTGAACCTGACCCCTGTCCTTCAGTTATAAGGAAATCTATTGATTCACACTTTGAGTTGACTCACTTAAATGTTGCAAAAATTCTTTGTATGGATCTCATTTCCTAGTGAAATATTAAAGGATACTTCCCCTAAGTGGTTCATAAATCCATTTTGATAACCCACCTATTTTCCATTCTTTCATAGTGTAAGGAAGCTAAGGTAAGGAAACAACTTCCTACACTAATCTTGAGAGGAGAATAATGCAATTTTCTTTAAAAGCACAAAGTTGTGTCAAACTTTTAGCCAACTTATCAACACAACTGAAATTAAGTATTTCTAACTAAAAATCAATTTTGGTCAAACATATGATCTATTAAGATTCATTCTAGCTAAGTTAGATACTTCCACAACCTTTTCAGCTAAAATTGTTGGCTAAAAATATATGGAGCACCACTTTGAGTCCAATTTACCAATAAAATAAAATAATTTGAAAACTTGAATTTTCAATAAATCTTACTAATGTAAGTAACTTTAAAAAAATAAATCAAAATACCATTTTGTAGATTCATAAGTGTAGTTTTCAAAAATATATTTATTTTAATAGTCTAATTATTATTTATTATATATTTTTGATTTTTACTAAAAGTAATTATCATTACAAAATATTAGGTTCATTACCATTCCAAGGAAAAATACTAAAACTTATTAAAAAAATTGAAAAAAATATGATGCACTAGATAAAAGAATCTATTTCAAGATGGTATATTTTTTTTTCCATTTTAGATAAATATTTAATATGAAAGTTGACATCCCATGGAAACAACTATTTTTTTTATTCACACAAATTTTAATATTTATTCAGAAATACATATTTATCAAAATTCAAAAAAAATATATCCATGCACTAAAGTTTCAAGTTAGAAATACACAAAAAAAAATTGGAAGAAAAAAAATTATTATAAAAAGTTTGACGTTTCATGCAACTTCATTTTTCAGCATTTCATCTATAATTAAATTATAGTGTTAATTTATTAAAAGCTAATTTAAATTAATTTTTTAATTTTTAAAAAGTACAAACATAAAATATACTAAAAATACATATTTTATTAGTTTACATCATTTCAAAATTCAAAACATACATGCCACTTTTTAGTGATTCAAGTTTAAAAGTTGGATCAGTGTTGGCCATTTCCTTTAAAAAGTGTGATGCAACTTTGTGCTTTTACCAATAGACCTTTAATAGTTATAAAAAATTAAACAAAAATAACCGTAAATATCATGCATACCACAACGCAATGATTGACATGGGGAAAACCATTTTGAGAGAAAAAATCCACAAATTCCAAAAGCCACCAAATATATTATTTTGAAATCATGAAGATTACATTATACTTATAGAGCAAGATTCTCATAGGATTATCACCAACAGGAGATCTAGAGGAAACATGAATACTACCAAACTCTCAAAATACATCAAAATACACAGGTCCATAATACAGTGCCCTCATAAAATAGGGTTTCCTTCTAAGGAAATTCAAGCTAAGAAAATATCAGTAATTAGATCTAAGACCTAATGATGAATGGTATAGATTTACAATAATAAAATATAAATACAAATTTCCTTTTGGGGGTGCTACCCTAGAGCCTCGACGCCCCCCATCATCAATGTATCAATAGTACCCTATGTATCTCCAATAGTTTATGTAATAGCAAGGTTGAGACACATTATCCAAAGAAAATATCCTACTTGTCAAACACCTTGCAAAAGAAATGAGAGGGAGTATAAACACCATATTTTAATTTCTAGGGGTTGAAAGCTCCATAATGTCTGAACACCATCTATAATTCTCTATGCTCATCGACTTAGTTAAAGAATCAACAACAATCATCGAAGTCTCTACCTTAACCAACTTCACCCTGCCATCTTCGACCATATCTCTAATAAAATGATACTCTACATTAATGTGCTTGGTCTTGGCATAAAATATCACTTTCTTAGCTAGACATATCACACTTTGAATCTCACAATAAATTATCACTACACCTTATTTTATTCCAATATATTAACACATTCTAATGAAGCCCCTAAATATTTAGCTGATAGGCTATTTGTTTGAAGTTTTCACTAGGATTTTTGCCAACCCAGACATGAATTGGATTTTTTGGTGCCGGAGATGTGTCTGTCAGTAGGGAATTGACTAGGGTTTTTTACGAGGACATGTAGCTTTCTAATTACATGGGTCGGTGGTGGTGGAGTTTTTCACCTCGATATCCGGAAGCAGAATGCTAAGTGGGTGATCCCACGAAGCTGGTTTACAATTTATGGGAGATTCTGATTTTTGCTAAAATCACATATTTTTTGAAAATATAATGATTTAAGGATTAAAATTTTCCATTTAAATCATTCCAATTGAAGAGGGTTTGATCAAACTATATTAGATCAAACCACTTTGGATATAACCCCACTAGTTTTAAACCATAATTATAACAAAGTCTCCTTTACACTTATCAAAATGCTGATAAAAATCCAGTTTTGATTTACCTTTTGGGGGATCAAATGAATTCATTTAAAATTTATTTTTTGTAAGTATATATTCCTTATTATAAGCTCCCCAAAAAGTATAATTTTAAATAAATTTAATTTTATTATTATATTTATTTTTTATTTCTTGTGAATTTAGGTTTTTCATCAAAAATAAAGCTTTTTGTTCTGCACATGTCGAAAAATAGAAGATTATCAAATATTATATATATATATATATGAGTGCACCATATATTTAAGTCCTTGATCCAAAAAATAAAATAAAATTGATACATACAAAAAAAAGTTGTGTTATACAATTCGCCTATTTCTGAATTGTAATTGATTTTACTTCAAAACTTGATTAAAAAAAAAATTCAATAAAACATTATGAAACCAATTGGAATTACTAAATATAATAATTACAAATCTAAATTCAAAAAAAAAAGAATTATATTCTTGATGGAAGAAAATTTATGTATTATACGGTAAGCGTCAGTCCTTAAAAATGGTGTTTACTAAAAAAACTAGTTTTTAAAGGAGATGGAAAAAGAAGTGCAATATGATTCCAAAAAAATTGAAAAAAATATATTTAGAATATACAGAAAAAATGTCACAAATCACTAGTTTGCATCATCTTCAAATTCCTCATGATTTAGCCGCTATAGGTGCCCAAAAGTGAATATTTAGTTAGAAAAAATTAGTTCAGTTCCAGTTTGGCCAAAAATTATAAACCAATATTGTGGGATCACCCAAGTTTTTGCTTGCATGAGGGTTAATGAATCCTGCTATTCTTGTACGATGGTGTAGGATGAAGCAAATGCAATATTCAATGTTGCAATGTGGGAAAGTATACTCTAAAATGTGCTAGAAAATATATTGATTAATTTGCATTGTCGAAAGAGTCATAATGGTGTTGGTTTGATAGTAGACTATTCTAAAAATCACCGCCTTTAGCTTGGTGGTAGGATTGATAACAGACTATTGTAAAAATTATCACCTTGGGATCCTTTTTATTGCTGATTGGAGAGTTTTAAAAATATTGTTCCCCACAATCTGTAAGTTTTTTTACATGGATGTTTTTCATAAATGATTAATTTATTGTTTATGTTAAAATTGTCGTTCTTTGCAATCTATAGGTCATTTTACATGGCTATTTGGTGTTATGGTTTTGTATGGATGGAGAAATTTCACTTAAATATTCTTTTTTTTTCAAAAAATATGGCTAGGGTTAGTAATTTTTTTGTCCCTCATTTATTGTTTGTAGTTATCTCTATGCATATTTGGCATTATACATGTTACCATTGTGAGAGGTAAAACCTTTCATTTTATCAAATATTGACAAATATGGAACAAATTTGTCAAAGTTGAACAAATGAGATAATCACTCTCCCTATGAAATTTGTTGAGAAAATGCAAAAGAAAAAATAACATCACCAAACTAGCATGAAATTATAAATGAAATAAGAATGAAATATATTTCTAATTTATTCAAACATCATATCATAAGGGGATTCATGCTATTGTGGAAATTAGCCCTTTCCCAACCCCTTTAGATAAGCTAAATGATGAAATTTATTTTGAAGATGATATGGAGAATGCTAAGATGATAGTTCTCAGTTTAAGAGAGTTATTTTGCAAGAGATTTTTGGATGATTTGATAAAAGATGAAGCCTTTATTTTAAATATTTTCAAAAGCTAAGAGTGTTGAAAAGGGAACAATGTGGGACTAAAATAGGCCAATGAAAAGAGGCCACTTTTCATCTTATGAGTGGTTGAGGATTGTGCAAGATTTGGGAAATGTGCCCAAGAGGGGGAAATTTCAAATTTGAAATTGAGAGTAAATGCTTAGTTTGACTTTGGAAAGGGACATGTAAGAGACATGTAATGCCTATTAAATTCCTTGTTGGATGTACCTTTCAACTTGGTTTTGAATTCAAATTTGAGGGAAGATTCCAAAAAGATGCCATGTTGAGTGAAAATGATGATTTTAATAAATCAATAAATTGATTTATTTGTACAAGTGGGATTATCTAGAGGATGTGATGGGTGGTTAGGTTAGATTAATCAGGTTTAGATTAACTTAATGATGATTAGGATGTTTGACCTTTTTGACTTAAATATTTGATTTATTTAAATTAGAAAAAGATGGAATATGACTTGGAGATTTAATTAAATAAAGTTAATTTATTCAATTTTAAATGGATAATCCTTAGAGATTGAATTAAAGACCTAATTTACCTAGTGAATGGATGAGCTTTATTAATTTGATGAGTGGATACATAATTTTAATCTTGCATGTCTACATTTTTCCCCTCTTTGAAGAAATTTACTTGTTGCGTTGGTTCAAAGAATAAACTTGTCGCGATTAAAATTGAAAAAATTTATGATTTTTTTGGTTGCCCTGGTAGAACGAAGTACACTGGTACATTGCCCCCTCGAGAGATTGAGCAAAAAGATTCAATTTGATCCATAATGTGGACCTTAAAATCTGCAAATGGTTAAATAACTAACAATTCAACAAGCATGGTTAGTGTTCAAACAAAGCAAGATTTTAACATCCATATGAAATGAGTTAACATGATTTAATGATGCAATCAAAAAAACAAAAGGATTAAATAAACTAGATGAAAGCATACAATAAATCATGGAGTAAATAACATCTCATATTGGATTGGTGCTATTGTTGAAAATATCCCTTTCACAATCCTTGATAGATAAGCTAGATGATAAAATTCTATGAAGAATGATATGGAATGCCAAGATGGGATAAATTAGTTCTAGTTTAAGAGAGTGACTTTGCAAGAGATTTATGGATGATTTGAATAAGAATGAAGCCTTTCATTTATAGATTTTCTAGATGAGGGATTGGCCAAATGGATGAATGTGGGACTAAAGACATATCAATGACAGGAGGCCACTTGTAAAGTTTTGATAGGCTGATGGATGTGCAAGATTTGGGAAATGTGCCCAAGAGGGGGAAATTTCAAATTTGAAAATGAGAGTTAATGCTTAGTTTGACCTTGGAAAGGGACATGTAAGACCTATTAAATGCCTTGTTTTTGAAAAGGAAAAAAAAGGTTTTACAAGGACCTGAAACCACAAAGTTTAAACAAACAAAGATAGAGAAAAAAAAGTCCAAGAGAATAGATAGCTATCCCAGAAAGAAACGACAGCAACAAAGAGACAACAGGGTCCAAAAAAGGACCGCCAAAAAGCCAGAGAAGACAACAACAACACTACTCCATGAAGTTCAAAAACTCCTCCGCTTCCTTCTTAAGTTCACTCATTTCCTGTATTCCCTACTTGAGGATTTGAACCATATGTGAAGAAGTAGGGACCTTCCTCTTCGTGTTAGCCTAGGTGTGAGTCAAAATCCCTTCAACAACATCTCTGCTACAACCTCTTTCCGCATCCAAGTCCATGAACAACGAGCCATTTTTATTTTTTTCTAACTTTTCCACCATAGCATTAATGATAATGGTATTATGCTTGGAAATTTTGTGATTATGTGCCACAGTGAGCATGATATTTTGGCCAATCTTGGACATATTGCTCTCCAGCCTAGACAGTCTTTCCTCCTACAACTGTTGTCTTTTCTCCATTAAGGGTGTGTTTTGTCCATCATTCTCCTTATGGCTACAGTTCACCTTTTTCTCCAACTCCACATGACTTTGTTGTGGAGATCTATATTATGGCCATTCAAATCACAGACTTCCTTATGGGCCCACTTAAGAACAGTGAAAAGGCCATTAGCACTATTTTCTTCCATACTCATTATGTCATTAGACATAAAGTTATTTGGGGCAGAATTAATTTCATCCTGATTAGGGGGTCTTTTAGGGGCATTTAGAAATATTCCAGATGTAGGGGCACTAGGGACCAACTCCTTACTAGCCATAGGATTTTCAGAATGAATTTCCAAAGAATTCCCAGAGTACGAAACCAATTTTGTAACCGAGGTACCTTTAAACCCAGAGACCAAACCTGAGGTAGGGCAACCAGGTGAAGGCTGGGGATTAAGACAAGATGGTGGAGTAGAACCCGGCATAGGGCAACCATGTGAAGGCTGGGGGTTAAGACAAGAAGGCAGAGTATAACCCTCAAGGACATTTTGGAAAGAAAGGGACTAAGGGTCAGTGGTTTTAGTAGCATCATGAAAAAAAGAAAAAGGGGCCAGAGGATCATTCTCCCTGCTACTTTCCATATCCTCATCATCCAACTCTCTAGAAGCAACATTTTTAGGCAAAGTGGGTAAATTTTGGAAATGCTCAAAGATGAGCCTGACAAGACTAGGGTGAATATTAGAATTCCAACTAGGGTTTCTTTCAACATCATCAAGGCAATTATTCAAAGAAGAGAATAAATAGAAAGGAAAAGAGATACAAACCTTGTGATGAAAGTGGTTCAAAATGGAAAAGTGATAACCATACGCCCTGGTGAAGTGCCCATCAACTGTGATGTACTCCATGATGAATCTCAAAACTTTCCTCCATATCGCTTTAATGGACTCCCCATCAAAGTAGCTATTAGAAACCTTGACCAGCTTAGCCTTCTTATCTTTCTTAGGAAATCTAATAACCGCTTCATCAGAGAACGACGGTCCTGATAAAATTTCACACCCTCAGTCAAAAGACCAGTAATATCACCAATGATTTGTTCATTCAGCTTAACATTCCTACCAAACAGCACAATCTCACCATCTTTTCTAGTTTTTGGCGAAATAGTCCAGCATCATCTCATCAGTACCATGGAGTTTTTCCAAGAACGGGACTAAACCTCCCTTTTCAATTTTTTCCCAAGCTTTAACATTCTTCATGTGCTCTTGAAAGCTGCTTGGCTCAGCACGTTTTCTCTCTCCCCCCATCTTCAAAGCTCTGCTATAGCAATCCCTAATGAGCTTAAAATACGCTCATAATTTGGATGTTATGATAAACTTTTAATGTCTTTACTTTTGTTATTTCATGGCTATTTAAACATTGTTGAAACATTTTACGGGGATATCCTGTAGCATAATACTTTCATATTCCTGCAACTCATTGTGTTGACTTGATTGCATTTATTACCCCGTTGACTCCCTAAAATGGCTGGTATATTGTATACAGTTTTTGAATGATGAAGTAGATTTAAAATGTGTGATTAATGAATAGATATCATGTATGTGCCATATTCCATTTTCTTTCGCCTGTTACCTTTTTTTTCGCAGGTTGTTGAAGAATGATTGAGTCAAGCGCAGCCGATATCGGCCTTGCAATAAAGTCCATTTCCTGCACGACTACGAGGAAGCTCCGGTGAAGACTCTTTGACCGAAACCGTTGGGAAAGATTTTTAATGACAAGTCAATCTGGAAAGAGTGGAGTGCTAGATTCTCTCTGGATTGGGTTGAGCACATAAACTCATTTATGAAGTTTTTTCCTTGATTTTGGGATACATTTTACTTCTATGTCTTTCTTTGATAGAGTTAGTTAGTTAGTTGTTCTTCTGATTTAAAAATAAGACACTCCTCTTGCGCGAGAGAGTAGAGGATACAGATAGAGAAAGATAGATGATAGTTAGAGTAAGATAGTAATAGAGTAGCAGACATCATGTAAGAATCAATATGATAATTAAAGACAGAATCTGTTTGACCAGAGACAGAGTTTGTTGTTATTCTCCATACCAACAAAATAATGTATATCATTCTGTTTTTCATGAATAATGTTCAATGAAGTTCTGAGTTTAGCGTTTGCGTAATCAGTAGATGCTTGCTAAGGGGGCCCACTTAGTAAGTATCTATAGCTAGTTAGTTAGTTGTTCTTTCCTGTTGAACTTCAGTTTGCTTTCATTCTTAAAGTTTTTATACAAACTCAACCTTATATTGCTCCTGGAGCATAAGGAATCCATCACTGTGCCTATTCCTGCAACATAAGTATAGTTCATAGTTTGTATTTTAGTTGTATTTCTTATGGTTTCTATCATAGTTGAGTTAAATAATTTTGCATTACCTTCCTGTAGCGTAGATAGAATTTCTTTCTAGTATGTATTTTTGCTAAGATTTGACTGAAACCAGTTCCTAGTGCATATATTTTTCCGCACCATTTAAAGTCTACGTTCCTTGGTTTGACAAGTAAATGAACGTCCATATAAAGAGATATTAGTCACTTATCGGAATGTCCAATTCCCAGGAAAGGTTTTACTGAGATTTTCATATCTTTTTGTGGGTACGACCATTTTTGGCACAGTTGTCGGGGATGGCATCCAGCTAGGAGTTTGTCAAAAGTCATTTTTAGTATTAGTTTAGATTATTAGTCAAAATTTTCTAGATCGTTCAAGCCGCTATTCCTCATATTGCATGCATAGAAGAAGAAGAGACGCCCTGGGAAGGTTCCTCCCTGAAAATCTATTTATTGAACTACCATTTGACCCAGCTGACAACGAACCTGAAGAAAATCCATTCGCTTTGTTATTCCAGCAACCAAACATGACAAATAATCCACCTCCTGCATTTGAGTTTCCCATTATTCCCCAGAGAGATACTAACAATCTTAAAAACATTCCCTCTTCTTTGCTTCCAAAATTTTATTGCCTGGTCACAGAAAACCCAAAAACCTTTCTGTTTGAATTTGATGTCCTTTGTCGCAGTTATGACTACAACACAGATGCTCACAAACTGAATTTATTCCCTTCCACATTGAAAGAAGGAGCTCTCAGATGGTTCATGAGTCTGGGAAGAGGTGTTGTAGATAGTTGGGTAGCCATACAGACCAAATTCCTTGAAAAGTATAAGGAATATTGTAAAAGTGCCAGCAAAGGTGATGACATATTCTAAATTCAGCAAAAGAACGATGAAAGTCTGGAAGATTATATTTCTAGCTTTTTGTTTTCACTAAAGAGGAACTCAAACCATACTCTCAACGAGGACTCTCCGAAACTACTATTTCTAAGGGGAATCAGTGATGCCTATATAGACGCCCTGGACCTGATGGGAGGAGGTGATATAACTCAGCTGCCTTGGGATGATATAAATGAAATATGTCTTAACTACTCTTGAGCAATAGTTAAGAAAGGTCGAGGTCATCATGCTACAATGGGGAAGTTTTCTTCTGGTGGAGTTTCCCGGATGGAGATAACAAATTTGCTATTTGACTTCAAGCAGGACATCATTAATAATATGGCTACACAACTAGACACTATGCAAGCTCGGAAAAAACATGAGGAGGCTGAAGTAGTTTTGGCTGAGTTCTATCTATACTACAGACAGAAGAAGCGTGATTGCAGATGCAAGATGGTGGCTAATTTGGAAGCCAGGCAATTGCCTACTGACTTCAAGCCAGTAGAGGGAGATGATGATCAGGTGTTCTTTGTTGCACAAAGGAGACCATGGGCCCAAAGATAAGGTATGCCTCAAGATCCTTTAACTTTTGGTAATCCTTATTTTGGCTATAATAATCAATGGCAACATGCATATGGACTACCACCACCCTGGAACCCACCTCAACCAAACTGGCCTAATTATTAGAACCAGCAATGGCAATCCCCTCAAGGAGGTTGGCAACAGCCATAAGGGCAATGGACCCCACCTTCAGGAAATTGGCAACAAAATCCTCAATGGAAAGGCCCTCAGCAATGGCAAAACCAGTCTTCTGGATTCCTGCAGCTTCCACAGCCACAACAACAGGCCCTTATGCTGCCTCCTGCAGCAACTACCACAAATCCTGGACCTCCAAAACAAATGCCTCTGCCTGCCCAGCCATTGCCCAATCCTAATAATAAGCAACAACAACAGCCACAACAGCTTGTGTATCTTTTTAAAGCCAACCAATATCAAGATTATGCTTTAAAAGTTAATGAAATCCATTTGAGGTCTGGAACCACTTTACCTACTCCAAAACCACCTCTGATTACTAAAGTACAAGATTCTCCCCTTGAAAAATCTACTCTACTGCACCTATTATTCCTGCTGAGCATATGCCCATAACTGATACAGTTTCTAAAGAGTCAGTTTTACAAAATCAAGACAACCCACCTTTTCCTCAAAGGTTGCAAAGTACTGCATATAAATCCATGGAAGAACCCACTTTTGATATTTTAGATCAGCTCAAGAATGTGCAGATTCAAATCCCTTTATTTCAGGCTATTAAAGATATTCCTATTTTTGGAAAAGCTATTAAAGAAGCCTGTTTGAAGAAGCCTGGATGAAAGAAAAATGATCCTCAAACAATTCATGTCTTAGGCAAATTGGCTGATATAATGTTGGGAAATGTAGTCATTCCAAAGTATATTGACCCTGAAAGTTCTGTGGTGCAGATACATATAAATGGCCAAGTTGTAAAAAATATTTTGATTGATTTAGCTGCTGCTATTAATGTCATGACAAAGCGTACTATGGACTCCCTAAATATTTTAAACATTAGGTCTACACCTATAGTTCTGCAGCTTGCAGACAACTCCACAGTTAAACCTGATGGGATAGTGGAAGATGTAATTGTCACTCTTGAATCTTGGGAGTATCCTACTGATTTCACAATATTATCAGTTAAGGAAATTTTATGAGGGTATCCAGTTATTCTTGGTAGACCATGGTTAGCAACTGTTGATGCTTTTATAGGATGTCGTTCTAGAGATATGACCATTTGTGATGGACAGTCCACAAAGAAATTGGCTTTATATCCGCTCGCTAGACCTCAACTAGATTTGTCCCAACCTGTTTGGCCAGATGTGGAGGAAGAAACTGAAGAAGCCAATTCTTTGGCCCAATTAATGATGATTCAAAATGATCTGTTCTCACAACTCCAGAGTGAGGATGCTCTGTTGTTTCAAATTCTACAATACAACTCTAATACGGGTAGTTCATCTGATCCAAATGGTACTCATTTACAATGTTTCTGACAACAACCAGATTCTGAAAGTTCACTGCCTAAACTTCTAGCAATTTTTCATAATTTACTTGCACAAGATACAAACATTACCTATAGATTCTATAAGTAATCTCATTAAGCAGATAGAATTGTCTCCAGATCATTGTTTGAATGTCAATATCAAGCTCACACTCTCAAGAGGCTGTCCTATTAAAAATGCTACAAGAACAGCATAAATTTTTTGCATGGGAATATGGGGACATGCAAGGAATCGATCCTCAAGTTTGTACTCATAGGATATATATCAAAGAAGATTGTTCACCAATTAGACAACCTCAAAGAAGAGTAAATCCAGCACTTAGAGAAATAGTTAAAAGTGAACTTCAAAAGCTGCTTGATGCTGGTTTTATTTATCGAATCCCTGATAGTCAATGGGTTTCTCCATTAGTCATTATCCCCAAGAAAGGTGGAAAATGGAGAGTATGTGTAGTGTACAGAGAATTGAATAGTGCCACTAAAAGAGACCACTTTCCATTACTTTTTGTAGACCAAGTACTAGACTCACTGTCTGGAAAAAGATATTTTTCCTTTTTGGATGGTTACAGTGGGTACAATCAGATAAAAATTGCCCTTGAAGATCAAGACAAGACCACTTTTACCTGTCCATGGGGAACATTTGCTTATTCGGTCTTGCCTTTTGGTCTATGCAATGCGCTAGCAACATTTGAGCGATATTAGTATATTCTTGATATATCTCGCTAGTGTATGGAATTTACATAGATTATTTCACTACCTATGAAGTCACATTTGAGAAGAAGCCTTTGGTCAATTTCAAAGTATTGAAAGGTGTAGAGAAAAATTATCTCTAAAGCAGTGAAATGTTTTTCTAATGATGGAAGAAGGTATTGTTCTAGGTCATCATGTTTCAAAGAATGGAATTCAGGTCAACCCTGCTAAAATTGAAGTAATTTAGAATTTACAAACTCCTGCAAAACAGAAAGATGTCAGAAGTTTTCTTGGTCATGTAGGGTATTATAGAAAGGTTTATAAAATATTTCAGTAAAATTGTCAGTCCACTTTATGCCTTGTTAACTAAGGATTCTCAATTCGAGTGGACAGAGGCTTGTGAAAAATCTTTCTTGCAACTAAAGGACTTGCTTACTTAAGCCCCTGTTCTTCAAGGTCCAAAATGGAATTTGTCTTTTCACATACATGTTGATGCCTCTGATTTTGGTATAGGAGTAGTTTAAGTCAAAAAGAAAATTCAATTGAGTATGTTATCTACTTTATCAGCAAGAACCTTCAAGGTCTTGAGCTCAACTATCTTGTCCGCGAAAGAGTTGCTTGTAGTAGTGCGCTTTGAATAAATTTAGGCACATTATATCCACCGGGTTATTATTACCGTTCATATTGACCATCGCGATGTCAATCGATGAACAAACCTGCCACCTCTGGTAGGCTGGCACGATGGCTCCTGTTACAAGAGTTTGACATTACCATAATTGACAAACCAGGGAGAGCTAATGTTGTAGCTGACTTCTTATCAAGACTTCAATCAGCTGCACCTATTGAATATGAGGTCATTGATGATAGGTTCCCAGATGAACACTTATTTTCCATTGTTGCACATACACCCTGGTATGTAGACATTGCCAATTATCTAGCAGCAAACAGAATACCAGCCCACTTTTGTCCAAAAGAAAAGAAATTATTAATAGAGAAAAGTTTTAACTTTTCCTAGATTGCAAATAATTTGTTTTATATTGGACCTGATCAAGTAATGCGAAGATGTGTGAGAGAAGATGAAACTTATGATATATTGCATGCTTGCCATGATGAACCATGTGGATGACATTTTGCAGCAAAAATAACATCAATGAAGGTTCTTACAACAGGGTACTACTGACCAACATTACACAAGGATGCTATGGCCTATACAAGAAAATGTGACAGATGCTAGCGTATGGGAAGACCAACTAAGTTCGATGAAATGCCACTATATCCGTAGATAATAGTCACCCATTTTGATAAATGGGGGATGGATTTTGTGGAGCCAATTGATCCACCATCAAATAGCAAGTCATACATTCTAGTTTGCACAGACTATGTAGCTATGACTCATGCCCAAGATAACAAAGTTGCTGAGTTTCTGTATGAACAAATTTTCACAAGATTTGGAGTTCCCCGAGAGCTTGTGACTGATCAAGGGGCTCAGTTCACGTCAAATTTGATCACTGCACTAATGAATGACTACAAAATCAAACATAGGAAGTCCAACCCCTATCATCCTCAAGCCAATGGTCAAGCAGAGGTAACAAACAGGGAAATTGAGGCGATCCTCACAAAGACAGTGCAGATCCATAGAAAAGATTGGAGCAATAGACTTCCTAAAGTAGTTTGGGCCTACAGAACTACATAGAAAACAACAACTGGGTTTACACTTTTTGAGCTGCTTTATGGGAAAATAGTTATGTTACCCATACAATTTGAGCACAAAACTTTGAGGATAGCTCTTGAACTCAATATAGACATATATGAAGCGCAGAAGGACCATCTCCTATAGCTAAATGCTTTGGATGAAATGAGAAAAGCCACCCTGTAGCATACGAAAGCAATCCAACAGCAAAGGAAGAAATGGCATGATCAGCACATCAAAACTAGGAAATTTTCTACTGGAGATTGGGCTCTGTTATATGATTCCAGGTATCAAGAAAAACCGTAAGGTGCTTTCCATGAATGACGTACCGGGGCTTGGCCCTTCTATGAAGGAAATGTGTTTGATACTGAGCCGCGGTACCTGGTCACAATTGATCCAAATTCGCTTCAAATTACAGCGAATAGATTAATCGACCTCGTTGTACCATAAAACTAACCCAGCTGAAGAATTCATGCAGTTCATTCAGTTCTTCCATCACTCTCCTATAGCTCCATACCTTAGCCTCTCCGCAGTCACATCGTACTTTCAAAAAGCATGCCCATAATAAAGGTTTTCTTTTTAAAAAAGGAAAACCCCTTTTTCTTCATTTTCATCTATCGCCCCCATCCCACTTCTTTATCTTCCATCCATCCATCCCTTCCATATGTTCATCTCATCTGCCCACATCACCCATCCATTCCATCTTTCCGCATCAACCTTAATTAAGATATCTTTCCCACTTGTCAATTCATGGAGATGTCATCATCTTTCTTCACACGTACGTGCAATTATCAAAGGTACGCCATATTTTTTCTTATCGCATATTTGATTTATTTCATTCTATTAATTTACTACTATGCATGTACCGGTCATTATCACCTGAATCTCTACCTATTCTTTAGTACATGTGAGGACACATGTCATACTTTAAGTAGGGGGCGGGGTAATCCATGTTTTAAAACCTGTCTTTTTGCCACTGCCATAACTGCAAAATAATCTTTCTTTAATTCTTTTCTGGTACTTTCCAAATATGATCGCATGTCCTTCTTTATTGCATGTTTTTCTTGTAAACTACGATTAAGACTGCTTGTTCAAAAAGTTCATTTTTGGAAAAAGAAAAAAATGTGATGACACGACAGAAGAAAAACTAGAGCAGAAAGGGAAACAGAGAATTTGAATCTTCAGCAAGTAATTGAGCTCAACTAAGGGAAAACTGCAAACATGGGTGGCCAGTTGGTGTGACATGAGCCTGTAGCTCATGAATTGTTATTGCAAAATTCGCAAACAGTCCACGCATTCAGCCTCTGTGGATGGCTAAATTATTTCTTGAGCTTAAATGATTTTGATGAGGAGGCTGCTGGAGAATTTTTGAGAACCCTTTCTGAAGGGGAAGCCATCGTATGGGGTCTAACGGTTGTTGCAACTGAAGATAGAATTGCTGAAGTAATAGGGCTTTCGGCCGTTGGAGAAAACTTTTCTTTAGATGCTGCAGCTGCAAGGGCTAAGTTTTCAATGCCCACTGATGGACCTCTGGAAGTCTCCAAGCAGGGAAGCAAGCGCATATCGTTGCCTCCTCCTTACTCAGAGTATGCTACTTACATAATCAGGTATTTGACCTATGAAGGCCGTTTTTCCTACCTGCATTCTCATCATTTTAAATTATTGAGCCATATGAGGCATGGGTTAGTTGTAAATATTCTAAATTTCTTGTTAAAATTTTTAGAACAAAGTGCCCACGGAACTCAACAGGGGAAAGATAATTCTGTCACTCATCATGGCCTTATTAAATTACTGATTGAGCACTCTTTGAGAGACATCTCACCTCTCTCCTGACAACAATTTGTTGCCCAAAAGAGTTTGCAAATTCCACAACCCCCTAGGGTACTCACCCCACTGCAGGAAGAAGAAAGCGAAACGTACCTACCAGTAAAATGGCAAGCGGGTCATCTACTCCCCGTAGGCACTGGTCTCAGTCAAGCCGCATCTAAAATCCTCGAGATGAGGGTACAAACTAGGAATCGCCAGAGGGAGAAAGGAAAAATAAAGGCGTATGGGTCCCCGTGACCAATTCTCATTTCTAAAAGGTAATGCTCCTCCTCGCAAAGATCTTCCCCGCAATGTAGCTTCTCCTATAGTAGTAGCTGTTGATATTACTAGTTCACTGTCATCCTCTGGTAGGGTAGAGCCTTCTAAACAAACAAGAAAGAGAAAAGCTACCGGAACACCTCATGTAGCTGCATTAGTGCCAAGAAGGGTTTCCACAAGGAAACAATCTAAGACCTCCCCTACTTCACCATAACTAGAGGTGATTGTAATTTCAGAAGGGTCTGTTGAGTCTGAATTTAATGTTTCTCAGAATATGTCCGAGAATGATGCTCAAAGCTCGTTTGTTCCTGAAGAGGAACAAGTGGAGGAAAAAGAAGCAGGGCATAATGAGCAAGGGTTACCAAATCTTGATGATTTGGCTGCTGCTGCTATGTAATTTTTGGAGGAAGCACAAACTTCTCCACTGCAACAACAAGAAGAATGTATCTTGCAGCAAGAGCAAGAGCTGACTGAACAATTGAATGTGCCTGGTGAAATTGTATTTCACCCTACAATTTGTAAAGCCATTGTTGTGTATAAGAGGATGTTTTTAATTGAGTTTTTGGAATATGTTAAAGCTAATTAGGAGACAGTTACAATGCAAACCCTGACTTTCCGACACATAGCCCAGAATGACATGCAACAAAGTCTGTGGGGAGTAGAAAAGAGGAAATTGAAAAAGAAAATTGAAAGTTAGAAGCAGGAAATTGCTGAGTTGAAAGCAAAAATGGACGAAATGTTAAAAGTAACTGGTCAAATTATGGAATGCAGACCGCCACCCAGAGTTTATGCTATGTGCCTTAAAGAATAGTTTTTATGGTTTCAATTGATGAGAATTTCCAGAAACCAAGATCCTATAATTCATACTGCCAAAGAATTTTATGAAACATACCAGGTAGCCCCTAACTGGTTAAGAAATTCTCTATGTGAATTCTATTTGCATGGATTTTTAATACCATTTGAAACAGAATGTAATCCTCTTCTATATATTGGTGATATTCATTTGAGAGCATTTATGTCATGGGCAGCAAATGAGGCGAATTATGGCAGGCAGTGGGAAACGTATGAGGAAGCTGAGAAAACAGAGCCTGTTCCATTACGCTCTCAAAGTTCAAAGCCCCATGCAATGTTGAAATATTGATTTTCTCTGACATGTATTAATAATGTTCTTAGAGAGGAAAATATTTGACATCGTGAAACAAGTATATGATGAATCTGTGCAATAACAATATCTTATTTTGGAACCGCATACACCGTAAGTGAGAGAAGACTTAACTCATAAGTTGGGTTAAGAAAGTCAGAACCACATGGTCCCCTAAATTTCACAGCAGCCCTCAAATGAACTAGCAAATATATTCAATTGAGACTTCAAACAAGATTTGAACTATGGCTGCCACTGACATTCAGACCCCCTGTGCTAATGTGGCCCCTCTATCCTCACCAGGCTACAAATCTTAACAATGAATTAGAAGACTGAAGGTATGAAAGATGCCGGGATTTTAGAGGATTTTATTACAAGTTTGGAAATTTGTTTCACAGTCATGCAGCAACCACCGACTTCAGAGAAACTGCCAGAAAAGTTAATGCTAGAGGACCAGCATTAGGCTAAGTAGGGGGCAATGATGAGCTTAAAATGTGCTCATAATTTGGATGTTATGATAAACTTTTAAATTCCTTTACTTTTGTTATTTCATGGTTGTTTAAACTTTGTTGAAACCTTTTATTGGGATATCCTGTAGCAAGATACTTTTATATTCCAACAGCTCATTGTGTTGACTTGATTGCATTTATTACCCCATTGACTCCCTAAAATGACTGGTATATCATATACAATTTTTGAATGATGAAGTAGATTTAAAATGTGTGATTAATGAATAGATATCGTGTATGTGCCATACACCTTTTCTTTCATATCTGTTACCTTTTGTTTCACAGGTTGTTGAAGAATGATTGAGTCAAGCATAGCCGATCTCGGCCTTGCTGCAAAGTCCATTTCCTGCACGACTTCGAGGGAGCTCCGGCGATGACTCTTTGAACAAAACCATGGGAAAGATTTTAATGACAGTCAAACTGGAAAGAGTGGAGTGCTAGATTCTCTCTGGATCGGCTTGAGCGTATAAATTCATTATGAAGTTTTTTCCTTGATTCGGGGATATACTTTACTTCCATGTCTTTCTTTGATAGGGTTAGTTAGTTAGTTGCTCTCCTGTTTTTAAATAAAGTTCTCCTTCTGCGTGAGTGAGAGGGGAGAGAGATAGATGATAGTTAGAATAAGATAGAAATAGAGTAGCAGACATCATGTAAGAATCAATATGATAATGAAAGATAGAATCTATTTGACCAGAGACAGAGTTTGTTGTTAGTCTCCATATCAACAAAACAATGTATATCATTCTGTTTTCATGAATAAATTTCAATGAAGTTTTGAGTTTAGCATCTGCGTAGTCAATAGATGCTTGCTAAGGGGGCCCACTTAGTAAGTATCTATAGCTAGTTTGTTATTCTTTCCTATTGAGATTCAGTTTGCTTTCATCTTTGAAGTTTTTATACAGACTCAGCCTTATAGTGCTCCTGTAGCATAGAGATTCCATCACTGTGACTGTTCCTGCAGCATAAGGATAGTTCACAGTTTGTGTTTCAGTCGTAGTTATTATGGTTTCTGCTTTAATCAAATCATAGTTGAGTTAAAGAACTTTGCATTACCTTCCTGTAGCATAGATAGAATTTCTTTTCAGTATTTATTTCTGCTAAGATTTGACTGAAACTAGTTCCTAGTGCATATATTTTGCCGCGCCATTTAAAGTATATGTCCCCTGGTTTGACAAATAAATGAATGTCCACAGAGAGAGATATTAATCACCTATTGGAATGTCCAATTCCCAGGAAAGGTTTTACTGTGATTTTCATATCCTTTTGTGGGGGAAACCAATGACATCAGTTTCTTAGAGTCTATAGATGAGTGCATGATGGAAGTAGTGGAACTAAGAATAATGTGGATCCTTGCACTAGGATATGAGATCAATGAACACAAATTTACTAGTTATGCTAAGATTTTGTTGAAGAGTCTAAAGGATACCACCAAAGCAAGGTATGGTGCATACGAAGAAAAATCTATTGAAGTACACATGGAACAAAGAAAACCAATAATCATAAAGAATGTTGAGAAGATGGTTGATAAGTATGTGGAAGAAAAAGACATTTCAAAGGAATTTGTATAGTATGCAAGAGAAAAAGATAAGGAAGAATCAAGTGTTGCAAGAGGATCTAGAAGCATAAGAAGATCTAGTAGGATAACTACCACTCATATTTAGAAGTCCTCTAAGACTATTCCATCCACTAGAAATAAAAAGAAAACCACTACTATTCCTTCATTAAAGGATAAATCTCCTCTGATTGTGTAGACTACAAGAGTTGAGAATAAGAAAAGAACTAGTGTTGGACCACTTACTGCCCCTACTAGAAGAAGAGTAAAGAAAAAGGCAATGATAGAGAAGGGTATATGAAACAATGTAGTAGCAGTAGAAGAATAAGAAGAAGAAGAATAAATGGAAGAAGAACCATAGTTGGTCTATAGGAGTGATGCTTTAGAAGGTGAACCTAGTGCAAAAATAAGAAGATATGATCTAATTGACACTGAAAAATGAAGAGGAGATAGAAAAATAAAAGAAAGACTTTATGATACACATGAGGGAAAAGAATAAGGAATCTAAGAAGGCTTCTCCTAAAAAGAAGAAGAGTGCAGAAATAAAGAATACTCCACATGAAAGCAAAGAACAAGGACAATTAGAACCAGTAAGGCCTCACTCATCTATGAAAGAAAAGGGTAAAAACCCTTATGTGAAAAGATCAAAGTTATTTTGAAATAATCAAAAAGGAAAGCATTGAAAAAGCAGAGGAGATAACACAAAAAATTGGAATGATACTAGATAATAAGGAAGAAGTGAATGTTGAAGCCCCTTCTTTGGAACAAGATAATGAAGAAGATGTGAAGATAGATGATTCCAACATGAGCATGATATAAGCAGATATTTTGCACAAGAAAAACACCTCTAGATATAGCAAAAATGATCTAGAAAGGAATGTTGAGGAAGTAGTGATCAAAGAGGATATTGCAAACGAGAATACTACTCCTCTAGTACAAGTAGAAATTACTCCTCTGGTTAATATAAAAAACCTTGTAGAGGAAGAGAATACAAAAGAGGATAATAATGAAGAGAATGTTAATGCAAAGAAAGAAGAACATGAAAAGGAAGTTAAAGACAAGGATAAGAATGCATCTAAAATAGAAAGAAAAAAAAAACAATAAACTTCATAAATTTTAGAGAAAAGAATTCAAGGGAAAAAGCAATAGAAATAACAAGGACTTTTGTTGAATCTTCTAGAAACTCTAGTGATTCCTTGAAGAATCTATTGAGTTTGTTTCCCAAGTTCTAACATGTTGTGTCATCACAACTGCTATAGTTGTCCATGCAACATTGTAGTGTATATTTGGATAAGATCTCTCCCATTCAAAAATTACAATTGGGAGATATGTTTCATGCATTTCCAACAAAAGAGTGGTGAACTAATGGTGGAAGTGGTGAAGGAAATACAAGAGACCATACCTAGTGAAAATATTGATATATCTCAATCTGGTATGGAAAATATGAAGCTTTTAATTGATTGCTTTAAGGTATATGCCTTCAAACTGAAAGAAGAAGTAGGGAAAGAGGTTGAGAAAAGAATAAATGACAAGAAAATGTTAGAAATGACTGAGAAATTTTCAATTGCACATAATTTTTTTTTTTAAATTAATGAGGGATGTTGAAGGGTGTGTTGATGAGGCAAAGGCTCTATATCAATATGGCATGAACTGACTCAAAACCATTGATGGCACCCACTTCCCTATAGGCACCAAAAAAACACTTAGAAATGATCTAACAAATGGAAAATATGAGGTTGTGTTGTTGTAAGCAACTCACACAACCTCTATAAAGGTCTACAGATGTGTTGTAGGTCCAATAATTAGTTTTGGAGGCATAGAAACAAATGTAGAAACATAAAATAAGTTCTCAAAAAAAGACTGTTGTTGTGGGTAGCTTTAGCAATGGTTGTAGGTGACTATTTTCAGTTTCAACTTCATAAAAGACTTTAAACTTGCAAATAAAAACCAAAACTTCTAGAATAGTAAATATGTATAATATTTCTTGAAACCAGACACTTAGTATCAGAGAGAAATGATTTGGAATGAAGTAAAAAAGTTCTTATTAACAAAAATACAAATAGTTAGAATAATTTTACACATTTACAACTGTTGCAATGAAATATGAAGTTTTTTGTCCTCCTCTTTGAATTTTTACTATTTTCTACAAGCCTCTGTAACTACTTTCCATATTCTTTTTGTATCCTCTGATATTCTCTATTATCCTCTTTTATTCTCCCTTGGTTTTTTCTATTCTGACCTCTTTTTCTTCTATTGTGTCTTCTTCCTTTTTGTTGTTATGTTATTCTTCCCCAAAAACTATCAAAATTTGAAGCTTCCTAGAAAAATTCTTCAAAATCTTACCTAAAATAGCTGCAACATTCAAAACCCTCCATAAATACCCCCAACTAGCTTTTTTAAACTCAAAACTACCTCTCCTGTTTTCTCTTTTTCATTTTTATTTTTGTTGCTCATTAAATGAGCATACCAAAAGGTAGTTTGTTGCCCCCAAATAAAAATAAAATTTTAAAACTTATAAGCTCCTTCACATGGAATTATTTGAGGGAAAATATACATATACATATATATATAACAAAATGATTCCCCTGCATCAAACTATTGTGATAGAAAATTTTGTGAGCCCCTACTTACTATGTAAAAATCTATGCTTCTACAAGTTAAAGGTCCAATTGTTGCAGGGCAACAACTATGTCTTCCATTAACCAAAATGATTCCATCTCTATTAGGCATAATCATGTTGGATCCTCCACAGTTTTACCCTTCCATTTTACTAAATACTCACCGTACTCCTTTCCTCTTGTATTTCTAACTATTGTAGAAGCCAAAATATCTTTAATTTCCTATTGTGCTTTCTTGGGTAGCTTCTCCTTCCATTTTTCTAGTAAAATTTCCTATTTTACTTGCTATTTGGATGTCTCTCCCTCATGGTATGTATATAAATAAAAAACATTAGAAATTGTAAAGATTTCCAAACCTTTCTAGGTAGCTCAATTCATGGGCATTTGGTGAGAAATTTTTGATGATTTTGCACCATCCAATCTTCTTCCACTTGATATTTTTGTAGGTATAGTTGGGAAATATTACCTATTGTAGGTGTGCCAATACTCCAACTTCAAAAGTCTTCTCTCTTCTCTTAAAATAAAGCTTCTTTTTTATATTTTTGTCTATTCCAACTATTTTTGTTTTCTCACTTGCTGGTGTAAATCTTGCATATATTTGGAAAAATCTTCTCCTTCAACACTTTTCTTATATCCCTTAGTATTTACAAGCTCACTTACTTTTGAAATACCTCTATGATAGTACCCATTTACAATATGAAATGGAGTCTTACCTGTACTTTTGATGATTGAGTTGTTGTATCCAAACTCAACTTGAGGCAATATGAAATCCCATAATTACTTAGGCTTGTCACCAATTAAAAATATTAGAAAATTTCTTAAGCTATAGTTAAAAACTTTAGTTTTTCCATCCATTTGTAGATAATATGTAGAAAAACTTTAAATTAGTCCCTAATTTCATACAAAGTGTCATCCAAAAATTTCCCACAAGCTTAGTATCTTGATCTGAAACTATACTTCATTGTAAACCATGTAATCTAACAACCTTCGTAAAGAATAAATTTGCTATATGTATTGCATCATTCATCTTTTTGCATGCTATAAAGTGAGCCATTTTGGAAAGTCTATCAACAACCACAAAATAAAATCCTTAATTCATTGTTTTCTTGGTAGTCCAAGCACAAAATCCATACTTACATCTTCCCACGGCTTCTTCAGTATGTGTAATGGCTAATATAGGCCTATATTTTGATTCCCCCAATTGGAATATTAACAAACTTAACATCCTTGCACAAATTCTCAAATATCTACCCTCATCCTTGGCAAAAAACATCTTTCACTAAGTTGTGCTATTGTCTTATCTACTCCAAAGTGTCTACCTAAACCACCACAATGTTTCTCTCTTATAAAATTTTTCCTCATTGATCCTTGTGGTATGCATTTTTTTTTCCTTTGAGTAGTAGTCCATCGTGTATAAAATAATCCATCCAAGGTGTCCTATCAACACTAGTAGGCTCCATACATGCTATACATGCATCCTTAAAGTATAAATAAACCTGATACAACTCTTTCATAGCATCAAATCCAACTACTTCAACTCTCATTTTAGTCAACAATGTTGCTCTTCTACTCAATACATTTGCTACTTTATTTGAACTCCCACTTCTATGCTTGAGATTTGTGGACATCGAAAAGGTAACCCTTCTACATTTTCTATATTGTTTGATCCCTCCTTGTGATTTTGGCTTAGTTTTACTTTTATTTAATGTTTTAATGTGGATAACACATTCACATTAGGTTTTGTGCCCATGTAAACTAAATAAAGTACATATCTTGTAAAGGTGTCATAAAGTGTTGTAAATGACTTGAATCACACTTTTCTAGATTTTCATTAAGTATTTAAGTCTAATGGACCTATCTTTATCTTAATTCAATATTGCAAAATGTATTTAATTTCATTCTCACATTAATATAGAAGACTTGTAAATTAAACTTACTTTTAATCTAGTGTTGTAATGTGTTTTACACATTCACATTCAATCTTGTGCCTTTCAAGTCTAGGTGGACCTCATTTTAATATTGTAGATTGTATTTATTGGAGTGATATCACTAGATTGTATTTAATCACACTTTCACATTGAAATTTGTTTCCCTATCCCTAATAAACCTTTATATAATCATTAATAGGCCCCTATGACCCCATATTGTGCATCTTGAGGCTTATTTTGATAAAAAAACTGACTATATGAACATATAAACCTAATTTCTTCAATCCTTGATAGCCTAGCTTGTAAAAAGCCCATGTGGGACCCATTCACCACTTTGGGTGAATGAGTCCCATCTAGGTGTGACCAATTCACCCAAGATGGAAAATGAGTCCCATTTGGGCTATTTTTGAGGTTTGAGTGAGAAAAATTAGGTTTTTAGTTTAATTTTCTCTAATGGTTGCCTTAGGGATCAAACTAACTGGAATTTGAGTGGGTTTCCTATATAAATAAGCCTCCAAACCCTCATTTTATTCAAGTATCATAATGCATTAATGTTCTTAAATCATCAAGTTAGGGTTCTAAAGGTATTTTCAAGACTTCGCAAGATCATATCTAAAGCATTCAAGGGTAGATTCTTCATCCATTATTGTGGAAATTCAAGATCCATCATCATGGAAAGTGTCTAATTGCATTATCTCATGTTCATGCTTCATTATTTTATTTTCATCATTTGGTTTAATTACTTAAAAGTGGTTTGACCAAGGCAAACCCCTATTCCTCTAACAATCAATAAGTGTTCCCCTCTTTAATGTGTGATTACGCATCTGTTTATTGAAGAAAAATTCTCAAAATGATAAAGTTGCAAATGTTTTCAAAGTTGTTAAAACATATAAAAACATAGATCTAATCAGCATGAAATCTATGGGAAAGTTCTTATTTAATTCATCTTCAAAGGCTTGCAAAATTTTAGTTTGAGATTCTTCCCCTGGGACACTTTTCAACAAAATGGGACTCATCCTCCTGTAGTGGTGAATGAGTCCCACTATACCTATTTTTAAGGGATTTCAATAGATTCATATACCCATTTGGCTTAAACAGGCTCTGATGTAGTTTTCTAGATCTGGGACTGATTCACCTAGAATGGTGAATGAGTCTTAGTAGGTCAAAATTTTAGGATCATTAGTATTTCTAGGTGAACACTTTCTATTTTCCTTTCCTGTTCTATTTCATTTGCATATCTATTCATCTTTCTAAGTTTTTTTGCATTTCATATCGTGTTTTCAAAAATTTCATGTTTTCCAAGTTTTACATTAGTGGTAAACCCTTTTCATTAGCTTTCAACCTTTACAACAACCCCCTTTGATATATTTTGATCTCCTTTGCATTAAAATATCAAGTTTTTGTTCTTTAATGTGAGCATTGTGAAATTGGATCCCTCTTCCTTCATTCCCCTTCTGGTGTGAACAAGGAAGTTTTGCAATCCATTTCCATTGTCCACATTTTGTTGAACCTACATTTCAAATACCTTCTTTACTGATTTGGAGTCGATCATTATCCTAGAATTAGGTTGCATTAAATTTTCATTAGGGTTTGCATTGATTAATTTGCATTCTAGGTTTCAAATTTGGAATTAGTGAAATTTCATATAGGTTGCATTTTTGCATCTTAAATCATTAAAAAATTCTGAAATTCTATATTTGCATCTTAGTTCTGCATCATACAACACAAAAAACATAAAAAACACTCAAAAAATTCTAAAAATTCTATAAAAAATCCCCATTGCCTAGATTCATTCAGCACCTTGGTTAAATCAATCCCTTTGCACGCTTGAAACTACCTTTGACAACACTGGAAGCCTTGTTTCTACACTTTTTTTTATTTTCATTAACTATCTGTATTAGTTGGTTAAGTTTTTGTTACATGCATGTCATTAGATCTACCTTACATTAACTTATTTCATGCATTGTTCAATTTCAAATTTTCATTTACATCATTTCATATTTCTGGATGTTGCATAATGTAATCAACACATTACCTTCTTTCACATCTGAAAATTGCATTTAAACATTTTATTTTAGGTCATTGCATTGCATTTTCTTTACTTTTTCATGATAGCATGTTTCCTTCCAATAGATGTGGCTTTAAATTGGTTCAAAATGATGATGGATTTATACAATGAATAGGGTGCCTTCTACTCTTCATCATAAAATGAAATACATCTACAACAAGAAAGTGTACATTGGTATGTGCAAGATCATCATGGAAAAAAGAGGCCCTTAAGTGGCAAAAAATTCAGAAAAATCATAGTTAGGAAACTTGACATAAAAATTTGAATAAGTTATCTATATTATTTCAAAAATATGTAAGAATATAATAAATTGAATGTAGTTTCTAAAATACTAGGTTTATTTTTTAAAAATAAAAATATATTTGGTGAAAATTTAAAATTTCAATGCAGTAGTACTTAAATTTCAGGGAAAAAATAAGAAGTAGGTGTTTGTCTGACCACCCTAACCAAAATAAAATTATAATATTTTTGTATAAGATTTTAGATGTAAGTAGAGGACTCATGTCTAGATGTGATGCATTATTTTTTGTAATTTTTTTCTAAGTAAATATTTAATTATGAATTTTTTATTACAACTTTTAAAAAAATATAAAAACTCGTATGTCTGACCACCTTAACCTGGTCAAAACTTCAAGAAATTGATTTTTTTTTAATCCTATAGTATGTGAAGCATAGAATGTGACGCATATTTTCGATTCAAAAAATGTGATACTATTTGAAAGCTATAGAGGTTTTTCAATTAGCCTATCAATCAGGACTTTAGTCGTAATTCAAATAGAAAATGAATAATAATTATTTATTAAATTCAAAGTAAATCATAATTTATATTGGTGGAAATATTAGAATATTCCTTAAAAACCCTTTTCATTGCATCAATTTTGGGTAAAAAAAGGTTGTCAGCCACATACCCTACACATACCCATCATATTACCACTTTTTGGCCCATCATGATCCTACATATACCCACACACTCGAAGCTGACCCTAACCCAAATAGTTGTTTTAACTTTGAGAAAGGCAAGGAAAATCCTTTAGCAACATTGACACCAACTACACAAGTGGAACTTGTACAACAAAAAGAAAAAGAGAAACACATTGAAAAAGTTACAAAGCTATTAGATGATGATTGGGGTTCCTTAGATTTTGAACATACATTCATGGGTGAGTAAATGATCATAAACAAATAATCTGACAAGGGAATCAAAAAAATAGTAATGTTAACACAAAATTTGGTAGACTCTTCAAACACATCCACCTCAACCACTTTAGAAAAAAGGACAATAGATTACACAACAAACTTTGATGAAATTAATCATGAACAACTGCTAGATCCAAAATCAATGAAAAATATTTATGGAAAAGGTTATGAACTTATGAAACAACTTGGTGATAGTGGAAAAGGATGTGGTGCTAGAGAACAAGGTATCCGCAACCCTATAGAGCCTAACATGCATGAAACAACTCATGGTATTGTTTATTCTCCTTCAATACCAATAAACAAGCCTTCACTCAACATCAACCCTATCACAAAAGATTCCTCTAGGCCAACTTTAACCATAGTACATCTTGAAGTAATAGACACTAATGGTCTTGAAAGTTATCCTTTGCAAGAAATGAAACAAAGAAAGACCTCTTCAGTTAATGTCAATGTCATCTTACAAAACACTAATGATTTGATTTGATTAGATTTTACACCCTCCTATAGAGGAGAGAACAAAATATCACAATCTAAAGAGTCTTGTGTAAGTATGACATCTTGTACTAAGCAAGAGGTATCTTTTTCACAAACTACAAGAACACCTTCTACCATTGATCAAGAGGGTATCTTGTCAAGACTCCTCCAAGATCACTTGATATCTCTCCCTTCACGAACTCGAAAGAAATTTTATTATAAGAATTCATTCTACACATATCATAGCATTCATGGACATTCTACTAATGAATGTAAGGCTTTAAGTTGCAAAATTCAATATCTCAAGGAGCGTGGTGCTCTTCCTTGTATTGAAGCATTTGCTTCCCCTAATTGAACTTTACTTTCATTCTATTTGGCTCACCCTTTCCCTACACTAAGTGGGGGCAAGGGGTTAGGTATCCTTATTCTCGTATGTCACTTGTCGTTGTCTCTTTTGGCTAGTTGATTACCTTTCATGAACATATAAGAGAAAGCTTCGAATGTGGACGACATGCCTTAAGTTACCTTGCATGTGACATATTGATTCATGATGTAACTTATTGGAAACATTTGACTTGGCATAGGGATTTCTAAATATGCTTTCATGTCTTCTACTTTAACGCAATTGCTCATAGTAATGGTGTTAGCAACTACTTTAAAGTGGGGGCATACATCGACACTCATATTTCATTGTTCAATTTTATTTTTTCTTGTGATTTCCTCCCTTGGAATCATTAGATACAATTCTCCCCATGATGAGACCTTTTGTGCTTGTCCTCTCTTGGAGACATTACGGACAATGTTCCCTAATAAAAGATCTTGCACGAACTAAGCAAAGTCCCTTTGAACATTCCTTTCAGTACTAAATGCATTCACAATGTCTATGAGATTCAAGCATAAAAATTTTTGCTTGCCTCATGGAGCTTGTAGATCATCTTTTTGTGGAACCTTATTAAAGTTATCAGGAGGTATAACTTTGGTATGGTTTGAGCAGGAAGCCCATTCCAAGGCATGACTTTCCCTACAGCCACTTGCGTGTGTGTGACTGCATACTATCCATGAGTGTGTGCTTCTCACCTGGCGGAAAGCCTAAATTTTTGTCGCCTTAGAGTGAGTATGTATTTTATAGACAATTAGCTTAAATTTGATCCACAAAATGTTGAAAAATTGGTCGAAGCTTGATGTTGAGGATTTTTCGTTAATTGTTAAATTCTCAAATTTTCTCCTTTTTTGGCATCATTAGAAAGTGCTCGGGACCCTATCTCCAATTCATCTTGAACGGAGTCAATCGGAGTCCTAGAGCTCAAGATATATATGGTCAAACATCTGGTCAACTCTCAGAACTAGGCCAAAAAAAAGAGAAAAAATCAAAGCCATCAAAAACTAGTCAAAGTCAACACCATTGCAAAATTCTCATCATCATGATTCTGGTGAACTTCGTTTCATGGAAAACAAAGTCCGTATGGCGAAGTTATGGAAGGTCAAAGATTGGGTCAACTTGATGATGTTAGTGCCCAGTCATCCCAATGGCCAATCGGCGCTTGACATATGGCAATACCTCATCCCTCCATGTGGAAAAAAATATTTTGGCAAAAAGAATTAAAAAAATCAAAATAAGAAAATAAAAAAAAAGTATATATATTAAGATGGGCCCCACCCATCCATGAGGGGCATCCCACATTAAGTGGGGTGCCACCCATGGTATGGGGGGTGACCCACCTTAATGGGGAATGCATCCCCCACTTCAAGGAGGAGATAAAGAGGAGGGGAGTGTGGTGGAACCACCAACACTCATTCTCTCTAAAATTAATTAATTTTTTTCCTATAAAATGCCTTAAAATAATGCTATTTCATATATTTTAAACCATAGAAATACTAAACCCCTTTTCATTGAGAATATTAGGAATATTATTCCTAGATTAAGGAGCCTATTCAAACTACATCCCCAAATTAATGGGGAATAAATCCCTTCATAACCATTCAAATGGAAAAAGAAATTATCTCGAGGGGATATTATTGGAATTTTCTCTATGTAAGGGAGATTGGGTAGTTAATTGGTTTTACAACAATTTTGGAAAAAAATGTAATATAAAAAGGGGTAGAATGGGGGTGTGAAGGCAAGTGATTTTGGACAAATTTTTCAAGTGTGAGAGATTGTTTTCCTTGGAGAAATTATTGTATTTCCGTGATTTTGGAGAAGCTTGTTTCCACACACTTTGGAAGTGCATTTGTAAATTTCTTTGTAAACCAAGGGGGGTTTTGCCAACAAATGTAACTTAATTTCTGGAGGAATAATTTGATCGGTCCACTCATTGGAGAGGGGCCCAGAGACTTAGTCATTCCAAATGAAAAAATTCATTATCAATCTTCGTTTACACTCTCTTTATCCCTCATTATATTCTTTCTTTAATTACTTTATATTTCCTTTATTTAAATTATGTTTGTGTTTTTAATTATAATGAAGCACTTTTGGTATCTAATTGTTAACGTAAGCATTCAAAGAAAATTTCATAGATCCTTAAATCAGATCAAATCTTGATCAACCTTTTATTTCTACTCATGTTTACATCTCTTCGTTCTAGTTATAGTCATTTCATGATCCCGTATCTTGTTTTGTTGCAAATTATTCACCCTGTGCATGTCCATTTGTGTTTATTTGAGTTTTACTTATGAGATCTTGGATCCTAGGGGCTTGGTTGCCTCCTCTATCTTTTTTATCATATACCATCCACATTGGTATGATTAGATGCCTCTTGAATGTCTACTTTAGTGTGAGTTTGAAGCAAGTTCATGCTCTCACTAAAGTGGGGGTTAAATGTGGACACCAAAAAAGTAACCCTTCTATTTTTTCTATCTCATTTGGACCTTTGTGATTTTGGCTTAATTTTTCCTTGATTTAATGTTGTAATGTGGATAACACATTCACATTAGGTTTTGGGACCTTGTAAACTGAATAAAGTACATGTCTTGTAAAGGTGTTGTAAAGTGTTGTAAATGACTTTCACACTTTTCTAGATTTTTATTACGTATTTAAGTCTAATGAACTTGTCTTTCCCTTAATTCAATATTAAAAAATGTCTTTAACTGCATTCGCACATCAATCTAGAAGGCTTTTAAATTAAACTTACTTTTAATCTAATGTTGTAATGTGTTTTACATATTCACATTGGATCTTGTTCCTTTCTAGTCTAAGTGGACCTCATTTTAATGTTGTAGAGTGTATTTAATCAAACTTTCACATTCAAATTTGTGTCCCTATCCCTAATAAACCTTTATATAATCATTAAAAGGCTGCTATGACCCCATATTGTGCATACCGAGGCTTATTTTGATTAAAAACTTGACTATATCAACATATAAACCTAGTTTCTTCACTTCCCAACATCCTAGTAGGAAGAAGAGCTCTTGTAGGACTGATTCGCCACTTTGGGAAAATGAGTCCCATCTAAGTGGGACTAATTCACCCAAGATTGTGAATGAGGATTTCCCATTTGGGCCATTTTCAAGGTTTGACTAGGAAAAAATAGGTTTTAAGTTTAATTTTCTCCAATGTCATCCTTAGGGATCAAATTGATAGGAATTTGAGTGGGTTTCCTATATAAATAATCCTCCAAACCCTCATTTCATTTAAGTATCATAATGCATTCATGTTCTTAAATCAAGGAAGTTAAGGTTAGGTAGTTTCAAGACTTCACAAGATCAATTCTAAGGCATACAAGGGCAAATTCTTCATTCATTATTGCAAAAATTCAAGATCCTTTATCATGGAAAGTTTCTAATTGCATTATCGCATGTTCATGCTTCATTATTTTATTTTCATCATTTGGTTTAATTACCTAAAAAGGGTTTGACCAAGCCAAACCTATATTCCTCTAACAATGAACAAGTTTTTCCCTATTTACTGTGTGATTGCAGGTCTATAGATTGAAGAAAAATGCCCAAAATGATAAAGTTGAAAATGTTGTCAAAGTTGTCATGAAAAGTTGTCAAGAGTCACAAAAACTCAAATCTAGGGAAAAATATCCACCCAATCTACATGAAATTTGTGGGAAAGTGCTTATATAATCCATCTTCAGAGGATTGTAAAGTTTTAGTTCGAGATTCTTCCCCTGTAATAGTTTTCAATAAAATGGGACTCATCCCCCAATAGTGGTGAATGAGTCCCATTGTACCTAATTTTCAAAGATTTATGTAGATTCGGATACCCATTTGGTTGAAATAGGCTCTGATAAAAATTTTCAAATCTGGAACTGACTCCCCCAGAATGTTGAATGAGTCCTAGTAGGTCAAAATTTTAGGATCATTAGCATTTCTAGTCTTCACTCCACCCTCTACACATTTCTAGGTGCACACTTCCTATTTTTCTTTCCTAATTTGTTTTATTTGCATTTCTATGCATCTTTCTAGGTCTTTTTTGCATTTCATAGTGTGGTTTCAAACATTTTATGTTTTCCAAGTTTTTTATTAGTGGTAAACCATTTTTATTAGATTCCATCCATTAGGACAATCCCTTTTTATAGATTTCAATCTCCTTTGCATTGAAATCTCAAGGGTTTGTTCTTGAATGTGAGCATTGTGAAATTAGATCCCTCTTCCTTCATTCCCCTTTTGGTGTGAACAATGAAGAACTATTCAATCCATTTCTATTACCACAAGAATAAAAGTATATCCTTGTAGGAATTCAACCCGCTTCATATGTCTTTGGTTTGGCTATTACTGAATTAAAAAGCATCATGATTTGTGTAGAAAATAAACTCCTTTGGAAGCAAATAATGATTCCACTTCTTTAAAGCTTGTATAATAGCTTAAAATTACTGATAATAAATTGAGTACATCCTCTTGGCACCATTAATATTCTCACTAAAATATGGTAATGTTAATACTAGTTTTTCAGTGACTTTCTTCTTCAAAATCTCAATAAAAATTATTTTTTGCTACTGTCCACTTAAACTCTTTCTTATCTCCCCTTATAGTTTCAGCTATGGGGGCACATATACCACTTAAATTTTGAATAAATATGTGATAGAAACTTTCTATACCATGGAAAATTCTAACATCATGTAGATTCCTAGGTGTTGGCCATCCAATGATAGCACATACCTTTTCTAAATCCATTTGCAGCCCTCGTTGAGAGATAAAATATCCTAAGTGAACCAGTTTCTCCTTTAGTAAACTACATTTTTTCAAATTAACTAATAACCTTTCTTCTTTTATCCTTTGTAACACTTGTCAAGTATGCAATAAAGTCTCTTCTTTGATGCTACTAAAAGTCAGAATATCATCAACATAAACAATCACAAACTTCCCTAAAAATGGTTTTAATGCTTCATTCATTAACTTCATAAATGTGTTTGGTGAATTTTTAAACCCAAAGGGGCATTAATAACCACTCACACAACCCATGTTTGGTCTTAAAACTAGTCTTCCCTTCATCAAACTCTCTTATCCTAATTTGGTGATATAGTTCTTTAAATCATTTTTTGTAAAATACCTAGCCTTTCTAAAAAAATCCATGAGATCATCCATTCTTGGTAGAGGAAAATGATACCTTATTGTTATTTTGATGATGGATATTGAGTCCATGCACATTCACCATTCACCATCCTTTTTTGATGCTAACACAGTTGGTACCACACATGGGCTAAGGATTTCTCTAATTAGTACTATTTCCAATAGTTGATGTACTTGTTTGTTCACCTCTCCATTTTCTAAAGGTGTCAATCTATAGGAAGCCTTGTTGGGTAAAATTTCCCCTGGAATTAAATAAATATGATAATTGATCTTCCTCATAAGTGGTAGTCCTTTTGTAAATCCTTGGAAAAAATTTCATCAAACTCTTCAACATCCCCTTTATTTCTAAATGCATGTCATTGTTGTCATCGATTGCATCTACTTGTAGCACCTTGGGAACTACTATAAGACACAACTTTTATGTTTTAATCTCTTTCAAAAATTGTTTCCCTATCACTAGAATTGCTCTTGTACCACTTTCCACCTCTTATTCCTTGGTTTCCAATGGTGTAAGAGTATGTTTTCTTCCATTTTTCTCCAATTTGTAAGTGTTTTCTCTTCCATTATGGATTTTCTTTCTATCAAAATTTCATGGCCTCACTAAGAGTAAGGAAAATGCTTCCATCAGCATGATATCACACCACACCTCATCTTCATGAGTGCCTATTCAAAAATTAACCAGGCATTGTAGATCAACCAAGACTTGGTACCCATTTTACAACCATGACACCTTGTAAGGGGTAGGGTGAGCTATCCTTTTTAACCACAACTTTTCCACCATTTCAACTAAAAATAAGTTATTAGTGCTACCACAATCTATTATGACTTTGTAGCATTTTTCACCTAACTTATATATTGTTCTGAATAATTTTTTTCATTGGACATGTCCATCTTCTTTCTTGGCTAGTTTCAATAGAGTCCTCTTCATCATAATTGCATCTCCTTTCTTAGGTTCATCTGGTTTCCTAGTAAACCATGTAGATTAATTATCCCCCTTTTCTACATGTACACTTGTTGTCCGTATTTTCCTCAATCCTTTTGGTATGTGTTAGCATTCAGAAAATATATGGCCTAACTACCCATAATTAAAATACCTACCTTGGAAGCCTCTACCTTGTCCTATTCCATATCCACCTCTACCTCTCATTGGGTGTGGTTTTTATCTTGTTTCATCCTTCTCATTTTAATTTTTTGATGGGATGACGTCCTTACTATGGCTATAATTCTTCTATTGTTGCACTTTCCCTTTGCTAAATCCATCTTTTCCTTTGTTTGTTTCTTACATCCTCTATATAGGGCTTCACACATAACTCTCTTTGTCATAAATTTTAGAATTTCTTTAAAAGTTCCAACTAGTAATCTCTGAGAAAAAAGTTCACCTTAATCTTACTTAGCATTCAATCCCATCAAGTTATCTTTTATCTACCATTTCTCTTGATTTCAGCCTATACCTATTTTCATTAGAGTATTGCAAACCCTTTCAGCCTTGTTTGAGTAATATTTACTCTTTAGGGTCCTCTACTTTATCATATTTGAAGTATTCCTCCATCTCTATTTTCGAGTCAATTATTTCATCAAGTTCCAAGCTTCCTAAGAATCTTGGTAGTTCCACTCTTGTTCCTTTCCAAATCCAATATTAGAAATAGCTCTTATAAGCCTTATTTCACCTACATCCATATCTCCATTTGCATTTTCACCATTTTTTGTCCAGCCATATCTTCTCCTTCTTCATCATCATTATCAATATCTTCATGTGCTCTACCTCTTCTCATTCCATGTTCTATTGCATTCATTCTTTCCTGCATTCCCCTTAGAGTTTCTAACACCTCGTCTATTCTTAATACTTCTCTTGTAGATGCAACCTATGCCACCCTTCTCCATTGTAGCATCTTGCTACTCTCAATATCCTTGTTAGTGTAGTATCATATTTGTAATATCCCTTGCTATAGGGACACACCCATAGTTCACACTCAAAGGGATTTCTTCAACCCAAACCTTAAGTCACTAATCTTCTTCCCAGATCTATAGATGTTCTTTGATACCATGTTGATTGTACCCACTTCCCTGTAGGCACCTAAAAACCACTTAGAAATGAGCTAATGAGTGGAAAAGATGAGGTTGTCTTGCTGTAAGAAACTCACACAACCCCTACAAAGGTCTAAACATGAGTTGTAGGTCCAATAATTAGTTTTGGAGCCATAAAAACAACTACATAGACACAAAGTAATTTGCTATAAAAGTGAACTATTGCTGTAGGTAGTTGCAACAATGGCTATAGGTGATTGTTTATAGTCTTAGCTTCATAAATGAATTTAAACTTGCAAATAAAAACATAGAATTATAGAACAAAAAATTTATATAATAGTTCTTGCAACCACACACTCAATATTAGAGAATAATGATTTGAAAAAAAGTAAACAAATTTTCATTAACAAAAATACAAACAATTACAATCATTTTACACATTTACAATTGCTACAATGAAATATGGAGTTTGTTGTCCTCCTCTTTGACCTCTTACTATCTTCTTTGAGCCATTTTGAATACTTTCCAAAACACTTCTACTATCCTTTGATATTCTCTATTATCATCTTCTATTCTCCTCCATTTTTTGTTGTCCTGGCCTATTTTTCTTCTATTTTCCTATTGTGTTCTTCCCCAAAAATTATCAAAATCTTAAAGATTCCTCCAAAAATTCTTCAAAATCCCACCGAAAATAGTTGCAACATTCAAAACCCTCCATAAATTCCCCCAATTACCTCTTTTAAACTCAAAACTCCCACTCAAGTTTTACCTTTTTTCATTTTTGTTGTTGTTGCTCATTAAATAAGCATGATAAGGTAGTTTGCTGCCCCAAATAAAATAATAATAAAATTTAGATTTTAAAACTTCTAGGCTCCTTCATGTTGCATTATCTAAGGGAAAATTAAAATATATTTAAAACAAAATGATGCCCATGTATCAACCACATAGAGCATCAGGAAGGATATGGACTCGATTGAGTCTAAAATCATTGTCTCAAGTGCTTATGATATGGTAGTTGACCTAATTGGAGAACCAAGGAATGTAATAGAAGACATACATAAGATATTATTTCAGTGAAAATCCCAAAAAGAACACATCATCCTAGAGTTTGGAGAAATAAGTGATTTTGCAATCCTAAATTCATACTTATTTCAAAACTCTTTTGATTGAAGACAAAGTCATGCAAATGAATCTGGTACCTAGCACTCTGAAAGAGGGAGAATAATTATTGCTAGATTTTGAAACACAATGTAGATTGCTTGTAGAAGCTAAGAAAAAATGGGAAGAAGGTAGGAAAGAATGGAAGGATCATGTACAAAAGTTGTAGGTGTCAACCCTAGTTCCAGTTGACATATTTCTCATTTTTCTTATGCATTTGATCATTTCTCTTTAGATCCTTTGTACATATGCACACTATGTATAGAGAAGATTTTCAATATGTTTCTTTCACGTTTTTTCTTTGGTAGATGAATTAAGGGGATTCAATCCATCCTTTTCAAATTGTATATATGCACATATTTCTCGGGGGAGTTCTAGTGCAAGTCACAATAGTTTTATAGGTTCCCTTTGCCTTTGATGTCAAAGGGGGAGAATGTTTTGGATATTTTTGTCATGTTTCAATCAACAAAAACTAGGGGTATTGTTGGAATAATTTCATTGCTGCTATTGTTTACAACATGAGAATAAGGGACAAGAAAAGGTATATAATGATGTATTGTAGTGTTGTCATTAATGTCAACATTGTACCTTATGTGAAAACTTTGGATGTAGATCATTTTGATTGTTTCTAATAGTTTTTTGAGTTGTTGAGGAAGAAACTTTTGCATAATGGTTTGATTTAAAAAATTAAATTATGTTGGAAAATTGAACAAATCTCAATATTGCTGATTTAGTGTAATAGTCCATCAGTTTTTGGGTCTGCACTAGTTTGCAAATGAAGGTTTCACTTTGTGCTTCTAACATTATTTTAGTGGATGTTAAATGTATTTAATTCCTAGATTTCATCATGTTTTGACAAGTTGATTGTGTTGGCAACACAAGGGTAGACAATTGAGAGGGGGGTGTGAATCAGTTGTCATAGAAATTTAAGCTTATCAAACTTATTAACCTTGTTCTCATATCTGATTATTAACAATGAAATCATAAATCATTAATACATCAAAAACAGTTCCGATTAAGTACATGAACACTTCTTCACACTCTACTTCTACCTTCAAATGGTTAGAACATTATTAGCACATATCATGCACATTCATTTCATCAAATGGAATAAGCAATCACTTATATATATCCACAACAAGAGATTACATCGCTACATGTTGACTTCAACAAAATAATAAAACATATGAAAACTTTCAGCCCAAAACAATAAATAATTTTAAATGCGAATAGACCAATGTCAGCCACAAAATAATGAAGACCCAAAATAAAATCCTCAAACATGAAACACCTAGGAAAATTATTCCAGAAAGACCCACAACATGCTACCATCACCTTATCGGTCATGAACATGAAAAACATGAACATGCAAGAGAAAATCACCAATTGCGAGCACAACGATCAATGTAGATGTGCAAAAAAGATAGAGCATGATCTAGAGCTATCCACAAATAAGATGAATCACTAGATAAGCATCTGCAAAAACTAAACTTACTAGAATCACATCATTTTTATACAAGAACATCAACTAAAGCAACATAATGACTATCAGAACACAACTGCTTGTAACTAGATCAAATCTTCATGCAGATCTCTAAAACTTAATGTGGATAAATGACATATACTTGACAACAAACCCTTTCATCCACAACAGATTGAAATTCACTGCATCACTGCCAACTTCTGACTTATTACATTACAATTTTCTCAATATCCTCGACATATACAACCTTTAAGACATTAATTCCAATAGTGTTGACATCAATGACAAACACATCCAACAAATTGAAAGTTATGAGTAATAGAAAGTTATCAGCAACATCTAACAAATTGAAAGTTATGAGTAATAGAAGTTTGGCCTAGAAAATTACAATTATTCACTATACAGTGTAGTTGTGTGGGAGAGTGCACTCCTCCATGGATGGTTCATTACCTTTGCAATTTTGAGGATAAGTTCATAGGTGGAAGTAGAGTATAAATTTTAGTTGGAATTTAATTTTGAGGTCCACGTATCTAGATGTGGATACACAATTGAAGGATTTTTTATTAGCTCCTTTGTCAAGCCAACCTAATAAGTTTGAAGGTATGTGAAGGTTAAATAAGTGTTGTGGTCTTATGTTAGATCTATTATAGGTCCATTCTGACCTATTTTAAGTTATTTTTAGTTTTAAATCTTGGTGTGAGATATGTATGAAAGATTTGGAGCTAGAAAAGTTATTTTGAGTACTACATCTAGTTCGGTTGACCTAATTGATGTTATAGTTGATGTGGATATATATGTTAAATCCTTTTTGGTATTTTGAAAAAAGATGATGAATAGTCTAAAGATCTTACATGCAAATATTATCAGAGTAGTGCGAATTCATTTTGTGAATATTGAGTACAAGATTGAGGTGATGTGAATGCAAAGGAAAGTAGAGTGTTAGATCTAAATTAGATGAAGTGTGTAAAAATAGTTTATTTAACTTCAATGGAATTGTATTTCATGCGTATGATAGATGTGATTGTAACAGTTCAAAATAGGTCATGAGCGACTTTTTCTCTTTTATCTTTTATCTATGTTAAGTGAGTCTACTTGGATAGTGAGCCCACCTATAGTGAGAACTTACGTAAATACACTATAATTGGTTGTAATATATTGTGAGCTATACCTAACCATGGTTTTCCCCATTTTGGGTATTCTACGTAAAAAAATTGGTGTTCATGTGTTATATGGTGTTGTTAATTTTTCATGCTTTCTTCTTTATTATAGTTGAATATGCTGTGTTGATTGGATGTTCAATGTTTGATTGGTTTAAGAAAATACTGATTCACCCCCCACCCTCTCAGTATTCTATGTTTTTGACAATCATTTGTTATAAAAAACCTAAATTGGTGTCTTCAACTTCAAGGACAAGTCAATTCCCTATTTCTTTTATATTGCAAGGTTATCAAGAGCTATAATCATATTGGTAGTGACAATAAAACTACCAAAAATGATTACTTCCTATTCTATGTATATTTTACCAACATTTTAAAATATTTATACACTTATTAATACGATCTAGTATAATATTGCACAACACATTTTATTATTCTCTTTAACAAATAGCCACTTAACTACAAACAATGATTAAATGAGTCATTAGTATGGATATTGTCCACTACTATACATTCTAGGAATAATGCATAAGTACTAAATTCCCTTAATAATGTAGCATGGATTCATCTATACTATCTAGTTTATATTTTTAGAGTATAAATTTCCTTAACATTACCAAGCATGTATAATCAAACCATAATTTTAATAATTAATCGCTATTCCTTCACTAGTTCTTTGGTAAGAGTATGTATATCATAGATATTCACTAATTCTTGAGATTCATCAAATATTTCTAGATTTCTATCTAAAATTCATTAGCAAGATATATGTACATCACTAGTTCATGAACAATGTGAAACTAGATCATCCATTTCTATGCTAAATAAATTAAGGTATACTTCAAGTGTAATTAGAATGTTTATCTACAAGAAAGGTTGAAGGGCCTAGGCATAGCTACAAATAAATTCAAGGTAGATCCACATTACTATGTTCCACTTATAGGATATTATAAGTTTGCGTATTTGGGGAGAGAAATTGATGTTGCACCCCTTTTCTATCTACCCATATATGTTTCCCTCTCTATATATCCTTTCCTATCTCTATCTTTATATATCATCTCTCTCCCTCTCTAATTATGTCCCTCTCTCCCCCTATCTTTATGTATATCTCTTCCATCTCTAGATATATCCATATATCTTCTCTCTCTTCATCCTGCCTTTCCTTATCTCCATATGCACATCCTTATCCATCTCCATCCCCATTTCTATATTAATATCTATCCACATATTCATCTATATATAAATCTCCTTACTCCTCTATATCTCTCTCTCTCACTCTTCCCCCTAAATCTCTCCCTCTCTCCGTATTGCAAACAAAACATGGTCTATTGGTAACAAATCCTAATTATCTAAATGATTCAAACATTTTATTTAGTTGTGGTGAAATCCATGTAAGTGGATGCATATTTTATTTTAATCTATCAATTCCTTATTGAGAACTTTGTTGCACAAAATAATATGACTTTCTCAATAACCTACTGAACCATAGATTTTTTTAGGAGTGTGAAATTCTATGACTCTTTTGCTCAATTAGGATCTTTCACCTAAAGGAAAGAGATAGATCTCACACCAAAATCTAAGTAGTTAACTCAAATTAATACAAGTATGATGGAAATATTCCTCAATTTAATTATCTAAATGCAACAAACTGATAAAATGAATTGGTTGTTGATGTAAAACTATTGAAATGCATGTTGTTTGAAAACACATTATGATATGTAGAAAACACCTAGAAATGAATGCAAATTGCAATAGAAATGCATGAAATTAAAAGTGTGCATTTTAGATCTGGATGGAGACTGGAAATGACAACTAAAATGATGTTGATCATGATTTTTTAGCCTAGTGGGACTCATTTTCTATTCTAGGCGAATCAGTCTTAGTTCTGGGAAACTATTCCAAAGCCCGTTTCAGACAAATGGGTATCCAAAAATGTAGAAAACCAAAAATGGGCCTGGACGTGGGACTCATTCACCACTCATGTAGAATGAGTCTAATTTTGAATTTTTGAAAATTCAAGAGTGGAAATGGGAGCCTTTGGTCTGCACTTTCTACTTCTCTAGATGTTTCATTCTGAAAGTATCAAATTCGGGCCTGAAAGTAACTTTTGTGTGGGTATCTTGACTTATCCAGTGAAGATATTACTTGAAAAACTTTGCAATGCAATATTCAATGATTTCTAAGCCTCAAAGATGTCTAAATTTGCAAACACATAAGAAGAGAAGAAGAAATGTTGGATGTTAGGGCATTGGGGTCTACCTTGGTCAAACCCCTTTTAGGTAATTAAACAAAAATGGTGAAAAATTACTTTGCAATGCAATCTTCAATGTTTTTGAGGCCTCCAATATGTCTAAATTTCCAAACGCACAAGAAGAGAAGAAGAAATGTTGGACGTTAGGGCATTGGGGTTTGCCTTGGTCAAACCCCTTTTAGGTAATTAAACCAAAATAATGAAAGAATGTAATGAAGCATGCAATAATAAAGGTAATACCTGACCATGAAGACTAATCTTGAATTTCCATATAAAAACATGAAGAATCTACCCTTGAATGTCTTAGGAGGCTATCTTGATGACTTGAAATGATGAAATCCTAACATGCTTGACTTGAATGGAGAACATAGATAATGAATGAATGGTGAGATATCTTTGAATGAGTTAAGAGATGAATGGGCTTAAAATGGATGGAAAAACAATTATTTATACACATTTATGCCCTAATTACCCAATAATACATCACAGACTGACACAGACTGACATAAGGTCTTTTTGACTAAAAAATTGAAGGAAATTTTGAATTATTTTGAATTTTGAACCAAGAGGGACTCATTTTCCACCCATGGTGAATGGGTCCCACTCTATGAGTGTAGGTGGTTGTTGGGAATTAAGTTATAGTTAATGAAGTTTGTTAGGTTTACATTCAAAAATACACTTAATTAAGTCTTATGACTGTATAAAGGGGCAAAATAGAGCATAAGAAAGGTGTATTTCATGATGACAAGCCTAGAAAAGCATGAAATCTTGTTACAAGACTTTAAAACACTTTAAAATAGGACTTGATAAGGGATAAAAAGGTGATTTTTAGATGAATTATAATAAGAAGAGTTTAGAAAAGTGTAGAAATGTGTTACAACACTTCACAACACCTTCACAAGACATCATTAAATGCATTTGAAAGGGCCCAAGACCTAGTGTGGATGTGAAAAACACCTCACAACACTAAATCAATACCTTATTAAGTCCAATTTATCATCAATTATTCCCATGTTAAGAAAGTTGCATTTTTGCTTTGGTACATTTAGCCCCAACTTTAGTGAGAGCATGAACTTGCTTCAAACTCACACCAAAGTAGACATTGAAGAGGTTTTTATAGTACCAATGTAGAGAAAAGGGATAACAAAGATCAAAGGAGGTGGCCATGCCCCTAGGATCAAAGATCCAAAGTCAAACCAATAGAAGCACAAAAGGACAAAAACAAGGTGAAAGACATGCAATGAAACAAGATACATGATCATGCAATGGAAAGAACTAGAAGACCGAATATAAAAAGATGGATCAATCTTTGACCATTTGTCTAGCTAGTTGTGGATTAGATCTAGGTTGTTTTTCCAAAAAGAAAATTCATACTCACTCTAGGGAAATGGAACTCTTGGTTTTCCTCTGTGTGAGAAAGCCCAGAAGGTGAGAAACCTATGCTCGACTAGTATGTACTAAAAAACACATAGGTGGCTATGGGGAAATTTGTGCCTCAAGATGGGATTCCCATTCAATCATACCAAAGTTATACCTTCTAAGAAATTTAATAAGGAACTAGAAAAATGATCTTCGAGCTCCACGAGGTAAGAAAAAAATTCTATGCTTGACACTCATAGACATTGTAAATGCAAAATAGTGTAAGGTTTGTTCAAAGGGATTTTGCTTAGTTCATGCAAAGTCTCATCTTAGGGAACATTGTGCTAAATGCTTCCTAGAGAGGAAAAGTGAAAATTCTCTCATCTTGTTTCTAAGAGAGGACACATGCAATGTATCATCTTGTTTCCAAGAGAGGACAAGTGCAAAGTCTCATCTTGGGGAACATTGTACCTAATGCTTCAAAGAGAGAAAATTGCAAGAAAAAAAAAATCACATAATGAAATGTGAGTGGTGATTTATTCCCCCACTTTAAAGTGGTTGTGAACACCAGTACTATGAGCAATTGCTTTAAATTAGAAGAAGGAGAACATGAGAGCTTACTTGAAAACCCATATGCCAAGTCATATGTTTTCAAGAAGCTACGTCATGTAGAGGGGGGTATGTAACATGTGAACCAACTTAAGGCACATCATCCATGTTCCAAGCTTTCTCTCAGATGTTCATGAAAGGTTAACAACTAGCCAATGGAGGCAATGACATATGACATACGAGGACATTGCTATATAACCCCTTGCCCCCACTTAGTGTAGGACAAGGATGAGCTGAAATGATTAATGAAATGCATGGTAGAGTGAAAATTAATATCAATTAGAGGATTTAGGTGTGCCCACAGAAGGAAAAATACAATTTTTTTGAAAATTTTGGATTTTACAACTCATCATTGTACATTCATTAGTGGAGTGACCATAAATTATATGATATGCACAAAATGAAGTCTCATAATAATATTTCTTTCGAGTTCGTGGAGGAAGGGTTATCAAGTGATCTTGGGGGAGTCTTGAAAAGAGACCCTCTTGATCAAGGGGAGAAGTAGTTTCTATTGTTGGTGGCAAAGGGATGTCTTTCTTAGTACAGGATGTCATACCTACGCAAGGTTTTTTAGATTATAAGATTTTTATCATGCTTATAGATTGAGGGAAAATATATCAAATGAAAATCATCGGTGTCTTATGAGATGACATTGACATTAAGTGAAGGCGTATTTATTTTTTTGATGGCTTGTAAAGGAGAACAATCAAGACCACTAGTGTCTATCAGTTCAGGATGCTTTTCAGTTAAAGTTGACTTAGAAGAATGTTGGGTGAGAGTGTTGATGTTGATTAAAGGCTTGGCTATTTCTATCAAAGGATAATAAACAAGGCCATGAGTTGTTTTTTGTGTGATACGATCGATAGTGTTGCAGATACCTTATTCATTAGCACCATATCCTTTTCCACTATATCCAAGTTGTTTCATAAGCTCATACCCTTTTCCATCAAGCTTTTTCATTACTTTTGGATCGGTTGGTGGTTGGTGATAAGTGTCGTCAAAGGTGGTTGTGTAGTTTGTTTCATTTTCTAAAGTGGTTGAGGTGGATGCTTTTGAAAGGTTGTCTGAAGTTTGTGTTGACATTATTGTTGCTTCTTTTTCCTTATTTGAATCTTTGTGGATGATTTTGTACTCACCCATAAAGTCATGTTCGAAATCTAAGGAACCCCAACCATCTTCTAATAGCTTTGAAACTGTTTCAAGATGTTGGATGGGGTCCACTTGTGTGGTTGATGCTAATGTGTTCAAGGGATTCTTTGTGTTTTTCTCAATGTTTAAATAACTATTTGGATGAGGGTCAGCTTCAAGTGTGTACAATTTGTTGTTGTAGATGTATTTCATGTTTTGATTAAGAGTAGAAGGCACACCATTCATTGCATGAATCCACGGTCTAGGGTGAAGCCACAATAGTGGTTTACAATTCAAGTGAGGAAGGAAAACTCACAAAAAATGACCCCAAGGAAAAAAATGTGATGTTGGGGGTTTGTACGAACCTACTAGTTCAACCAAACCCAGAAGGGGTTTGCTCAAACTAGGGTTCGAGCTAACCCCTTTGAATCTTAGGTGCCAAAAAGAAAGAAAAATGCATTGACAAGGGGTTCGACCGAACCCATAGGGGTTTGTATGAATGCCCCTTATCTCTCATCCCCCCTAAGATACAAAAAAACCTATTTTTTTTCACTTTGAAGCTCAATTTTTTTTTGTGCATGTTTTGCACACACACCCTGTTCAGAATGGGGACCCTCTCTTCCTATTGCCTTGACGATTAGTTTTGTGTCATTGCCTCATTTTGCATGCCCCCAATTTTGGCATCTAAAATGTTCAAGGAGCCTTATAGTATCATTTCAAGTCAACCATGTTTCACGTAAAAAAAAAATTCAGTCCTTTGGGTTCTTCAGGTCTGCCCTACCGGATTTCCTTGGCCAGATTTCCTTACTCGCTCGATTCACTTTTTTCTTCATTTTAAACTTTGGAGACAATTTTCTTATGGATTATGGATGTTTTAGTGGTGCTTAAGTGAATTGCTAAGGTTTCATTATGTTTTTGGATGTTGCAAAAAATTTCATTATGGGACCCGGCCCCTCCGTGGTTGTTTTGAACATCCACTGCTGCCTAGCGATCCGTCCTTTGGAGCCCATCCCCTCTGTGGCCTATTCTGGGACTCCATCCCTCCTTTGCCATTTTGAACATCCACTGGCCCCTAGTGACCTAGCCTCCAGAACCTAGCGCCTCTATGGTCGTTTCTAAAACTTTGTCGCTTTGTGGCCATTTTCAACATCTACAGGCCCCCAACCACCTGCCCTCCCGTACCTGGCCCCTCCTTGGTCATTTTGAACATCCACCGACCCTTGGTGACCTAGCCACTAGAACCCAGCCCTCCATGGGCGTTTCCAGGACTCTGTCCCTTCGTGGTCATTTTGAACATTCGTCGAGCCTTGACAACCTGGCCTCTAGAACCTGGTCCCTCCATGGCATTTTCTAGGACTCCATCCCTCCTTGGCCATTTTGAACATCCACCATCCCACGGCGACTCGGCCTTTGGCCTCCAGGACATTGACCCTCTATGCTCATTTTTAGGACTTTGTCCCTCCTTGGCCATTTTGAACTTCCATAGGCCCTCACCGATCTGACCTTCAGAACTAGGCCCCTCCATGGTCGTTTTTAGGATTCCATCTCTCTTTGGTAGTTTTGAACTTCTGCCAACCCCTTGCAACTTAGCCTCTAGGGCCCACCCTTCTATGGTCATTTTCAACTTCCACCAGCCCCTAGCGACCCGACCTTCAGGACCCGACCCCTTCGTGGCTGTTTTGAACTTCTATTGGCCCCTGACGACCTAGCCTCTAAGACCCGGCTCCTCTGTGGCCATTTTTGGGACTCCATCCCTCCATGGATTTTTTGAACTTCCACCAGCCCCAGACAACCTTGCCTCTAGTACCCAACTCCTCCATGGCAGTCTTTAAGACAAATCCATTGATGCCAGTCATTGATAGGCCTGTTTGATCCAATAAAGAACACTGCAAACACATCAAGTAAGAAGGAAACTTTTAGGTAATTTCAGCTATAGTAAAAGGGAAATTAGTTAAATGAAAAAACTGCTACAACACTTGGGCACTAGATGACAAAATAGGGAAATGACAAAATTGTATTGTAAAATCATTGGATAATGGGGGATAGGTGAAACCCTGATGTAATCAAATTTGGGCCACACAATGTAATTCAATCCTGGCCATTCATTTGGGCTTTGGAAAACTATAAATAGGGGCTTTCCCCTCATTTGTAAAAGGTTGGAGAGCTGTTGTAAAAATCATTTGTAGCAATAGAAGACATCATTACATGATTTTATGGATGTTCTCTTTGAGTTTGCTCATCTTGCATGCATGGTTCTACCTCCATAGTAGTTTTAGTTGTCGATTCTTGAATGGAAGTGATAATAGAAATTGTTGTTATGGTATTTGATGAACTTTCAGGCCATACTTTTAGCACTTGTTCATGGCAAACTATTGTGTAACATTAGCCTAAGCTTCTTGATTTCAATACTGCAACTTAGTTCAATCGCATGTGCGACCTAAAAATCTACATTCCTTAGAAGATTGCATTAGTTTTGTATAACTTTAGGTTCCTCTTGGCCAATAAAAACCTAGTTTAGGGAGTTTGTCTACTACAACATCCACCATTATTACTATTCATTTGTAGCTTAGGATTAGAATAACTTTCTTAACCCTTCTCATTTTGTTGTTTCTTTTAGTCCTTGGTTAGAATAGGATCCAAAGCATCACCATGAAGCTAAATCAAATGAACTTGATGAGTTTTAGCTTGTTGTTTTGAGTGGACAACCACTGTTCATTCACTTCCAACACTTTGAACTCCATTTGTAGATCCAATTTCCCCACTTTGTAACTCATTTTTAAGTCTTCCTTGTGATTCCAACAAATCACATTAATCAACTAAGATATTCCAAACACTGTCAAAACATGACATTAGAGACCTTTAGATAGTGTTTTGTAATATGATTGTGGAAGATTGTCTTTCAAGAGAGGTAGTTTAATTACATAAACTACCTGTGTTGATAAGTGCATAAAAAAGACATCAACAAATCTAGTGCTAGAAGGAGGGCATGAGCTATTGAGGCTACAAAGTTGAAAGTTGGAAGTTGAAAAGAACAATTTCAAGAAGAAATCATAGATAGGGAGATCTCATCACATGCTGAAACTTAAAATTATAAAATTGTAAAGGCAAGCAAAAGCTCAGTCGAAATGGAGTAGCATGCATAAATAGGCATCACTCAGCTACATGTAGATTTTAACAAGAGACTAAAGTAACCGTTGTAGCAATTCGCACTGGTAGATAGATGTTGAATCCATGGCACATGCCAACATAATGAATTGGGATGTTTGACATTCCTAAGTAGGATTGAAAGAGTTTTGTAGGGAGAAATTCCCTTTTGGGAAATATACCAACCCTTGGCTCCCAAAGATCTAGAAGAGGAGTTGAAAACCATGGTAGCTAAGGCATTCAAGGAGCTATTCTAGGAATGTTCAGGTAGCAAATATAGACCAAGATTGGAGGAAATATAGATGTCTAGTTGGTGCATATTTTACAATGCTCTCCACTCTGAATTCACTTGCTCATCTTGCACAAACATCATTGCTCAAGCTAAGGGCTGTTTGAACAAGTTGGAGCAACAAACTATTAAGGAGGACGATTCATTCCATGAGGCCAAAGAGCTGTCAACATCTGGAGGATAACACATTGAAGATGAACCAAGAAATGTGACATGAGCTTGTACTAGGGCAGCAAACATAGAAGCTGGAAATCAGGAGGAAGGAGCTGATTCCCTCGAGATAGCAAATGGTCTTGATGAAAACTTAGCTAGAAAGGAATTAGAAGACCCTTTCTCCATCAACAAAAGTCAAACCTCCACTGAAGAAGAAGAAATGTTGGCACTTGAGGATGGATCAACAAATTCTGCAGCATCACATGTTGGGACAGTGAATGAAGATGCTGAAGAATAGGAAGAAGAAAACTTTGACAACCTTGGAGCAACAAAAAATGATGATGAAGGTATAAGTGAAATCAGATTAGAAGAGCTCCCCTTCATCAATGAAAGTGATCAAGAATCTGAAAATGAAAGTTTGGTAGAGTGGGAACAACCACTCGCCATGGTTGTCTACCATGAAGCTTCTTTTTCAAGTGATGATGAGGACCTATTAGTGGAGAGATATGACTAGCTCATCTCTAGATTAGCAAAGGATTGGTCAGAGCTGAAATACCAAGTGGATTTGGAGGTACTACTACTACCAAATTGGTGCAGACTTCATGATTCATCACACACTAAGTTTTCATGCAAGCTATGTAAAGAGGCTATTGAACAAGTTAGAGGACAAGTGGAGTAGCCAAGTGCTTGACCTACTCTAGTTGTTATCCATATCAAAGAAGAAGATGAAAAGCCTAAATCAAGTGATGGCTCAGTTGAAGGCGGACCTCAAGACGATGTTGGGGCACCAATAGAATAAGGACAAAAACATAGTCTCAAGCCTCTGAGTGATGAAGACCAGTTGTGCACCATGGATGATAGAATTTTTGGCGAGTCTTTGTAGGGATATTGTGTAGAGGATTTTGGTCGCCTTGATGAGGTGCCATCATTTGATGACTTCTTTCCATTAGGGGCTATATTGCGGAGGTATAGTAAAACTGAAGAAGAATACATTCTAGAAGATGGTATTGATGAAATCATACCACTTTCCCCTCCTGTTGATGAAATACTAGAGCCTCTAGAGTGGGAGAGGGGTTACTTCTCTATCTACAATGATGGTGACCAAGAAGAAATGATTGAATGCCACAAGGATATACATGCACAACAAAGATAAGAAGACAAAGGTGAAGGTGTTGAGATTGTTGCCAGTAGAGATGAAGCACCTAACCAACTAAACAATGTGACTTAGAGTCCTTCCACCATGATCATTGCTAGTCCTCCTTCATATTCAGATGGCTGGAATAAGACAGATGCATGCATGTTATCATTCCATGGTATTGAACATCATAAAAAGGGGGTTGATACTTGGCGAAGGAGATGAGACAACATGCTGCCCCTTGATGACAACAAGCAAGTGGATCCCAAGTTTGCAGATGATCAATGTGAAGAATTATTTCTTTCTGAAGAACTGCCAACTAGGGCTGCAGGTCCCACTGGTAGATTGGAAGAGTTGTTTGCTGCCCCATCGTCCCAGCCTTATGCAAGCCCAAGGTTAGAAATGTTGCACCCTCCACTGCACCCACTTGAGGCTACCAATATAGTGATAGACAATGTAGTGCTCGTTCTCAACTTCCAAATGATGCCACCTTTGCATGGAAACATCTAGGTCCTATCCTTCCTTAATCCTATGAATACTAATAGCTACATGTTTCATTTTGATTATGGGAGTGAGGGGAGGAAAACATGCTAATGGTTCAACCATGGGTTTGATGAACCTCCTCAACTATTGATATTTTGGGATTATGTGATTAAGATTGAATGTTGCAATGTTGAACTTCATTTTTTTGAATATAAGGATAAATCTTTTTGGTTAAGAACTACAACAATTTCCTGTTTGCTTGTGCATGCATAGAAAAATCCAATAAACATTAATGTCAGCTCACTTTACCTGAACATAGTGCTTTGAAAATATCTTTGTACATAGCCCATTTTGAGTAGTATAGGTTTCCTATAAATACTATGCTTTCCTGCTTTCCTTAGGTTAGTTGGTTTAATGTAGGTTGCTTGCTTTGGAGTTTTTTTCTTGTCGTTTTCTTTTTCTTTCCTGCTTTGGTTGGTCTTGGTGTTTGCTTTTTGTTTGCTTTGCTTCTATTTTGTTATTGCTTTGCTTGGGGTCCCTCTACTTTTAACTGGGCACATCTGTGCACACAACAACCATACTTATCAACTGGGGTTGTTCTACATATTTCTTTGTTAAACTCTAATCAAGTTTTTAGAGTGGATGGTTAGGGTCTATTGTTAGTATCAAGTGATTTGGGTGTTTGATTCAAAGGGGATAAGTTATTGGTTGGTCTGATTCGGATGTATTCTAGAATCTTATAGCTCTTACACATCTTAAAAATTTGATGGTCACTGTAGGCCTTTTGTGAAGTCTAGTTAAGTGAAAAATCTAAAATTATGCTCTAATGCCACTATGATTCTCAGCCTTGAGTGTGGGCTTCAATGCTTGCAGGTTGAAATAAAAGAGCTGAAAAGAGAAAAGAAAGAATGAAAGAAAACATTGAAAATTAAAACAAAGAGAAAATTCAAATTTTAAGGGTTATCTGAGCAACTATATCGAGGCTATGGACACCCAACTAGTAGTAGAGCAATGTTAGGGAGAATCACAGTGACAACCTCGTGGGGGCTATAGATGCTTGGCTAGTAGCAAGGCAATGTCCTTGATGCTTTTGGAGTTAGAATAAACTATGTAGCTTAATTTGACTTAGCTTGAGTTCCTATAGTAACTAAAGGATGAGAATTAATGCAACTGCACACACTTGGATTTTCAACATACTAAAGGTTGGGCTAGCTAATGGTTTTGATCCTTTGGTTGAGGATTTGGTTTGTTTGCCCTAGTGTGAAGGTTGAAACAATGATTCTCGGTTCATGATTCCAGTTTTTCATTAAAATGCTTTGGAGCATTTTCCTAGTTATTCGCCATTTGTTGTGCATGTTTTCCACCCATACCTCACTCAGAATGGGGACCCTTTCTTACCATTTCCTTGACAAGTTGTTTTGTGTCATTTCCTCTTTCTATGTGCCCCTAATTTTGGCATCTAAAATGGTCAATGAGCCTCATAGTATCATTTCAAGTTGACCATGTTTCACCCCACAAATTTTTTTGTCCTTCGGGTCCTCTAGGTCGGCCCTCTTGGATTTCCTTGGTCGGATTTCCTTGCTTGCTTGATTCAAATTTTTCTTCATTTTTGACTTTGGGGATAAGTTTCCTATGGATTTGGGATACTTAGTGGTGCTTAAGTGAACTGCAAAGGTTTCGATAAGTTTTGGGAAGTTGGGAAAATTTCATTTTGGGACCTGGCCCCTCTGTGGCCATTTTGAACATTTGCCAGCTACTGGTGAGCCAGCCTCTAGAACCTGGTGCCTTTGTGGCCATTTTCAAGACTTTGCCCCTCCTTGGCCATTTTGTACATCTATCGGCCCTCAACAACCTGGCCTCCAAAACTTGGCTCCCCTATTGCCATTTCTAGGACTTCATCCCTGCATGGCCATTTTGAGCATCCGCCAACCCCCAACGACCTAGCCATCAGAACACAACCCCTCTATGGCCATTTCTAGGAGTCCATCCCTCCTTGGTCATTTTGAACATCTGCCAGCCCCCAGTGACCTGACTTTCAGAACCTGGACCCTGCATGGCCATTTTAGGGACTCGGTCCCTTCGTGGCCATTTTGAACATCCATCGGCCATCGACAATCCAACCTCCTAAACCTGACCCATCTGTGGCCATTTTTGTGACTTCATCCCTCCATGGCCATTTTGAACATTTGCCAGCCCCCGGTGACCCTGCCTCCAAAACCTGGCCCCTCCATGGTCATTTTTGGGACTCTGTCCCTCCTTGGTCATTTTGAACATCCACCGGCCCTTGGCAACCTGGCCTTCAGAACCTGACCCCTCTATGGTCATTTCTGAGACTCAGTCCCTTCTTAGCTATTTTGAACTTTCGTCGGCCTCCAGCAACTTGGCCTTCGAAACCCGACCATTTCTGGGACTCTGTCCCTCCTTGACCATTTTGAACTTCCGCCGGCCCCTCCGTGGCTATTTCCAAGACTTCGTCCCTCCTTGGCTATTTTGAACTTCCATTGGTGCTTGGTGACCCGACCTCTAAGACCCAACCCCTACGCTGTCATTTTCGAGACTATATCCCTCCATGGCCATTTTGAACTTTCGTCGGCCCTTGACAACCAAACTTTCGAGAGTTGGCCCCTCTATCATCATTTTTAACTTTCGTTGGCCCCCAGTGACCCGACCTCTAGGATCCATCCCCTTCATGGCCATTTCTAGGACTTCATCCCTCTATGGCCATTTTGAACTTTTGCCAGCCCCTGGCAACCCAACCTTCGAGACGCGGCTCCTTTGTTGGCTGTTACAAGGACTCCATCCCTCCATGGCCATTTTGAACTTCCGCGGACCCCCAGCAACTTGGCCTTGAGTACCCAACTCCTCCATGGTCATTTTTGGGACTCCGTCCCTCTTTAGCCATTTTGACCTTCCGCTGGCCCCCATTGGGTTGCCTTTTGGAACCTAGGCCTTTCGTGGTTGTTTCCAAAACATGGCCCCTCCATGGCCATTCCCTGAACTTCATCCCTCTGTTTCCATCCAGGACTTTCCTTTTGGGTTGCTATGTGCTCATTGTCGTTTCAAAAGGGTGGTGACCCTCCAACTTTCCTCTTCCAAACTTTCACTCTTTCGAAAATGAGTTCAATCTTGAGGAATTTTTTCTTGGCACTCTTTCTTCCCTATTTCCCATGTGGTATAATTGAAAAATATTGGTTTTGTTAAGCTTTGTGATGTCTAGGAACTTCCCTTCCATTTTGTTGTTCCCCATTTGCTACCCACCCCCTTGGGACCACATTAATGTTTATGGTCCAAATGAGCTCCAAATATGAATATTATGGTCATTTATGATGCATGGATGGATCTAACAAGGAGTTTGCGGGATTTTACTAAGGTTTGTCTTGATTTGTGTATAAAAGCACTTATGATACTTCATGTATGCAAGATTCAAGGAGCCTACTATGGGTCCATAAGGAGACCCATTGAGAAAGCTGAACAAGGAAAAGCACATCACTCTTGTCACCATTTATTTTATGCCTACATTTCCTCGTAGCACCCATCAACAAAGCTGGCATTAGAAGTAATCCTATGTCAAAGGATGATGATGACCTGTCCCTTGAATCAGGGGCAATCAATCCATTGATGACAGTCTTCGGCAGGTTGGTTTGATCCAATAAAGAACACTGCAAACACATCAAGTAAGAAGGCAGCTTCTAGGTAGTTTCAACTACAGTAAAAGGGAAATTAGCTAAATGACAAAACTGCTATAGCACCTAGGCACTAGATGACAAAATAGGGAAATGACAAAATTGTATTTTAAACTTATTAGATAATGGGGGGTAGGTGAAACCCTAATGTAATCAAATTTTGGCTACATAATGTAAATCAATCATGTCCATTCATTTGGGATTTGGAAAACTATAAATAGGGGCTTTCCCCTCATTTGTAAAAGATTGGAGAGTTGTTGTAAAAAGCATTTGTAGCAATAAAAGATAGCATTGCATGATTTTATGGATGTTCTCTTTGAGTTTCTCATCTTGCATGCATGGTTCTACCTCCATAGTAGGTTTAGTTGTATATTCTTAAATAGAAGTGGTAATGGAAATTTCTATTATGGTATTTGATGAACTTTCATCCCATAGTTTTAGCACTTGTTGATGACAAACTATTGTGTAAAGTTATATTGGGAATCTTGATTTCAATGCTACAACTTAGTTCAATCGCATGTGCAATCTAAAAATTTGTAGTCCTTAGAAGATTGCACTATTTTTGTGTAACTATATGTTCCTCTTGGCCAAGAAAAACTTATTTTAGGGAGTTTGTCTACTGTATTAGCCACCATTGTTACTATTCATTCATAGTTTAGGATTAGAAAAACTTTCCTAACCCTTCTCCTTTTGCTGTTTCTTTTAGTCCTTAGTTAGAATAGGATCCAAAACATCACCGTGAAGCTAAATTAGATGAACTTGATGATTTTTAGTTTGTTGTTTTGAGTGGACAACCACTGTTCATTCACTTCCAACACTTTAAACTTCATTTGCAGATCTAATTTCTCTAGTTTGTAACTCATCCATAAGTTTGCCTTGTGATTCCAACAAATAAAATAAATCAACTAAGATATTCCAAGCACTTTCAAGACCTAACATTAGAGACCTTGGGATAGCGTTTTGCAATCTGATTGTGGAAGATTGTCTTTCAAGAGAGGTAGTGCACCTACGCACTGCTTGTGTTGAGAAGTGCATAAAAAAAAATCAACATGTTTGAACATGAAAATTGTGGAGAATTCACAAACCCAATTGGAATTAGGTAGTCCTTAGAATGAACTATCCAACAAATATAGTTTTGATATGTCTTGGTTTTATTATGTATTTTTTTTAGTTTTATTAAATATAGGTTTTTCACCAAAAATGAAGGTCTCTAGTCTACATGTGGAAAAATAGTAGATTATCAAAAAAATGAAAAATATGATTGCACTAGATATTGAAGTCCTTGATCCAAAAAAAATAAAATTGAATTTTGATATATAAAAGAAAAGTTACACATTATACAATTGCACTATGTCTAAATTGTAATTGGTTTGACTTCAAAACTTGATTTAAAGAAATATATTCAATTAAAAACTATCTAACCAAATGGAAGCACTAGATATTGGAGTTACAAGTATAAATTCAAAAGAATTATAATTTTATCCTTGATGGAAAAAAAGTTATGCGTTATATGGTGTGCATCACTTTTTAAAAATGTTATTTTATGAAAAAACCAATTTTCATGGGAGATGTAAAAAGAAGTGCAATCTGATTTCAAATTTTTTTAAAATAATATTTTAAAAATCTAAAGAAAAAATGTGACAAGACTCTAGTTTGTATCATCTTCAAATTCCTCATGGTTTAGCCACTATAGGTGCTTGAATGTGAAGATTTAGTTAAAAATAATAATTTCAATGTCCAGTTTGGCCAAAAATTGTAAACCACTATTGTGGGATCACCCTCTACCTAAGAGAAGGTTATATGAGAGATTATTAGGTATAACATGGATCAGTGTTTCCAATGTGGCCATTCTAACAATAATAGGTAATGTGATCACACCAAGTGGTTGTTTACTTATATTGTCAAATCCCCTGATGGATAAAGGATCAGGTCAAATGCTTGATTTATCGACACCAAGTCTATCGAGAAGGTTCACTCCACATACATTAAGAATGGAACTAGTATCTACAATATTTCTCTTAATCCCTTTTCATTTGTATTGAGGGATGACCATAAAAGCTTCATTTTGTTCTTTCACTTCCAAAGGAGGAAGCTCACTTTGGTGGAAAAAAATGCCAACATTTATGGATTGAATCATGGTTTCTATATCATTTTGTTTTGTATTAGAAAGGATAGGAACTTGTTGCAAGGATGATTGGATCATGTTGTGATAGTGAGGGGAGGCTTGAATAAGGTCCCATAATGAGATTTTAGCAGGAATATTCTTTATTTTTTCAACAAGATTGTACTCCTTTCCACTAGGAAGACATGGGAAGATAGGTTTAGATGGGATAGGATTAGGTAAAGGTAAGGGTGTTGTGGTTGGTTGCAGAAGTTGTGGATTATTTTGAGTGTTATATATGTATGAGCAACAATATTATGACTCAGCTGATGTGATACACTATTCTTAGGTTAGTAGAGGATGAGTTTGGGCTTGTTTTGAGTTGGAGGGTTATGTGAAGGGGGATAAAGGATGAGTCGAGGTTGAATAATGTTAAATCCCTTAGCAAGTGAGATTATATACCATTATGGTGATTCTTGTCTTGGATCATGATATCCTTCCTAGGAGAAGGGTTTTGACGAGAAATAAAAACCAAATTTTCTTGGCATTCTAAGGTTGGTTCTTTTAAAAGGACTTAATCACAAGAAAGAGAATGATTAATGGTTGAATTTTCTTGCCCAAGAAGGGTTTTGTTAGGTGAAGGGGGACAACTAATATTCTCATGACCTTCATGGAATAGGTTTTCTAACATCAAAGTATCATCTTCACAACAATGAGAGATACTAGGAGAAGGAGAAATTGTAGTGTCATGATTATCTATGGTTGTATTTGTTGGTAATGAACGTCTTATCCAAAAAAAAGAGGTAAAAGGAGAGACACAGCTTGGATTCTCAAAGTTTTCATTGATTGTTTCTTCTAACACCAAAATATCTTCTTCTCTAAAGGAGAGATATTAGGGGAAGAACAAATATGATCACTAGGAATGTCCAAGGTTGTATTCTCTTGCACTAAAAAAATCTTAGAGGGATAAGATAGGGAATGTTTCCTAATATGTTTAGTGATGTAAGATACTACCATTGTGTGAACAAGAATGAAAAACACTTGTAACCATTTCATGCAATATTTCAACAATATAAACAATGTATGTACAAAAATGCAAGAAATTACTTTCCAATTTATACAAAATTTGAAGAATGTACACAATGTATATGCAACAATAAAAAGTAGTTTTATCAAACTTATGCAGAGTTTTATTAATAGAAATATTGTGTAAGAAAAAGTGAAAAGTACTTTTAGCCATGTGATGCAAAATTTCATAAAGGTGAACATTTGCAGATCTAAGGATGTTTAGAATTGAAGTGACATGAAGAATGAGTAGTCTAAAATGATGTTTTTGAGCTTAATGCATAAAACAATTATTCCTAAAACTTTCCAAACTTATATGATATGATACTAGGAGGCTTATGAAGCATAAAAATGAGGTTTCTAATGTTGTAATGGATAGTCAAAAATCTGGATAGGGACTGATTTGCCCAGTATGGCGAATGAGTCCTAGTAAGGGTTTTTTGTAGAATTTTCAAAAAAATTCAATTGATTTTGATGATTTTGATGTTGTATGATGCAGAACTAAAATGTAGATGCAAAATTTTAGAAAATTTTAAGGAAATTATATGCAAAAATGCAAGCTAAATGAGCTTTTCACTAATGCAAGTTTTTGAAACCCTAGAATGCAAAATAATGCAAAATATAATGCGTGCAAGTCATTTATAGGATGGAAGTGGACTCCTAATCAGAAAATAAAGTATTATAAAAGAAGGTTCACCAAAATGAACCATATATTTTTTAGGAGTGTGAAAGCTATGACTATTTTGCTCAATTTGGATCTTTCACATAAAGGAAAGAGATAGATCTCACACAAAAATCTAAGTGGTTAACTCAAATTAATGCAAGTATGATGGGAATATGCATAAATGTAATGATCTAAATGCATAAAACTAAAAAAATGAATTGGTTATTGATGTAAAACTATTGAAATGTGTGTCATTTGAAACCACATTGTGATATGTAGAAAAACCTAGAAATGAATGCAAATTGTAACAAAAATGCATGAAACTGAAAGTGTGCACCTGAGATCTTGATCGAGGCTAGAAATTACATATGAAATGCTATTGATCCTAAATTTTAGGCCTAGTGGGACTCACTCGCTATTCTAGGTGAATCAGTCCCAATTCTAGAAAACTATTCGAGAGTCCATTTCAAATAAATGGGTATCCAGAAATGTAGAAAACAAAAAATAAGCCTCGAGGTGGGACTCATTCACCACTCATGGTGAATGAGTCTATTTTTTAAGTTCTAAAAATTTAAGAGTGGAAACAGGTGCCTTAGGTTTGCACTTTCTGCTTCTCCAAATGTTTGGTTCTGAAATTGTCAACTTTAGGCCTGAAAGTTACTTTTTGTGGGTATTTTGAATTATCCAATGAAGAGATGACTTGAAAAAATTTGCAACACAATCTTTAATGATTTCTAATCCTCCAAGATGTCTAAATCTGCAAACACACAAGAAGAGAAGAAGAAATGTTGGATGTTAAGGCATTGGGGTTTTCCTTGGTCAAACCCCTTTTAGGTAATTAAACCAAAATGATGAAAGAATGTAATGAAGCATGAATTAATGAAGGTAATACCTTGCCATGAAGATTGATCTTGAATTTCTATAGAAAAATATGAAGAATCTACCCTTGAATGTCTTAGGAGGCTATCTTGATGACTTACAATGATGAAACCCTAACTTGCTTGACTTGAATAGAGAAGATAGATGATGAATGAAAGGTGAGAGATGTTTGAATGAGTTAAGAGATGAATCAAGGTTAAAATGGATGGAAAAATACTTATTTATACACATTTATGCCCTAATTACCCAATAATACATCACAGGCTGACATAAGGTATTTTTGACTAAAAACTCGAAGGAAATTTTGAATTATTTTGAATTTTGAGCCAAGAGGGGCTCATTTTCCACCCATGGTGAATGGGTCTCACTCTAGGTGTGTAAATGGTTGTCAGGAATTAAGTTATAGTTAATGAGGTTTGACAGGTTTACATGTAAAAATATAGTTAATTAAGTTTCATGAGTGTATAAAGGAGCCAAATAAAGCATAAGAAAGGTGTATTTCATGATGACAAGCCTAGAAAAATGTGAAATCTTATTACAAGACTTTACAACACTTTAAAATAGGACTTGATAAGGGATAAAAGGTGATTTTTAGATGAATTATAATAAGAAGAGTTTAGAAAAGTGTAGAAATGTGTTACAACACTTCACAACACCTTTACAAGACATCATTAAATGCATTTGAAAGGGCCCAAGAACTATTGTGGATGTGAAAAAAACTCACAACACTAAATCAAGACCTTATTGAGTCAATTTATCATAAATTATTCCCATTTCAAGCAAGTTTCCTTTTTTCTATGGTAAACCTACCAATTGACCTCATACAATTGCATAAATGTATGAAAGAATAAACAAATATCTTCCATAATTGACCAAGTTCCCCATTACTTTGATGTACCCATTGCACACAAAGGAGCGATTGATAGTTTGATGCCACAATGAGACTATATTTACACTCAAGTTAAATTGTGCTTCTAATGATTTCCTTTTTGTGTAAAATTAATCATCTTGATTACATTGACAATAATTTGTATAATTTGACTTATAGGTTGAGCAAAATGTTTGAATTTCAAAAGTTATTGGAATATGCTATTTTTTATTAATCATGGACATGACAATGCTCTAAGGATTTTTTATGCAATGATGTGTAAGGAATACATATAATTTTTTTGGATTAGGGTATTTTATTTTAACATGGAAATTTCAATGATAGTTTTAGGTGGTATTGGCTCATAATTTTAAATTTCCCTTAGTAGTTTTATATACTATTTATTTCTATTTATTGGATGCTTCAAATGGAATTTATTTAGTGCATTTTATAGGTATTTGTTTGTTGTCAATATTAATCTATCTTATGTGTTAGGATACTTTCTTAGAGTATATTGAAACCAATATTATATTTACTTATTTTTGGTTCAATGTTTAGGTTCTTCATTTTTCTCTAATACAAATCATCATGTTAAATAGTTTTATAGTGGTATTTGCCTCTTGTAACCTAAATGGATGAGTTTAGGTGAATTTGTGTGTTGATTCCATCATAACAAGTTACCTCCACTGACTAGAACATTTTCCTTGATGATACTCTCTCTCTTCAACCCGAGGGAATGTTAATGATTTCTATCATACTTGCACAATGAGTTGAATGTCAACATATTTATTCCTATGTATATTTCAACAATACTTAACATATTCAAATTGTCTATCTAATTGTCTTAATTTAAACAATCAATACAATAATCCAGTGATTAAGGTAGGCTAATTAAATGGGATGTGACCAAAAGATCTATACTTTTTCTTTTGGGTGCTTTTGGCCACTTAAATATTGAAAAATGTATACGTGGTGAATATACCACAATGATAAATTTCTAGAGGTGAATTTTTTACATTATGAATATGTCACATCAATGAATTACTGATAGTGAATTGTTGGCGGTGAATTGCAAGTAGTAAGTTGCTAGAGGTGAATTGCTAGTGATGAATTTTCTTAGAGATGAAATATTCATGTCCCTTGAAATCTTGTAAATGTTAATTACCCTAGTTCAAAAGACCTCCATGTTTGGTGCAATTGTAATAATAACTTGTTGTTGTTGTTCCTTCATAATAGGAATATATTGGTGAACATAAGTCTATGTTGTCTCAAGATGTGGCTTCACTCAATCACGACCAATAATATCCTTTCACAAATCCTTAAGAAACATTATGTATAGAATGCTTATATCTTCCATGGTGAGAATTTGAATTATATATGAAAGAAAAATGCCCACTAAGCAATATGCATTCAATATGTTGTGATTTTCATGTAGTTTTGTAGAAAGCTACATATCTACAAACAATCATTACATACTCATTGTTTATAATGACCTTAGACTAGGTTTTCAACTACAAGTGAAACACAATTCAGTATTGCTTGTATATTGCATGGCTATTAGGAATCATAGGTAATTTGGCAGTGACTATAAAACTATCACAAAATTTTCATCCTAACCTATGTGTATTCAATTTTACCCTTTTGAAAAAAACCTAGTACAATACTACACAACACATTTCATCATTCTACAAAATCAAAGGCACTTCACTAATAACAATGGTCAATTGAGTCATTGATATTGAAACTATCCTCTAGTCTGTGTTCTAGATAAAATTTATAAAAAATGTAACTTCCAGGAGTATGATAGCATGTATTCATCTATCCAATCCCCTTTTTAGTTGTATAGTATACGAATCAACTTCCCTTAACATTAACAAGCATGCATAGTAAAATCACATCTCAAATGTCAATCATGTTTACAAAGACTAATTTTTCACTAGTTCTTAGATTGAAGTATCTTTATATTAGATACTCATGAAACATGGGTCCCATATAGGTCCTAAGGTCGACTCACGCTCCCAGATGAATTTGGTACCGGTCATGTCAGGTGCAGTCAGTGTCCCTAGAGGAATAGTGTCGCCTTAGCTTGCCTCCTCCTCTCCCAAAACCTGGCAAAAAAAGTAAGACCAGGGCAAGGGTGGTTGAGTTCGTTGGGCTAAGTCACAAGGCCTATGTGATCTAAACACATGGTCCAGGGATACCTATGATTTATCAAAAAAAATGAAACATGGGTCAATGAGTTTGACTCATAAAGCTACACAGTTGAATCCTGATAGCAAAATCACAATTTGACATGCTATGGAAAATGCCTCCTACATATCAATAATACTAATTTACAAAATGTATAATAAATAAACATAAAATTAATTAGATTTTTTTGAAGTTGAAAAATTGAGTTAATGAATTTGACTCTAAAACTACACGATTGAATCCTAGTAGCAATATCACAGCTAGTATTATTCTATTCCTTTTACTTATATAAAAAAGATAGAGTTTGGAAATGCTTAGGAAAGATGCCTATTGTCATTCTCCACCATCACACTTTCGTCGTCTATAGATAGAGTAAACTTACACTCTTTAAAGGCCTCATCTTCCAATGACAAAAGTCGCAAAAATTCTAGAATAACTTAATTCAATAATCTATACATCCGTGATCACATGGATTTTGCAATGCTCTATCAGTTTTACATATTTTACATATTTTACAGTTTTATCGAGACGCTTGAAAGCATGCATATAATTATCATACCCAACACAAGTGAGTGGCATTCCACCATCACACCTTTGGTCTATATATAGAGTAATCTTAACTCAAAGCTTGCATCTTCCAACAGGAAAAATCCTTTAAATTCTCGAGCCTTTCAATTGAATAATACAATGTAATCAAGTGGACACAGGCCACAAAACAATTCCCTGGAGAGGGTGGAATAATTTTCTCCTTATAACGCGTGTTTATTTGAGTCCCTTAGTGAACGCCAATTCGAAAACGATAAAAGTTGATATAAACCCACCTTTCACCATGCCTGACTTCTAAATTAATGTTTCTAGCGGCAACCAGCTCAAAAAACTATGATCTCTAGTCACATGGAATTCGCAATGCTGTGACAGTAGTAATAGGTGGGACATCACGTGACGTTCAGGAATAAGAATGAAATTGTGGTTATTTGACAACAAAATTATGTATATATGCTAATTTGACACAGTGAAAAGAAAATCTTTATATTCAAATTAATCGTCATGATTCTTTCGAGATCAATTTGCACGCTTTGATTAAGAGGTTGAGCAACATGTTTGAATTTATAATAATATAAGAATGCAAGGATGTGTAAGGAGTGTTATATTTATCATGATGATTCTGTTTGCGATTCATGCATTCTAGTGTGATTAGGGCATTTTCACTTTTGGATGTTATTGGCTTATAGTTTTTTAATCCTTTTGTTTGATGTATTGGTTTTACTATATGTTTGTTGTTTGAGATGGAATTTATGTTGAATGTTTTGTAAGTATTTGTATGTTGTCAATATTCTTATAGATTAACTATTGGTGTTGTCTTTTGTGAATACTTTTTGGTTATGGTATATTGTAATCATTATTATATTTTATTAATACATTGGTTTAAATTTTGAAGATTATTTTTTATAATATATCATTATGTTAAGATAAATGATTTTACTGTGTTATTTGTTTTTTCTAATTTATTTTATATTGTATTTTTTTATCAATTTCTCTTATTAGATTAATATATGAAGTTTTTCCAAATCTTAATTTCTTTCCATTTGGTAGGAGAGCCAAATCAATTTGAGTTCTATTTTGTACAAAAATGATTTTTTATACTACTCTACATTAAAGTTGTAGTAGGGACATAAATCTTTGTTTTATGGAAGATTTTAACAAAAGAAGTGCATGATAGTAGGGAGAGGTCCAATATTAGGTACAATCGCTAACCAAGATGGGACCACCTATGAGAACTTATTTACTGAATAAAGTAATTTAAATATTCCTAAAACAACACTTTATTACACCAACAAATATAACTCAGGATCCAATCAATGTTCAATTATTTTGTTAGTATTTAGTTATTATTTGATTTAAAATAGGTTTTCAAGATAGGGTACATACAAATCTACCTACAAATATTTCAAATAGGCACATGTTATACATGTTACCTTGTCAAAAGACCTTAAACTCATATTTTAATACTAAGTCTACATACGGAAAAGAACACTTTAATTTTCCTTGATACTCATGACACTGTAAAAAGAATATAGATTAATTGTCTTAGGTACACATGATGTGGCCACTTGAACAATAAAATATATTTTTTCTAATGTAAAGTCCTTTATAAAGAAAATGCATTATGAAGTGTCCCTTCAAATTGTTGGTAAAATATGTCTCAACCTTGAAATTATAAAAGGTTTACTATCGATAGGTGAGCGGGGGGGGGAGAATGGTGTAGGACAACTCCCCTGTGGGGTTTGGGGGTCCTAGGCCTTGAAGGGGATTCATGGGTGGTGCCCTCGAAAGCCACATTTTATGTATATTTTATTATTGTAAATTTGGACCATTCATCATTAGATCTCAAATATGATAGTAGATTTTTTTTGGGTTATCTTTCCCTAGAAGGAAATCCTATTTTATGAGGGAATTGTATTATGGTTGTGCATTATGATGTATTCTAAGAGTCTAATAGTAGTCATGTTTCCCCTTGATCTTTGGTTGGTAGTACTCTTGTGAGAATTTTTCTCTACAAGTATATTGTAATCTTCATGATTTTTGAATAATTTATTACGCTGCTTTTGGAGTGTGGGGTTTTTCTCTCAAAAGATTTTTCTCCACATTAATCATTGTGTTGTGGTATGCATGATATTTACATTTATTTTTGTTCAAGTTTATGTATCTATTGTAAAGATCTATGAATTTTTGCATTATCCTCTTCTCAAGATTATTGTAGGAAATATTGGGGTTTTTCCCCCAAAAGGATTTTCTCCACGTTAATCATTGTATTATGGTATGCATGATGTTTACAATTTTTTAATTTTTTCATAACTATTGTAAAGAGCTATGAAGATTTCCTTTATCCTCCTCTCAAAATTATTGTAGGAAATTGTTCTACTATCTTAGATTCTCTACATGCAATAAAATAGATATGTCTCATATCTCCTCATCAACTTAATTTTATGAATTGATATTTTCCCAACTACTAGTCACATTTTTCCATGAATATTTACAAGCACCATAATCAAAGGCATAAGACTCATAAATCAATTTGTCAAAATAGGAGGAAGAAAAATAAGATTCTAGACCCAAAAAGCACTTAACCAAATCAATCAACTACCCAAATTATTAGAAATTTTAGAATTGTAAACATCCATCAAATCAATTAATTTATCTCAAATGAATCTCTCCATAAAATTTAAATTCAATGAATTAAATGAAAGTACATGAATAAAAAATATGTTCACATTTTTCTACAAATACATCCATTTTCTATTTGAATTTCCCTTAAACCCTTTGAAAAATTCATGTATATTTTAAATTGTACACTAATGTCTATTGAATCAATTATAAGTTCACACTATACTACAAATGCTTATTTTTTTGCTTACTATAAAGTCTTATTTATTTTATATATTATTTCTATACTTGAAATGATGTATATATTGTAATCTATTTTAAGAATCCACTTCAAATTAGGGAAAACTTTAGTGGTGAATCTTTGCCAATTGGTGAATTTTATAAATCAACCAAGTCAAAATTGAAGAATTAATCATAGCCAACAAGGTGTCCAAATGGGTGTCCAAATTGCCTAGATTTTACAAATTATCGATCCAATGCAAGTCCATTTGACAATGATTTTTTTACGAGGCATATTTAAGCAACAAATTCACCATAAAAAATTATGCATTTCAAATGGACTGATTAATATTTTCTTTTGGAATCCTAGAAGCATGTAATAAAAAACCTACATATTCGCCAATACTATTAAAACAACATTGTATTAGGACCCATTTCACCAATTAAAATTTACAAATATTTGCTTGTGAAGACTAATTTTTCCAATTAAAACTTATAAATACTTGCTTATGAGGGCCTATTTCACCAATAACATTAAAAAATAATTATATTTGAGGACACATTTTGCCTTGAAAATTACAATGTATCATTGTATAAGCACACAAGATTCACCAAATTTTTAATATAACATTTAAAAATCCAATAGAATTCACCAAATATGGATTGATATAAATACAATTGAAACTGTCATTTATTCTTACACATTTTGTTCATTTCTCAATTTAGAAGTCACTGAAATCCAAAAACATAAAATTAAAGGTGAGTGATCATTACTTCATAGTGTTATAAGATTTCCTTATCTATTTTCCATTCTTCCTTCAATCGTAAAGATGGTGTTGCATAGGGAATGCAATCTATATTCTTTGTCCTTAGAAAATAAAACATTTTTTTCCAACTATTATTTGAAGTGAGATATCAATATGTCAAGCAACAAGGGTAAGAATCCTTAGGGTGGTGAAGGGACTGGGAGGCCATCAAATTTCCCAAAACCTAGAGGTACCATACAATATTACTTTGGAATTAGAAATTCTTCTAATCCATCATATCAAGATGGAGCTACATCGCCAACTCTTCCACAAAATATTAATGAAGAAGGCATTCACAATACCTCACCTCCACTCAAAGGTCAAGGTGAGATTATCATTGAGTTAAATGTATCAAATGTGGATAGCAATACCACAAAAGATGTTCCAACGGATGCCCTGGTTAGCCAGAATGATATAATCGACTTGGATTAGGGTGATGTTGGTAGCTAGGCAAGAAAATGAAAATAAAAAATAGGGCATGAGTGGGAAATGAAAAGGAATTTTCAACTTGGTTGGTTTTCAAAGTACCCATTCATTGTACCAGTGGGGAAAGAAAATGATGTTGAAAGTCCAATATAATGCATGCGTATGATATGTAGTTAGAAATATAAAAGAGACAAGAAGTTGTAGCTAAAGCTTCACACTGTAGAAAAGTGTATTGGTAAAGTTTATGAAAAAAAATCCATAGATAGAAAGGAACAATCAGTCATATGATGGAAATCAAAGGAAGAATGTCTTCATGTTAAGTATGCCATGGAATATGAAGAGAATAACCAAAGAATTTTGAAGCTTGCTGTATGTCAAGGTACACTTGAGGCTCAATTTAGAAAAGCAATGGAGGAAGAAAATATGTCAAAATCTATTTAGATGAGTGTTGTTTTCCAGATTTTGTGTAGAGGGAATCCTATGATAGACTACCCAGAATATTATAATTTATTATCTTTTTTTTGGTGTTCCTCACTTTCTTTTCTCACATTGGTCAGTAAACATTAGAAGGGAATGGGAAAAATATATTTCTATAGTGGAAAAGAAAGATTTAAAGGAGAAAGTAAAAGATTCAAACTCCATTGCATTAGCTTTAGATGAAGTTACTATGGTAGACAATACTTCTTGGGTATGTAGGAATTTGTATACTGTAAAATAACATGTTCGCCAAGCCCATCTTCTTTGTGTTCGTAAAATGAAGGATAGGTCAACATCACAAATCCTATTTGAACTAGTCAAGAAATATTTGAATGAAATTATAGGTATGGATGAGTTGAAAATGCCAAAAAGTTGGTGTGTGTAGGAGCTAATGGAGTTGCAGTGATGTAAGGTCAAAGGAATGGTGTTTGCACAAAGTTACAAACTACTTGTGCACCATACATGCTTGGCATTCACTGCATGGCCCACATAATGAATTTAGCATTCAAAATTTTAAACAAGTTTTCTATAGTATCAAAAGTTTAAAATATAGCCTATAGGATCTATGAATACTTCTACCAAAGTCCCAAATGTTTCATAAATTTTTTTAAAAAAATTGAGGGAATAACGTCGCGAAACAAGCTTCTCAAGGATGTCAATACCAGATGGATCTCCCTGCATGGACCAACACAAGAAGTTCTTTTAAAATATCAATCCTTGATTGGAGTAATGTATGCACATCACATCATAGTAGAAAAAGCTCCTAACCTCTTACATAGGTTAAGTGATATAGAGACACTTTTGACTTTAGCTATTCTTCTCCCCATCCTATATGAAATGAACAATCTTGTGAAGAAATCCCAAGATGAAAATATATATTTTTTAGTATTCTAAACTATGTAAACATACATGCTTGGCCCTTGATCATCTATATCTAGATCTAACACAAGAAATCCCAAATTATTTCATGTATCATAAAGTTACTTATTTGAATAATCTTGATAATTATATATAGTTTAGTGCAAGCAGGAACTTATGTATCTGTGTACGTGGATATGAGATACTAATGTACCATTGTAATATAGCTAGGTTCTCTAATATCGAAGTAGTTGTTAATGAGGAAAAGTTTAATGGCATTGTCAAATTTGTTAGTGATAATTTGAAGGAAATTGTAAAATCTCTTTCCTCAGAGATTTGTGAAAGATTCCCTCAACATGAAATACTTGAAGCCATGGGTATTGTGTATCCTAAATTTTGGGTAAACCAAGATAACCCAAAATATTTTTATGATAAAGTAAAAATCTTGATAGAACAACTTTTGAAAAGTGTAACATATAATGAGTAAAAAATAGAATTTTAAATGAAGATAAGATTAGACAACTATGTAAGAATTTTTCAATAGCTATGAGGAGCCAGTATGATTCCATGGGCATGGAGAAAGCCTTGGAATTGAGATCAATAAGAAAGGTTTGGAAAAACTTAGGTAAGAGTGAAATATTGCATGGTATGATATCAAGATATTTCAAACTTGTTGATTTATGTCAAACAATGATATTGTGGTCGATGGAGGATGAGAGAGTTTTCAATTTAGAAAAAAACTAGACAAGAATTTGGAAAATTACTTGAGGATGAAAGGAACTACATATAATGTCAAAAAAATTCCTTTTGAAAGGACACTCATAGTCAGAGGTCTGCATGTGGAAGAACAGGATCCAGGTTGTACAACATAGGCACTCTAATTCCAAACACTGGTATTGGTGGAATGAGCAATGGAAATGGGACAAATGATAGTGACACAATGAATGTTGAATTTGAGATGTAGGCCAAATAAAATGAAGAGGAGACTCAAAATCAAGATGACTCTTTTACTTTATCTCAAGTTGAATGTCAGTTTGAGGACCCTAACTCCATTTGGGAAATGGAAGTGAATTAGCTAATTTTAGGTATTTATACTACACTTCATGAATCATTTTCCATTGTTCTAAACTGTAGTTGATGATATTCAATATTTTAATCCATAAAATTTTGAATCATTGCACTTCATGATATTTAATTTTATATTGCAGTTCATGAATCATATTCCAAACTGTAGTTGATGATATTTTATATTGTATTCCATGGTATTGAATTTGATATGTGAGTCTACATCATTTTTAAAGAACAACACTTATCACACTACTTATATATTCCTATTTCATTTCCATTCATGTAATCTTTGATAAATAAGATAATCCTTGATTATATTATTCACAATTCATGAAACAAGTACATAGGAGGGAAATGGTTTTGAATTTGAACCATTTTTCATTCAATTGCTAGTATTGTTATCAAAATTACATATGCTGATCGATTGGCTCAAAACGTAAGACAAAACTCTTAAATGTTCTATGTACTCCATATACAAAATTCTCTTTGATCAATACAAAATAACAAACCAACACTTCTAGCCTTCAATTCCTTCTTATAGAAATGAAGGAGAAAAACAAGCTTTGGGCCATAAAGTACACATGTCCCTTCTCAATTGGATTGATGCAAAATACATACCCTTTTTAGTTAAATTTGTATTTCCAAATGGAGGGAAATGTTACATGATACAAAAACCATTTTCATTTGTCGATGGAGATCATATTTTTCCTTCCAAAAGGCAACTTTATGTTGAGGTAGCAATATCCATATGCTCCAAAATTGTATCCATGTACACTGAACATAAAATATAGAAAATCATAAAGTGTAGAAAAGTAGAAGAGAAAAAAGATCTTCCACATTTGCATCCTTGTCGTCAAATTTAAACTAGGGTGAAAACAATATTTTATTCATACTTTAGCAAAATCCTATCTATACTATTTCTAGGCTCTACATTGTGTTTCTCTCACCCATTACCATATTTGTAGACTTAAGACCTATAATTCTATTTTACAAACCACATTACCACACTTATCATCAATTATTTTTTTTATAGTTAAATAACTACTATATGGGACAACACCCTCTATTAATCAAAAAGGGTTCTTACAATCTCAAACAATATGAGACTCCTGAACCAGATGCCAGGGATGCACCCCATCAAAATTTAGCAAGAAGCCCACATCTACAAAAAATTTACACCCAAACATAGAACAAACTAGCCTTTGAAAAGTGCTAATGCAGACTACTCATAGACCCACCATGAAACAAGTTGGTGATTCATTTGATCATTGACAATACACAAACCCACCACACCATTCTACATGACTAGGCATTGTTGCATCTGACCTCGTTGGTCTACTTGGCTTTGGCTGCATTCTAGATAATCGGGCAATCACCACCATAGGGACTGTGAGTAGGATGGTTTGCTCGCTCCTCTCAACCACTGGTGTCATTTGTAACCTATTCTTCTTGAATGCACAGCTCCTAGTCCTCCTCATCTGAGGGTCACCTCTCCTCGTCAAGAGCCTCCACCACCACAAACCCCTGCACCCATCCCTTTAGTCCATCCTTGAGAATACCCACTGCATGTAAGAGGAATTCAATGCACCTGTATATCTTGCCCCAATGATTTTTGAGCACTATGTGGATGAACGAGTGTCCCAAAGGGAATTTTGGTACCATCCATTCATTCCCATGAGACTTGTAGTAGTGTAGTGGCAGAGGGGTCATGAAGTTACCGTCAATGTTGTCCAATGCCATGTCAATATTTTCTAGAAGTGAATGCTGAAATATCATTTAGCATAACTTCTTCCCTCAAACATTCAACACACCTATGTACATGAGTATCACCAGAAACATGGAAGTGATTTTTGAATTGATCCTAAGCTTGTGAGTTTCCTATGAAAATTTTGGACCCAGGATTCCCTTCACTACCTAGAGCACTAGTGGGTGCTTGGACACTATTATCCCCATCACCTACTTCCAAGTGATTTTTCCATGGAATTTGTTCTATGGCTTCATGGAATTCAGAAACAGTGGAGTCTCCATCACCCCTTAAGAGTGTGTCAAGAGTAGAAAAACAATTGGTAAAAATGATATTTTTGACCCCTATTTCAAGCAAAACTTCGCTCATCCATATGGAGACCATACCAAGTATTAAAGGCCTTCATGTCTCTGCAACTTCAATGCTCATATATTTTTGAGATCCTACCTTGATCTTCCCCATTCAACTGAGGTTGGAATTTAATGAAAAATGTAGTATTTGTCATTTCACAAATCTCCACCTTAAGTGCATTCTCAATTTTGATGCCCATCACCTATGCATCATCAATCACCTGGGTACAATCCTCCACCACTTTTTCTAGCCTATTTGCCACCTCATTCCCTTCTTTGTAGGCATGGCTTACTTAGAATGCATCAAATTCAATTTTCATTACTTATCATTAATTTTCATTATTGAGAGAATACAACATTTTAAAATACCTCAACATAAGGTTAATCTGCAAAATTTTCAAGCCATGTTTTGTAATCCTCCTCAGCTGGCCATTGCATATCCAAAAACTATTGTACTTTTGTATTATATTTGTTGTACCTTGCATCAATTAGAACCTTGGCCTCCTTGACAAATGCATCCATCCTCATCTCCATTTTTGACATATTATCTATGTTAGGATTCAACATAGAATAATCAACAACACTCAACATCATCTTAGAATGATGAAGCACTTCTCCCAACTCTTTCTCCCATTTGGAAAATTCCTTTTATTAACCCTTATCATTTAATATCTTGGGCATAGTAAACCCTTCCATTTCTCTAAACATTGTCAATTTATTATGGAGTTGCATTCCCATATTTCCATGAAAAGTTGTGATTTCATTTACTAAATCAATGGCCTTCCATAAATCATGAATGTTGGTGGGAGCTTCAAGGTCTTCCTACATCTAAGGCATCATTTCTTTCAATGTTCCTACCCTAGCATTCCACTTATTACACTCAATTTGGAATAATTTTTGAGCTTGCAAGTATTTCACATTTGCTTCATGAATATTTTTGTAGGCATCCCACACATTATCAGTTTTCTTTATCAATTATATTACTCCTTGTTTTAACACATCATCAAAAATATCATTAACCACTTTGAATGTCTCCATTTTTTCTTTCTTTGTGTTTTCTTTCTCTACTTGAACTTCCTTCTTCAAGCTCTAAATTCTCAATAAGAGGGTTTCTCTATATTGTGCTGACAAATCTGAAGAATAACTTGTTGGAGAGGAAAAACCCCTAGATGTATTGGCAGTAGTGACAAGTATCTTGTTATGCTTATCCATCAATTTATTATACTTATCTAACAATTTTTATAATTAGCTTATGTGATATGGGCCGTGTCTACACTCAACATGACAACATACATTGTCAACTATGTAGCTATAGTAGTTGTCATTTCAGTAGCCCTTTTAACAACCATAGCTCCAATCTCTTTCTCCATAGACTTTATCCCTTTAGGCTTCCTAGTATTTGGTGAAATAGACCAAATAACAAGTGTATGTAACTTAGGACTAAATCCTGAGCAAAAAACATTGTTATAAAAAATATCCTTAGAGATGGAGGCATTTGGATCTTTCATGATTGCATCTAATGCAATGGCTAATGATAGTACCCATCCAGGCAATAATAGAATCCCACTTCCTTTGACTAGGGCTCTTGCACCGTATCGTGACATAGCAGCAATTTCTTGCATTATTTTTCCTTCCTCCCCCTTTTGAGCTTCATATTGCAAAGAAGGGTCAACCTTTCCTTTTTCCTCTTTTATTCTCTTTATTATATCAAAGGCTTTCAAATGGATAACAAAATATTTGAATTCTTGTATTTGAGCAAAATCATCATCGCACATGAAATCATCACAATCCTTTATCATGAAAGTGTCATCCTCGACTTCATTATACTCCCATCTTATAATTCTATTGGGAGGAATAGTTATATTCAAAGCATCTTCTTTAACAATAGATGGGAATATCTGATCAACTTCCTCCTCCATTGGGATGTATTCTGCAGATACCTCAGGTGCATATCTTTCACCTCTTTGGTATGTTTCAAAATAAGTGACCAATGGGGTGACTGCAGACTATTTTCCTATCTCCTTAGCTTGCACTTCAATGCATTGAGTAGGGTGATCCCACAATACTGGCTTACAATTTTTAGCCAAACTAGATAATGAACTAATTTTTTCTAACTAAATCATCACTTTCGGGCACCTATAGTGGATAAACCATGAGGAATTTGAAGATGATGCAAACTAGTGATTTGTGAATTTTTTTCTGTAGATTATAAATATATTTTTCCATCTTCAAAAAGTGGAATTTTTTTTAGTAAACAATATTTTAAGGAGTGACGCTTACCGTATAACACAACTATTTTTCCATGAAGGATAAAATTTCAATTTATTCAAATTTAGATTTGCAACTATGATATATAGTGCTTCTAGTTGGTTTCATAGGGTTTTATTGAATTTTTTTTCCTTAATCAATTTACGAAGTTAAACTAATAACAATTTACAAATAAGTAGATTGTATAACAAATTTTTTTTTGTATGTATCAAATTCATTTATTTTTTGGATCAATGACTTCAATATCTAGTGCACTCATATTTAATTTTTTTTTTTATAATATTCTATTTTTTCACATGTGCATAATAGAGATCTTGATTTTTGGTGAAAAACCTACATTCACAAGAAATAAAAAATAAATATAATAATAAATTAAATTTATTTAAAATTATACTTTTTGGGAAACTTATAAAAAGGAGTACATAATTACAAAAAATAAAATTTAAATGAATTCATTTGATCCCCCAAAAGGCAAATCAAAAGTTGTTTTCTATCAGCATTTTGATGGGTGTAAAGGAGACTTCGTTATAGGTATGGTTTAAAACTAGTGAGGCTCTATCCAAGGGTGTTTTATCTAAGGTAGTTTGATCAAATCTTCTTCAATTGGAATGCTTTAAATGAAATGTTTTAAGGCTTAAAGCATTATATTTTCAATAAATATGTGATTTCAGTAAAAATCAAAATTTCCCAGAAATAGTAAACCAGCTTTGTGGGATCACCCAACAGAAGATTGAACTAATTGGATCCTTATTTGTGCTTCATGATTTTTTTTTGCCACCATGGCCCTTATTTCAGCTTTCTTAACATTTTCAAAGAAACTTTTTTCTTTAAAATCTCCAAGCATAAATTTTTCTTGCACAAATTTGTCCTGTACCTTAGAGTAAGAAATAACATAGAAATAAATTTCTTTTAACATCTTCTCCTTAATTGAAAAAAAATTATTCCATGGAATTTTTATTTTGCAACTTCCTCAATAGAAGACAGGTTTCTAATCACATCCTGTTGATAGAGGAATTGATGATTTATGCCTGATAATCCTCTGGCTCTTCTCTCAACAATAGTAACCCCTTCAGGATCATAAAACCTTATAATATCTTGTTTCATTATATGATTGTTTAATACAAAACCAAACATCTCAATGCCTACCTTTGAAGTGCAAGTGAAATAGGAAAACCATAGTAAGGGTTTACTAGGGATGCCTTCTTTGATTTTCTAAAATGTTCCTTATCCATGGCATCAAGCTGCCACATTATCTCCAAGAAAGCTTGTTGATGTAACATATATATTGGGAGCTTATGGGGAGGCACCGAGGATCCATAAATTTTGATTGCATTATATTTATATTGGAGGTACCAATTTCCCCCAATTGAATTTATGTGCAGTGGCCTCCTCATACTCTAGAGGCCTCAATATTTCTTTCACACCATCTGAGATTATGTAAATCAACTTTAGGACCAATTGCTCCAACAACAAAAACTTGAAAACATTGCAAAAAATAGCATAATCTTATTGAGGAAAATGCACATCCCAGATATGGATCCACCATTACACATACAACTCCTTATACATGGTATCCCTTTCTCTAAATTCCATGAATTTTCTACACCATTTTTGCTTTCCACAACATCATATGCATCAAAAAAGAATAGTGTATGCATGAAAATTGAGGGGTTGCATCTTTCAACTTAATCAAATCCTCATGCAAGTGTTCAACAATATAGGAAGCATAATCCCAAACCCCATTTTGATACTTATTCTAAATATCTATTGCTAAAACCATCAAAGCAACATCCATTGTTATGTTAAAATTATTGTGGAAGACCTGACACAATGCATAGTCTATAAATTTGAAATGTTCCTCAAAATCATCACAATCAAATTGTTCTAACTCCATAGGACTGAAAGGTACACCATTCTTCTTTAGATCACATCTCCTATACCTTGGAAAAACATTCTTTCTATGTGCAAACTTTTTTTTCTCATATTCATTATATAGTTTATGAAAATTAATGGATTCAAAAGAAGATGGATTCAAGTTAAAAATTTCCATTATTTGACTCCCTAAAAAATTCCAAAATAGGAAGAAAATATAGAAACCTTTTAATTGTCTTATCAGTTGGATAAAAACACCTAGCCAATTCAAGCATCATGTCCACCTCCACAAACAAATTGGGTCACACCAATTTTCCAATATCACAAGTCCATAACTAATAGGTGGGATAACTGGTAAACCTCCTCCTGAAAGCATATATAAATATATCCCAATCACTTTGTGGTAGCACCACATCACCAATGCCAACAGCCAAATCCTAAAAATGAGCTATGAATGCTCCCTCACCAATCTTTCTCTTTCCAACTAGCTTAACCTTTGTATTTAGGTCCTTAGGGGCCTATTCCATGAAATGAGGGTAATCTTTCTTAACAACTCCCTCATTTGCAATTTTTTGAGGTTGTGTGTCATGCTTAGGGTTATCATCTTAAGGATTAGGACTTTTAACAACTCTCTTCTTTGTAGGTTTTTTAGGCCATGTGTTAGGCTTAGGCTTATTATCTTGATGCTTAGGCCTTTTTACCCTTTTCTGGATAATTTTTCTCTGTTCTTTAGCGGAAGATTCACTTGGATCAATCATTGTTACAACTCAATAAAAATAAGTTTCTAAGATATCTATGAATTACAATTCTATTCTTTGAATTCATAGGATTCAGACTCAATTTCAAACAAACTTCACTCCTTTACCCCCAAACCCTATGTATAATGATTGCAATTCCCTTACTAACTAGAGAGCAATAATGCTAAATGATAAACTCTACCAGAGCTATCTACTCAATTTCCCAATTGGCCAATGCTACAAATTACTCATAGAGGTGCAAAATTCAATTTCATTGAGAAAATTAGTAGCTTGTTCTTTGAAATTTTATTTCCCTAGGGATCCACCTTCTTCTCTTCACTTAACCAATTCTTTAGCTCTCAAGGATTGAAATTATGGAAGAAAAGTGATCAACAACCCTCTATATGACTCAAAATTGGAGTGTATTCTTCATTAATGTCTAATAGATAATGCGTGTGAGCAAATCGTTGAACTAACAAGTTGTTGTTCAAGTTTAAACTCTAATAATTGATCTTATTTGATTAAAAACATGATGTATTGTTCTCCTTGACCATCACTTTATGCTTTCCAAAGTGTTTTTTAAAACAATGATGATACCATAGGGAGTTGTTAGGTAACCACCCACATGTTTATTAACCCTTTAGAATCCCATCGCTCATCACAGTAATCCTCTGAAGTTAAGTCCATACTATGGTGATGATCGAAAACACCTTTGATGGAAGGAATATTCCTCATTATATTCTCCATCGCTTGTTGCCAAAGTGTTACAAAGATAGACTTTCACTTCAACAAAGACAAAAAACCTAGCGATACAAAGATAGAGCCTTAAGGCTTAGTCCATCACTTATCGACGTAGCTAATTTGGAAATGAGAATGCTTTTAGGAATGGGAAAAACAAGCAATGGTACCATACATGGACACATGGCAAGATCATAGCCCACTATTCCTTACCTTCATATTTCTCATCACAATAATCAAAATCAACAATGAAACTTTTCTATGATGGTACTATATAAAGAAGAAACTCATGTTAATCGCACTTTGCTGAAGTGGAACCAAATAATAAAAGATCTTTAGTGATAAGTGATATGAAAGGAAACAAGAATATCGCTCATCATGGAAATTAGGCATGGAGACCGAACACCTTTTGTGATGCATGATACAAGAGAAAATAAAGGATCATCACTCATCATGGTAATTAACCTAATGGGTTGAAGAATTTTTGTGATGAGCAATACAAGAACTTAGGTGGTAGAAATATGCACATGCATAAATTCTATTTTAAAAGAGGGAACACCTAGGAAGAATGTAGGACCAAGGCTTAAAAACTTAAGAACATTTTACACAAAGGAATGAAAGGATGTAAAGGCCAAACAAGGAAAAAATTTCAACCTTACAAAATAATTGATTCCCCAAACCAAACTCACCAAAGTAATGAAGGAATAATGTGAGATGGGTAAATGGGGAACTCTAACCACAAGGAGCCAATAAAAAAATGAATCCAAATGCATAATATATAATTGAGACGACTTGGAATGACCATAACAGGTCAATGAAGGATTAGACCAAAAGAAAAGGGTTTAGACAAGGGAAAATGTACTATGTAAAAAACCACCCCTAACATAAAACCCTAAACCCTATCCTTGTAATTCAGACTAAAAGCCACCAAAGTAAGGCATATTAGATAAGTGGAACAAGAAATTTTGAGGGTTCTACTAGTGATTCCTCACTCAAATCAAAGTTTTATAACATATTAACAACAATAGTATCTACAACAATGAACATCAACAATCATTTAATGTGTGTTTAGTTGAAACCAAAAAAATTCTTCAAATGATAAAATAAATAAATAATAATATAGATAATTGAACATCAACATATTACTCACATCTAAATTTAATCTTTTTTATTGATTTTCACATGGAGGAGCACATAGAGGCATTGGCAATGAAAAAACTTGCTTAAAGAAAACTTTGCACAGAGATGATTTGGAACTTGGAAACTTATATTATCAAAAATTAGATAATTGTATCATGTTTTCTAGCAACTTCCACTCTTCACGTGGTGGAATTGGCATTTGTTCTAATTGATGTTGTTTGACTTGAATATTTGTTAACATTTCATGATTGAAATTGGAACTTGTCTTGAATTCTTCAGTAAATTTTACATTCAAGGTTATTGATGGTTTGATGGAATCCAAATAATTCACCACATATGGGTTCTAAGGAAATTGGTCCAAATCAATTGTGAGAGAAGCACACCCAGGAAGACCAACTACATAAATAAACCTTCGCAAACAAGAGAGGAGATATTTCAGTGAGGAGAAAATTCATTGAGAATGAGATATGATATTAAATATTGTACAATGTGCCTTATAAAGAAAATAAAAATAGCTATCAAGGTAAAAAACCACTAAATATTACAAAAAACCATTCAAAGTAATTACCCTAAGTTAAAACTTAAATAATCTAACACCCCCCTTAAGTGAAACTTAGAGAGAATGAAGATGTAAAAATGCAAAAAAGAAATATGGTTCCCAGCTACAAAACCATGTTAGGTACCCATTTACAACAAAAAAAAAAAGAAATCCCTCACAAGTGGAGAATAAGAGAAAAACCCTATGGGAAAAAAACCCTCTCCAAAAGAGAGAAAAGAAAACAAAAATGATGCATGGATGGAGGACTCAATCACACACCCTAAAGACTACATACATCATATATATACAAAATAAGTTCCACGAAGGAGGGAAAACAGGAGATAGCATATCCCCCTTATAATGAAGAAGCTCCAATGCCAATGAAGTATTCCAAAAAATAAAAGATGATCCAATGTCTGCAAGCAACACCACTTCCATTAGGAAGAAACAAGTCCGCAAAATGAAGAAGAAACCACTCCATATCCAACTGAGAAATTTTTGCATGTTCGCTTGTTAGCCACACAAAAGGTTTCAAAGAAATCCCTCAGAAGTAGAGGAAAGGAGAAAAACCCTATGGGGAAAAACCCCTCTCCAAAACAAAAATGCCTCTATACTGCTCCAATGTCAAACTCCTCATCAATTGATTCGTAACCTTTCAAACAAAAATCACAACCAGTAGAATGGATGAAATTATGCTTGAAGAAGAAGATACATGTCCAACACAGAACTGATCATAGCCTCTTTAGTAGAAAAAAAAATGAAGCACCCTCTAAAGGAAAAATTTCCCCTTACAAGGAGGAAATTCACACCTCCAATTACATAAACGTGACCTATAGAAGCCTCTACAAGATGAATCGGCCTCTTAGAAAAGTGCATCCTAGTGAAAAAAATATGTGATACTCATAGAGGTAATACTCCAAGCCTTTTCTTGAGAGAAATGAAAAATTTCCTTGAAATAAAACACAACCTCCTACAAACTAGAAACAAACTTCAAGAGAGGATGGTATATGAGCCTCCCAATTTTCAATATCTTCCCTAAGAGTTTTTCTCAGAGAGGTTGCTAGAGATCTTTTTATTTTGGAATTTGAAATTTTATAAATTTCAAATATTCCTTATTTTCAAATTTTCCTATTGAAATGTGTTTGAGATTGTTCACAAATTTGTCTGGCATTACTCTGATTGAAGAGGGGCAATTTTATGTTTGAAAGACCTCGAATCTTTTTAAGAGGGCCCAATTTCTTTCCATTAATGGAAACAATTCTATTTGGAGGATGCATCAGTGGAGGTCCCACACCATCCTCTCTTAAGGTTTTTTTTGAGTTTGTAAGAGGCTGCATTTTATCTAAAGGAACTTTTTTCATTTCTCTCAAGTAGAGGCGTGTTTTTTCGAGGCCACATATTACCTCTGTGAGTGGTGCGATTTTCTTCACTAGGAGGCATTTTTATAAGAGGTTGATTCATCTTGTGGAGGCTTGTAAAGGGGATTTTTATGCAATTGGAGGCATGAATTTACTCCTTGTAAGGAGTTATTTTTCCTCTGGAGGGTGCTTCATATTTTTTTCTACTAAAGAGGCTATGATCAGTTCTATGGAGGATGTGTATCTTCTTCTTTAGGCATAATTTCTCCCTTTCTACTAGTTGTGATCTGTGTCTGAAAGGTTGCAAATCAATTAAGGAGGAGTTTGATGTTGGAGCAACATAGAGGAATTTTTGTTTTTTAGAGGGTTTTTCTCCCACATGGTTTTTCTCCTTTTCTCCACTTGCAAATCAAGGGATTTCTTTTTTTGCATTGAAAATGGTTACCTAACATGGTTGTGTAGCTGGGACACATATTACTTTTTTTCATTTTGACATCTTCATTCTCCCTAAGTTGCACTTAAGGGGGGGTGGTAGAGTACTTAAGTTTAACTTAGGGTAATTACTTTGATTAGTTTTTTCATATATTGGGTGGTTGTTTACCCTAATACCTATTTTTCTTTCCTTTATAAGGCACATTATACAATATGTAAAACCAAATCTTATATTCAACATATTTTCTCTTCGGTGAAAGAGCATTGGCTTCTCTAATTTCTGAAGGAGTATGTGAAATTGGTATTTCCTAGGAATGTGTTTCTCTATCATCAATCTTCCTTGCACCCTCCATCTTCTTTCTAAAATCATCCTTTCCAATGAATTGGTCATTTGTGTCAAAATCCTCTAGCAAACCAAGCTCTATGAAGTTCCTTACATTTTTATCCACCTTCTTCATCTTTTATGTAGCCAAATGCAAGTATTCCCTTGTTTCACATATTCTCTAACACTTTTCAATGATAGATGGAAACTTCGTTGAGTTAGCAAGTTGGTTAGTAATCCATTTTTATTTCAAATAATTGTCACTAGCTTTGTAGACTGTTTATTGAACTTGATTCATAGATTTCTCTAATGCCAACACATTTTTGTTGTCCAATAAATATTTGTTGAGCTTCTTATAATGTAGTCTGATAGTATCAATCAATTGAAACATGTCACACAAATGATCAATCCTCTACATTATTTCATCCTAAATCTTTTGTTTCATATGCCTCATTGTTTCTCTAAAAAATGCAAATAACTTATTTTGACTAGAGTTAATTTCATTTTTCGCTTCCATTAGCTCTGCCTCCAATATTTCATTTCTTTTTCTCTTTCTCCAATTTTTTTTCTCACTGTGCATTTCCATTCATAATGCTTTGTCTTAATTTTTCTGAAATGGATTTTTCATCATTATATTTGTTGTTTCTCTCATCTAACCTTTTCTTTAGTTCATTCACTTCTCTCTCATATTGTTTATCCTCTTTTCTTGTTGATGTAGCGGTAGATTTTTTTATTCCTTTTTCTAATCCATTGTTAGATTGTTATCTGCTACTTTCCTCTTTGCTTTCTCATTTGTTAGGTCCACATGTAGTTTTTCTATTTGATTCTACAACCTTTTCTATCTCTATCTTTCTTTAGTAATGATGTGTATACCAATTCATTATTCTTCTTTGATACATTAATTTTGTCATTTTTTATTCCTAAAAAAACTAAGTGAAAATTACTCACCTGGAATTCTGATCAATCCATTTGATTTTTTGGTTTATTTTGAACTCTGAGAACAAAAATTTTGTACTCTATTAATCCTTTATTTGTGTCAAATTTGGGTAATACCATGGATGTTGTAGGATGTGAAGTTACAACAAACACAATCTCCATCAATTGCTTCTTTTCCTTTTTATACAAGTTTGATTTATTTCTAAAATATTCAATGTAATCAAAACTTGGGAATTTAGGAACAATGGAATGCTTGAATGGAAAAGGAATAGGAGTAATTTCATTTGCTAATGATGTTACAACCACAGTAATTGGCAGTGGGGGACTACCTAGAAATAACTCCTTTGTGCTGGATCCACTAATAGTGTAACTTGGAGTTGTCAAAATCCTTTGCATCTTATGTATGCCTTGATCACCTGGTGTTTGTGTGGTATCTTGTATTGTTGTCCTCTTTTGTGTAATTTTTTGTTGTAGAACATGTTGACCACTACTAGTACTACTACCCATACCTTCACCACCAATGGTAGCACTAGTTTCACTAAGCTCTCCACCATGGGCATGTCCTACTTGTGATTGTATCTAACCATGAGGATGAGGATTTGAAGCTCTAAAAAATGCCCTTGGTCTACTTTTTCACCTCCAAGCCTAAGAAAAGATTTATCAATTGGTATTCTATTCTCTACATCTATTACCATCCAAGGACCTTGTCTTTGGGACTCCAAAGGAACACCTTCATAACCCATTTTTTCAGCTATGGCTGCTCCTAAAGTATATGCTTCTTTCGTGGCCTCACTTAAACCAACTTTGAAATTGACATGGATTTTTTCTTCCCTATCATCAATGCATTCATCATAAGTTTCTTGATCTTCATGTTCATTAGGATGCTCTAATTCCACAATTTTCTAAACTCACAATCTTCTTCATTATCTCCATACTCTGCAAGAGCTCTTAAATCACCTAGCTCCTTCCTCATAGAACAAAGGGTAGTAATTTTTTATCATGAAATTTTTTTAGCTATAACTTCCTTATCTATAGAATCTTGCATTTTTACTCTACTAGATGGTTTATCACTTTTAAAATAAAAATTTGTGTACCTCCTGATTGTGTTTGATGCAATGCCATAATTTCTACTAACAATTATTCAAAAGAAATACCTTTCTCAGCAACACTTTTCTCCATTTCTATTTTGACCTCATCCCAAGAATCCTTGTTTCTCAAGTTTTTAAGCAAGGGTGTACTTTGATGTTGAATTCTACTTACAACATTCTTATTTCCACAATCATTTATTTTATGGTGTCACATGGAAAAATTTTCTAGTGACAGACAACATCAAAATTTAAAAAATTCAAAAGATTATGTGTCACACTAAATGATTTTCTCTCAAATGTGAACCCTCCACATGAAAAATGTAAAGAAGGAAATAAGGTCTTCTTCCTCTGATTGAAAAAGTGTAGTTCATCAGTACTTTTCATCTACCTTACATATTCCAATCCAAAAACCCTTTTTGTCACATGTATTGCAAGTGTTGGTGTAAATAAAGTCTTGTACCTAGTTAATTAATTACTAGGGGACTTATTTACATATGTTAAGTTTACTTAGGTCCTAGGAAGAATCTTTCTAGAAAATGTTGTCATTAGTTGTTGTCTTATCATTGGATAACTACTAAATGTAAACCTAGGTAAGTGTGATTAGTTGTCCCATGCCATATGATTAAGACACTTGTCATAATCATATGACATCTTGTATCTCACCTTCGCTATATAACCAAGGGGTCTCCCTCATTGTATACAATCAATCATCTCATTTCATTGAATCATATTTATAAGAATACAGTTTATTCTTGTCACATCTTATTCTCTCTTTCTGTGCTTTCCATTTGGTCTCAAGATCTTGGCATCCATATAGCCAATTCTAACATGGTATGAGATCTACATCTCATTTCTAATAGGAATTTTTTATGGCTCTACTCCTAATCCATAAAATCATAGCACAATATATTCTTGCATTAAATACAAATTAGATAATTATATTATTTTTCATACTTGAATGTAATTTGTACATGACATAGGCAATCTCGGCATTGGAGTATTTGTAATTGATTGATGCAATGGAGCCAAAAAGCAATCTACAAAATGACTGTAGTTCCTTCAAAAATCATGCATCCTTATCTTAGTGGTCCAATCATATACTAAAGCCATTTGATTTTCCTAAGCATTACTGTAGGAATGAATCTGAAGCTTGTTGGTCTAAAATATTTCTCTTAATTTGAGTACAAAAAAATACCACAAGTAGGTTGTGAACCTAAATTTCTTGGTAGGACCTCCTTTAATCATTGGAAATTGTTAATGCATGGATTCTATAATGTGATCAATAGTTATATTTGACACGTGCTCCATAATGGATATTATATACCATTTCAAGGAGGATTGCACCCACTTCCAAATTGCTATGCACTCCAAGGAAAAATGCTAGCATGGAAATAGTATCTTGAACCCATGGTTTAAAAATATCAAAATAATAGGGAGGCTTATGATCATCTTTCAATTTGTTTCTAATTTCTTTGGTATCTAGAACTATTTTATTTATGAAAACATTTTTCTCCCTTTCATCCCCTGCTTCATAATCACTAGAAAGCTTTTCTAGGTCAATGTGGACATTTCCAAATTATTTGGTTATAAACACCAACACTTTCCTAAGTTCTTATGCATTAATGGATAACAATTATTCTTTGCTATATTTATTAACAATTTCTCTTTTGTTATCATCATAATATTGGGCACAAACCATGATAAATTATGGTCAAGGGAAAACCTCATGTAACATCATGCGCCCTAATCTAGTTACCCACTATGCATTGATACTATTAACTTGCATTTGCTTTGCTGCCTTATTCTGAGATGAAAATAAAAGTTCTGAGGTATTCCTACCATATATTTGAGGATCATAAATATCATGGTATTCATTATTGAAACCTAGGGTTTTAAGCAATTTTCCATATTGTATTTTTTTATCCAATATTGCTCTAGTGGTACGGGTGGTAGACATGATTATAAAATGTGAAATTGTGATTTCCATATTAATCCTTATTTTTTCTTAATTCTTAAGTCTCAAACCTAAACCAAAACTTCAAAGTTCAAAAAATAAGATTTTAAGAAATTTAAAATGATGAAATGTAGTAATAGGAATTATTTCACTTACCCGGATTTTGATTCTTGAAAATATTAATGCTAACAGTCATGGAAAATGGAATGGATTTGTTGTAAGTGGAATTGTGGAACCGAAAATAGGATGGTGCAATACAATAAGCAATTTGAACACTAAAATCTCCCTGTGTGCTAACCCTCTCACTTAAAAATAAAATCACTTAGTAGTATCTAGAGTTTTTTTTTTAAATTTAAACATTAAACAGAATGAAATGTCTACGTGTTGCTTCGAGACTACACAATTAGTACATGAATGGCAATATTTAAAAATTTAGAATTATTACATGGCTGAAAACATTTAAAACAGGTTATTTTGTGTTGCATTTCCAACAAATTCTAAATAGTTGATCTTTGTAAATCTAATGGTTAGAGGGTGATTCTGGACATTTAAGTTTGCAAGCCTAGTGGTCTGTGCATTTCATTCCAGAATGAAAATACAACCATACATCAAATGTTGATCGAATGGTTGAAACTTTAGTAATTTATGATATAAACAATAAACATGTGTTTTAAAGGGTCTAGCAACTTAACATTGCAAAGGACTTAATAAAATGAATAATGATATTGGGAACCAAGGGACATCACTGACAAATTAAAATTAAAGTGAATGAAACATTGAAACATCAACGTGTTGCTTCTAGACTAGAGACTACACAATTAGTACATGGTTATCCTCCATTGATAAAAAATTCTAAACCCTTGATCTTTGTAAATCTAATAGTTATAGGGCGATTCTAGAGGTTTAATTTTGCAAGCCTAGTGATCTATACATTTCATTTTGGAATGCAACTACAACCATACATCAAATATTCATTGAATGGTTGAAACTTGAGTAATTTATGATATGAACAATAAACATGTGTTTTAAAGTTGTTTTAAACTTTAGTGTAGTAGGATTGACACCAAGGACAAGGGGCTAGTAACTTAACATTGCAAAGACTTAATAAAATGAATAATGATATTGAGAACTGGGGGAGAAGGTCAATGAAAAAATTAGAAATCAATAACATTTTGGTAAACCCTTACAAGAGTGACAACTTTTAGTGTTTATAATGGCTTTTATCAATTTCATGGAAACTTTCTATTTTCATTTGTATTGCTTTATGTTTTAATTCTAAATCTACATGCAATTATTTTATAAATAGATAATACTTAAATTCTTAAAGGAAAACAAAATTATTTGAATAGATTCATAGAAATTGAACTCAGAAAATAATTATTTACTATAAATGAATAAAAAAGAATAACACAACACAACCATTTATTTTATTACAATTGAATTAAAATGCCACATTATTACATATAATTTTAAAGATGAGTAGAGCATTCAAGAATCAAGCTCTTATTTTATATAAATAACATATGTTACTTTATATAATACAAATACAAATATAAGTGCCAAGCTTCTATTGGACCATTGGTGACAACGTAATACAAATGTCACTCTAAAAATAAATGTAAGGTGATGGGACTTTTTTGGTGAACCATGTGCTCTAAAAATAAATGCATTTCATATTCAACCATGGGAATTGAAAATAAATACATGAGACTTGCCTAGGCAATCATGCACTCTCAAAATAAATGCATGGGGCTTTCCTGGTAAACAATGTTGTGGAAATGGGAGTTATGAAGATATAAAATGTACTTATCCTCTTTGAGAACCAGAGTCATGAAAAAGATAAGGGGTAGTAAAAATGCTACCATATTTTACCCATAGCCTCCATGCACTGGGATACAAGTTATCTCTAGCAGAGCTCCTCATCCTGATTCAAAACATATATGGGATGTCAAGTCAACCAGATCAACTTCTATCCAATTCCACCCATTCCAAACTTGAAAGAAATTGGTCTTTTACTCTGTAACTAAATAATTGGAGGTATGAGAATTTAGAGTATTCCCAATAATACCACATCATATTCTTCCTTAATCTTTATTAACCCTACAAAATGAAAACTATTATGACAATTCAGAATATTGTACTAAAAAATAAAGCCTTTATCCTTCAACGAATGATTTTAGTTATGCTCACTATCCATATTTATGGGCAACTAGTGCCACTACGATTTGATCCATGTTTACTTGTGAGCCATACTCATGTCACATTTGAGGTTTGGTATAATGATAATCACAATTCGCACAAAACAAGAAACCAAATTAATCGATTCATGTAACTTAAGCCTTACATTTACAATTAAAATATTTAATTTGATTGAATTCTGGCTACATGCAAATTGTACCTCAAGTTGACAATCTATCAACATAACCAATGCCACTCAAATGGTATGAAATCATTACAAATACTATTTCATTAAAGCTATGAGCTATCCAATCAATCCCTTTGAATGCTCATATGGCATTAATCACCTCCCACAACTACAAAAACCACAATTTCTTCAAAAAGATTAAGAATTTCAACTAAATGAAATGTAGTATATCAAGGCATTGAAAATAGAGAATGAGCAATGAGTGATGAGCATTTATATTGCCACATTTCTACATCTAATGGTTCTAGTGTTATTCCAAAGGTTTCAATTAGAAATTCTAGTGCTTCAAAGATTTACTTTTGAAATGCAACTATAGTTTTCCATTGAAAATTCATCAAATAGATATGGTTATATTGATTTGCACTTTCATCTAGCTACAAATATGGAGTATCATTCACACATATTTTATTCATTACTTTGGTTCAGGGATTGAATTATTTTATAAGGTTGATAATTCAGTGTTTTTTTTCCTTTACATCCTTTGTGTAAAATGTTCTTAAGTTTTTAAGCCCTAGTCCTGCATTCTTCCTAGGTAGTCCCTCTCTTAAAACAAACTTTATGCACATGCATATTTCTACCACTTAAGTTCTTGTATCACTCATCGCCAAAATCCTTCAACCAATCAAGTTCATTACCATAATGATTGATGACACTCAATCTCACCTCGTGTCCCCAGCTAATGGTTCTAGTGTTATTCTGAAGGTTTCAATTTGTAAGTCTAGTGCTTCAAATATTTTCTTCCAGAATGCAACTATAGCCACCCATTAGCAATTCATCAAATGGTTGTGGTTATATTGATTTGTGCTAACATTGCACCATTGATTTTTTATTATTGTTTTGAGATTATGTTTAATTCACCAATTATTTTCTTATATTGATTTGAAAATAGGTTTAATTCACCAATAAAAATATTTTTTGGTTTGAAAAGAAGTTTTAATCACCAACATTTTTTTTGTTTTAAAAATGGGTTTAATTCACTAATGGGGATATTTTATTGGTTTGAAAATAGGTTTTAATCAGCAATGAAAATATTTTATTGGTTTTAAAAAATTGCAATTTGCTAGGATTTTCCATAGACATCTACCAATTAGAAAATATTCACCAATTGAGATTTTTTTTCTTTGAAAAAAGAAAAAAATTGCTAATAAAATTAATATTTTTATTGGGAAGCATACAAGATTCACTAGAATTTTACACCTTCTCAAAGGGGCTTTTCTTAAAGTTATCACTGCTTCAAATTATTATTTGAAGTCAAGTATAAGACATATATTTCCTTGGATGTGTAGCTAACATAGTAATAAGATGTTGTTCATAGGTTCAGAAAAGAAGGACATGTATATCATACATACATCCAAACCTATTTAGAATATAAACCCTACATCATAAAACATGATTTATTCAAACCCTATTTCCCATAATTTTCCCCAAACATGAAATTATAGAAACCTCTAGTTCATAAAATATAATTTAAATACTATTTTGATTAACTAGAAATCTAATGATTGCTAGAAAAATATTTATTATCTAATAAATAATAAATTTATAATTGACTTCAAAATGAAGAATTCCTTCAAAACAACATTGGTATAACGCTAACATTGTCCATACAAATTATAATAAAAAATATCTTGACACACACCTTAATAATCACAAATATCAAGATAACATATCAAAATTGAAGATGTGAATCCCCATGATGTACTCAATAGACGATCTTGACTAAGACCTCTTCATGACCTACAAATAATTCACAAAATTGGCCTAGAATTCCTCAATATAAAACATTTCCCAATTTTTCTTCCCTACATAATTCTTCATTTTCAATAGGGGTCAAAGTGCTCCCTAGTGCTATGAAAATTAGGATGGAAGAATTACAAGTCCATATTAGACCCCTTTATTCACTAGTGAGTAGGATATGCATAAAGTCCCCTTCCAACCACTAAAGGATAAGGCACTTTGGCCCTCTAAATATATTTGAGCACTTTTTGGAAGAAAAAAGTGTCTTTGTAATTTTCAAAAGTACCATATTTTCATTGAGGTACTTGGAAAATGACTATGGAGCACTACAAAACCCTTCCATTTTTAAAAAGATAAACCTAGGAAACTAAATGAACCAATAATAAAACATTTGAATGAGGTCCACATTGGAGGAGGATAAACTTCTTTGGAGATACCCTTATAGCATCCTCATAAGGGACATGACAAAGAAATCATTCGCCATATTATAGTGGCTCATGGCATTGTACAAATTACAACTGAGGGTAGCAATCATAAAAGTTGCATTGGTATGGGCGATTACAAATTGAACAGAGAAAAGTTATTCCTCTATAAAATAAAATTCTTAGCCAATGTAAATACTATGTTAGATGTCATGTGGAATATCTTTGTCTCCCTCTCCATGGAAATTGGTGATGAATATTATCACTTAAAATTTGATCCAAATTAACCTTCTAAGTTCATTTAAGGATCTCTTCTACACAGTAAAACATCAATTTTTCAAACGGTGAAAGATGAATCTAGGCCCATAAATCACTTAAAAGATTTCCCAAGTCAATATATTAATGGATGAAGTCACTCCTATACAAATATTTGAGAAATTTCATAGGTGTAATGTTGTAAAATTGCACCCCTTTCTATTTCACCTACATTTTTGCATCCATTTTAGTTTCCATTACCCTAGTATTTGTGTAGGCTCATTTTATCCCTTTCATCAACATTTTCCCCTCTTAGGATGCTCGTGACCCATTTTCATTAGCTACCTTTGTGTGTGAACTTTGTGTCAAACCTTGTGTTTCCTCATTCTTACCATTTTGTAGCATGATCTCTAGATACTAGCATGCCACACAGACATTTTTCTGCCGCACTACCATCCTACAACATTTCGACATTCAAATGGTTGTTTTTGAGTGCCTTTCCACTTGTCACTTAATTTTTTCAGTGGTAATGACCCAAGATGATTTGTAATGGATTGGGAACCTTCGTTTCCATCTTATTCTCTCTTTAAAAGTTGTCTTTTCAATTCATTTTCTCCCTCTTCATCTTGTCACTCCTTTCTTGATCTCTCTTGAGCTTTCTTGCTCTTTCTCTCTTTCTCTCAAAATTGCATAGCTCTCTCACTTGCTACACCACTCTCAAATTCTTGCAATGTTATCCATTAGTCTATTTGGCTTTCTCAAGCCTTGTGGGTGATATCTATCTCTTGTCTTGTGTCTTTGAGTTTCTTGGGATTTCTCACATCCCTTGTCTAGGAACTTTATAATCTTGTCTATTATCTTTTCTCATATGTTATTCTTTTCTATCTATCAATCTAGTTTTTTGTGGAGATGTGAACATCAAAACATGGGTTTGACTGACGCAAACCCCTAAACAGCCACAACAAGTTTCCATGATTTTATGTGTGCATGTATTGAAGACATTCATATGCTACAGGCTTCCTTACTTGGTCTACTGTGAGCACATTCTTTCTCCTCATTAGTTTTATCATTTATATTTCATTTATTTCACATTACTTTAGTTTTTTTTTTCTTTTATATTCCCACATTTAAAGAGTCCTTAGTAGTCAAAGTAGAAGTAGTCATTTAGCCATTTTCTATGATAGTCTTAGTTTTCAGTTTGTACAAGATGCCAGTGTGTCGTGCTGCAGTTTGTGTGCCACACTGTTTTCCTTTGGTTAAGATCCTATTAATCTATCTAAAAAACCTTTGTGATCTACTTATAAAAGCTATTTTATCAACCTTTTCATACATGTATGTATTATTTCTTCCAATACACATTGTTTATTAGTAGAATGTGGAGAGCTATAATACTAAGATTTAGCTCCAACTTAATGATAATAAATTAAAAAACAAATATCTTTAATCGAGCCTTTTGTCATTGTATATTTTGGAATGTAGATTATAAGGATTTTTCATCAAATACTATTTTTGTCTATTAATTTCTATGACATACAAAAGAAATATTTTTTAATCAGTTTGTTAAATAGTCCACAATTATTTTGTATGCTTTAAGACATTTTGTATAATTACTCAAGTAATTAAAAATTAAAAATTTGATTAAATTGCAACCATCCTTTACACTTCAACTGCTCATTTCCTCTCTTATTCAAAAATTATTATTTGGTATATGATAGTTAGGAGTATGATAGAAAATTTGTACTAATGAGGATGGAGATTTTTTTGTCGAATATGCTTAAAAGTTTCTAAGGCCCTTTGTAAAAACCCATTTCCCATTTCACATTTCACTTTGTGAAGATAGTAGACTTTTTTTCCATTGTATTGAAATCATACATGAAGAGCTCTAAGAAAGTAAAATTTCTCATTTTTGAAAGAAAGAAATTGAAATGGTAGCCTCCATATTTTTACTCCAATTCATAATTTCTAATCACCACTTTGATTAATCGGAAAAGTATAATTTTGATCATTAATGCCTCACATATTAATTTATTTATCTAAACAACATTGTGAAAAAAGATCCAACTATTTACATTGATTTATTTATGAACTTGCTTTTGTTTTTTTTTGTGTTTGCACTAATTATATGCACATATCTATCATTAGTAACTTGGCCTTGGTATGACTATTTATCAATATTTGTTTGGGAAACAAAGGAAACCTAATCAATAAATGGGCTCCTCTGATGCTTAATAGTCTATAAATGACACATTAGTATATCCTAGGACTATAGAAGATATCAATTATTCATGTTCATGGAAAACTTGTAAATGCTAATTACCTTGGGTATAAAGACCTTTACCTTGGTGCAATTGTAACAAGAGCTCGTCTTTATTCCTTCGCAATATGACTCCATTGGTGTACATAAGTCTATGATGTCTAAGGATGTGGCTTCATTCAATGATGAGCAACAATATCCTTTTATAATTCCTTAAGAAAAATAGTATTTTTTGAAGGCTTATATCTTCCATGGTGAGATTTTTAACTTTATATGGAAGCAAAAACCCTACCAATGAATGTATATTCAATATTTTAGGATTTTCATGTAGTTTTGTAGAAAGCCACATAACTACAAACTATATTTGCATTCTCATTGTTTATAGCAACATTAAACTAGGTTTTCAACTACATTTGAAACACAACACTCTATTGGTTGTATATTTCAAGACTATTATAAATCATAGGCAATTCGGTAGTAACTATTAAACTATCATGAAAGTTTTTATCCTATCATATGTATATTATATCAGCCTTTTAAAACATATATGCACTTTCGAAGAACACCTAATACAATACTACACAATACATTTCATCATTCTAAAAAGACAAAGATACTTCACTACTAACAATTATCAAATGCGTCATTGATATTAATACACTCCACTATTCTAAATATAATTTATAAGAACTAACTTCCTTCCATCTACACAATCTTCTTTTTAGTTGTAGAGTATAAAAAACGACTTCCCTTAAACATTAGAAAGCATGCACAGTAAAACCACAACTCAAATGCCAATCATGTTCACAAACACTAATTTTTTCACTAGTTCTTAGGTTGGAGTATCTTTATTTTAGATCCTCACTAATTCTTCAGCTTCATATATTCTAATTATTTTTATATTTATTTATTATACGCTCTGTAAACTAGTATTATTCTATTCCCTTTTACTTATATAAAAGGATACAGCGTTTTCCACATGCTTTGGAAATATGCCTATTATCATTCTCCACCATCACTCTTGTCGTCTACAGATAGACCTTAAACTCTTAGGAGGCCGCATCTTAGAACGACAAAAGTCGCGCAAATTGCGATACAATTCAATTGACTAATCCTTCTTAATCAAGTGGACATGATCCCCAATGCAATTCTATAAAGGTGGTAGAATAATAATTTGCACGTTACATTGCCTCCTTATTCGAACGCCTTCACTGAACGCCAATTTGAAAAAAGTTAAAAGCTCATATAAACCCACATTTCACTGAGACTGATTTCTATTTTAATGTTATTAGTTGGGAACCACCTCGAACTGCTGTCTCTACACCATACATCCGTGATCACATGGATTTTGCAATGTTCTGTCAGTCTTACATGTTTTATAAATAATGATAAAAATAGAAAAGGCTGCATCCTTATCGAGACACTTGAAAGCATGCTTTTTATTATCATACCCAACTCGAGTGAGTGGCATTCCACCATCACACATTTGGTGTATATAAATAGACTAATCTTAACTCAAAGGTCGCATCTTCCAAGGGAAAAAATCCTTCAAATTCCAGAGCCTTTCAACTGAATAATACTTTGTAATCAAGTGGACACGGACCACAAAACAGTTCCCTGGAGAGGGTGGAATAATTGTCGCCTTATAATGCGTGCTTGTTTGAGCCCCTTAGTGAACGCCAATTCGAAAACGTTAAAAACTGATATAAGCCAACCTTTCACTGTGCCTGATTTCCATCTTAATGTTTTTGGCGGCAACCAGTTCAAAAAGATGTGAGCAATAGTCACATGGAATACCCAATGCTGTGACAGTAGTAATAGGTGGGACATCACGTTACTTTCAGGAATAAGAATGAAATTGTGCTTCTTTGACAACAAAATTATGTATATATATTAATTTGATACAGCGATAAGACAATCTTTATATTCAAATTAATCATCTTGATTCTTTCGATCACGCTTTGATAAAGAGGTTGAGCAACATGTTTGAATTTAGAATAATACAAGAATGCAAGGATATGTAAGGAGTTTTATATTTATCATTTTGATTCTGTCTGGGATTCATGCATTCTAGTGTGTGATTAGGGAATTTCAATGTCACTTTTGGATCTTATTGGCTTATAGTTTTTTATTTTATTTTTGATATATTGGTTTTACTATTTTTTTGTTGCTTGGATGGAATTTGTGTTGAATCTTTTGTAAGTATTTATATGTTGTCAATATTCTTATAGATTAACTAGTGCTGTCGTCTTTTGTGAATACTTCTTGGTTATAGTATATTGCAATCAATATTATATTTCATGAATACATGGTTTAAATTTTGGAGCCTTATTTTTTTATAATACATCATTATGTTAAGATAAATGATTTTATTGCAGTATTTGTTTTCATAATTTATTTTACATTGTATTTTATATAAATCTCTCTTCTTAGATTAATATAGGAAGGCTTTCCAAACATTAAATTTTGAGAGCCAAATCAATTTGAGTCATATTTTGTACAAACATGATTTTTTGTACTAATCTACATTTAAGTTGTAATAGGTACAAAAATGTTTGTGTTATCGAAGATTGTAACAAAGGAAGTGCATGATAGTAGGGTGAGGTCCAATATTAGGTACAATAGTTGACCAAGATGGGACTAACTATGAGAACTTATTTACTGAATATAGTAATTTAAATATTCCTAAAACCTACACTTTATTACACCAAAAAATATAACTTAGGATCTAATCAGTGTTCAATTATTCTCTTACTATTTAGTTATTATTTATTTAAAATAGGTTTTAAAGATAGGGTACATACAAATCTACATATGAATATTTCAAATAGACACACGTTATACATGTTAACTTGTGAAAAGACCTTAAACTCATATTCTAATACTAAGTCCACATATGAAAAGGAACAATTTAATTTTTCTTGATAGTAATGACACTTGAAAAAGAATATAGATTAATTGTCTTAGGTACACATGATGTGACCAATTATAATTGTAAGAGAAGGGGACCAACCACGTCAAGGCTCCAAGTTACAGAGAGTCGAGAGTAGAGGTCTACCCTAACTTACCTCACTGTAAAGGATTTTTTGGCGTGAGGATTAAAAATGAAGAGCACTATGACATTCTTTTGTGACTCTACAGACCCATATTTCAGGTTTAGGCTAGGCGAGTTGGTTTTTTGGAGTCGGTGTTGCACCTTGGACAACTCTTTGTTTGAAGATGATAGTATAGTTTTGGGATGACAACGCGATGTGATCACATTTGTCTAGTGTGCTGGTATCCATATGGCCAAAAAACACTAAGTACAACAAAAACCACCAAAAGACCTACTGACAGCCTTGCTAGTTGATTGAGATGGACAAAATAGAATAAGCAAGTACATAAAGTAAAGGGAAATATGATAAAAGAAGTAAATAAGACCTGCGGTGATGAATATAATCTCAAAAAAGTGCTAGTTCACCAACTAGATCCATGTGCACGTTCACCTAAACACAAGCAAGAGGGAAAATTTTTGGGGTTGTATAGGGGCCTACCTTAGTCATACCCCCGTTGTGGTGTTTCTACCTCCACAGACAACCAAAAAGCAATGGAGTAGAATATTCAATAAAGGGAAGAAGAAATACCAATGAACACTACAAGCAATACTCTGCTACTCTATCAAATCACAAAGAAAATGAGTCGAGCATTATCACTCTAGACAAAAACTCACTAGCCAATGGAAGGAGAAAGCAATATATGGAATTGGAAAAGTCACCACAAAAATAGTGCTGACAAAGGGAGGTCTTTATTATCTGTTACACACTGCTGGAAAACGTAGCTTGGTTGCTCTGATGAGTCAATGCTGGCATTTTTTATTTATTTATTTTTTTCTTTTCAGTCCCTGCTGGAGTCTTCAACATATGATAACATCACCCCATTAATTCCCACTTGAAGCATTTTGATATCTTGGCCGACGTTTGACATTAAAAATCTATTATGCTAGGCGTGAGGGTAAATGTGGAATATATGGTCAAAGGGAGGTGGCGTAGCAGAAGCGGCAGCGACATCAATGGCAGTTAAAGCAATCCAAAAGGAGTCAAGTGCCCTGACAATGTTCTGACTAATTAAATGCTCCTTATTTCTTTATGTTTTTGGTAGAGACTTTCAGATTTTGTCTTAAATTTCTATGCTTTTATATGACAATCCTATCTTTGCATTAAGTCATTGAAATCTTTGCTTCATGAGTTATGATATTCTATTTTATGAAGCCAAAATTTATGACTTAGGCAGTGAAGAAGATTGAGTTTCTTGTTCACATTTAAGTTTTGAGTGAAACTTGAACACAAAACACATTTAGGAGATCATCAATGTGTGCTTTAGATTGTCATAAAGTTATCATTGATTTCTTAAAATATACTATTTCTTATTTGTGATTGTTTTCTAATTTTTGCAGGCTGGCATTGGGAAACAATAGTAGTTGGCTCTCACCTAAGAATCGAACAATCAAACAAATTTGAGTTGGAGAAATAAGCATCAAACTTGAAGTTGACAAAGCATTTTTTAATGGTTAGAGCCTCTATTTTACGCTTTAGTTTTCTATTTTAAGCCAACTAGATCGTCAATTCTTTTTCAAAAGTTGGACTAAAATTGAACGTTAGACACATACTAGCTTTTTGATTTGGTTTAAAATTGAACAAGACAAATTTCACACTTCATCTTGGTGCTTTAAAATGAACTCACAATTGCTTTGAAGGCTATAAAATGAACAATTGCTTAATTTGTGTGATTTTGTTTTTGGTGCATTTTGAGTGCGTATCCTCTCCCCTTCCAATTCGTGCGATCTAGGGTGCAAGAGAAACACTCAAAATGCATTTTATTGCTTTGAAACACTTTGATTTGGGCTTAAAAATTGAACATCTTGTGCGAGTGTGAGTAGGGGAATTTTCGCATACATTCTCTTTCTTTGTGCCATCAAAGATTGATTGAGTTACGAATTGTGTCTTTGCATGCTTTTGTTTATCTTAGAGGGCCTGCCTTGGGGAAAAAGTACTCACCCAAGGGAACGACTCAACCAGTAACACTCTAAAGTCAAGAGTATTTCCAGCCAGGATATAAATGTAGGTATTGGTTAAACGCCATTATCACGCAGTTGGCTCCGACAAGATGGATCCGAAAGGGGACTCTTGCCGTATGGGTCAATCTCCACGAACGGAAAGTCCTTACTAGAACCCATGTGCTAGAATTTTCAAAAATCCTTAATCTATTTGTTGGTGCAAGAATGGTCATTCTGAAGCCGCCCCACACTTTTACGGTCTTTAGTAGAAATGGAAAACATGCCATGGGAGTTTCATGGGTGTTGATGCTTGGTTGCCCCGTATAAGTGAGTGTCGTGGAGGAGAGCCAGTGGGGTCAACCATCTAACCATTTGCTAAAGATAAGCGTAGCTGAACTTGTCCAAGTGGGAATTCAACAAATATTGTCTTACACATCCATAGGGCTTGTACATTGCATGTTTGAAAACACAGTGTGTTTATCGAAAACATTGAAAAACCAACATTCAACATCATCATTCAATTTTGAAACCCCTTAGTTAGAGCAAATACCTTTGACAAAGCCCAAGAACTATTGCTTACCCTTTGGACTATGTCCTTAGAGGTTCCTAAGTAATTGGGTTTACATCTTAATTTGCTCTTACAAAGGTCAACATTAGGCAACCTTTGTCCTAATTTCTTGGAACTTCCACATAGCACCTTTGTGGGACCAAAAGAAGTTGTGACATTGGACATTTAGTTTGAAACCTAATCAAGAAGTGTGTTTGTGGTAAAAAGAACTCATTAAGCAAAGATAACGAATTGGACCCCACACATGTGCTTGATATCTTTTTGGTCATATTGGTCTTTTGATTGCTCTTAGAGAAAAGTGTGTTCTTCAATACCTTGGCCCAGTAAACAAAGTCTCTCTAAGTCTCTTAGGATCAAATCAAACACTTCATCCATCCAAACACTTATCAAAATCCATCCCACCAAACAACCTTAGATCTTTGGAAACAACATTCTAGACTTAGGGACATCATCAAAATCAAAATCATTTGTTTAAATTGGGTGTGTGGGAATGCATCCTTTCTCATACATTTAATTAAATCAACCATCTTTTGAACAAATTTATCCTAAGATCACATCCAACATCTTAGGGTTTACAAGTTCACTATCCAAATCGACCAATCAAAATCAAACCCTAAGTCTAACATTGATCCAAAGTCCCTAAACGTTCAACACTCATATCATTCATCTTTCGTCCTCCATCTCATCATAGGTCCTAAGAACCTTAGAGGTCACTTTTGTAACAAGGTCAAAACACAAGAAGAACATGGAATATAAACTTGATCCATATATCTCGGGTAATCCAAATCAGTTGAATCTTCAAAGCATTGCAATGCCTATCAATTATCAAAGTCCATGCATAGGATCATTGCCTTTTGGACTTTATTTAGTGCATTTTTTAGGTATTTGTATGTTGTCAATATTAATCTATCTTATGTGTTAGGATCATTTCTTAGAGTATATTGAAACCAATATTATATTTACTTATTTTTGGTTCAATGTTTAGGTTCTTCATTTTTATCTGATACAAATCACCATGTTAAATAGTTTTATAGTGGCATTTGCCTCTTGTAACCTAAATGAATGAGTTTAGGTGAGTTCATGTGTTGATTCCATCATAACAAGTTACCTTGACTGACTAGAACATTTTCCTTGATGATACTCTCTCTCTTCAACCTAAGTGAATGTTAATGATTTCTATCATACTTGCACAATGAGTTGCGTGTAAACATATTTATTCCTATGTATATTTCAACAATACTTAACATATTCAAATTTTCTATCTAATTGTGTTCATTTAAACAATCAATACAATAATCTAGTGATTAAGGTAGGCTAATTAAATGGGATGTGACCAAAAGATCTATAATTTTTTTTTGGGGTGCTCTTGGCCACATAAATATTGAAAAATGTATACATGGTGAATATACCACAATGATAAATTTCTCGAGGTGAATGGTTTGCATTACAAATATGTCACATCAATGAATTAATAATAGTGAATTGTTGGTGGTGAATTGCTACTAGTAAGTTGCTAGTGGTGAATTGTTGGCAATGAATTTTCTTAGAGATGAAATATTCATGTCCCTTGAAATCTTGTAAATGTTTTTAATAAAGGAAAAAATGGGATTTACAGGGACCCGAAACCACAAAGTTTACAACATAAAATAGGAAACGAAAAAAAATGTCCAATGAATTAAACAGGCTGCGATAAAAGAAAAATTCTAAATAAATAGTAGCCAACAAAAAAAAGCCAAGAAGGACAATCAAAGAGCCAGCCAAAATGTAGACCAAAAAACTAGCAGCAACTAATCGAGAGTCTTCAAAACAGTCTCAGTCTCAGCCTCCAAATCTTGCATATCTTGGACACCCTTCTTGAAAGTTTGAATCATATGTGGCATGGGGGATGCCTTCCTTTTCAGATTAGCCTTGGTTCTCTTCAAAATCCCAATGTCCTCTTCCTAGTTTTTAGCTTTCACCTCTTCCAAATCAACAACCAAGGACCCTTGTTGAGCATTATCTAGTTTTTCAGTCATTGCATTGATAATGATAGCATTATGTTGAGCCATTCTATGTTTCTATTTAGTAATTATCTTCATAACATTTTTTACTTTTTCCAAGTCAATTTCAATGCTTTTGTCCTTACCCGCATTGTCTTGGGTCTCTTTACGAGCAATGTTCTCATTACGCTCTTCATCCTTCTTGCATAACGCAAAAGCCTTAGCTCCCACTTCTTCCAATTTACTCTAGAGGGACCAATTTTTTATTTTAAGGTCATTAATTTCATGAAAGACCCATTTTAACATTTTGAAATAGTCCACAACATTATTCCTAGCTATGCCCAGAAAATCAACAGAAGGTTCCCTATCAAGATTGAGGCAACTTTTAGCAGGGTCATAGGATCTAAGGGACCCATTTCTAACATCTTTTTCCATCGACAGGATAGCAGAGGAAGAATTATTATTTATGCCAAAGTCCTCAGAATCAGGAGAATCTTCAGGATACAAAACAAGTTTTTTAACAAGGAAATTCTTTCTAGTGCCTTTGGCTTTGGGAGTCGAGCTTCCAGGGTCAAAAGCAGGTTAGATTTTAACAAACTAGGGATTATGGATTTGTATTTTCTTGCCAGTCTGGACAGAGGGAAGATCCAAGACCATCCTTACTAGACTCAAATTAGGTTTATTCCCCAAACAACTAGGTTCAGTGTCATCCTCCTTAGACGTCAAAGAGGCATCCAGGTTAGCAGGGGCCGACATACTTTGTAGATGTTCAAAAATTAACCTTATCAAACTAGTATGTAATATAGGATATCTTTTAGGGTTTTTCTTATGGTCTTCTAGACTCTTTCTTAAGGAACAAAGTAAATAGTAGGGGAAAGAAACCCTAACCTTATAGCAAAAATGATTGAGCAAGGAAAAATGATAGCCATAGACCCTAGTGAACTGACCATCCAGGGTGATATACTCCATAATGACGTGAAGAACTTTTCTCTAGAGAGCTTTAATGGTGTCAGCCTCGAAGTAACTGTTGGAAACATTCACAAATTTCAATTTTTCCTTGGCTTTCTTTGGAAATCTGACCACCGCTTCATTAGAGAAATTCTTGTCCTAGAAAAATTTGTCCTTGAGTGGACATACTAGTCACTTCAACAATGAGATTTTCATCAATCTTAACTTTCTTGCCAAAAAGGGTTGTTTCCCCATTGTCCCAATTCTTTTGAAAAAGCTCTACAGCTTCTTGATTAGACCCATGGAGTTTCTCCAGAAAAGGGAGTAAACTCCCACTTTTAACTTTGTTCCATGCTTTAGTGTTTCTTGTGTGCATCTCGAAGCTGTCAGGCTCAACTCCTTTTCTATCTCCTCCCATTTTAGCAAGCACAGTAATGCAAACAAAGACAAAATATTGGTTTGAAATGGTCTCGCCAAACTTGTGAGCCCGCAAAGCATTGAAACTTTCTTTCATTAATCTAATTATTTTATCAAACACTATGACCTCCAAAGATTCCTTATCTCTGTAAATTCTATTGTTTTGTTCTTTTCGTAGACCCCAAGCAACATGAGGGAAGGAAAAATCCCACAACTTCCAAAGTGTTGGGTTGTGAGTAGGGGTTTTCCATTGAATGAAGAAGTCTTCAATTAACGAGGGGAACACCCAAGATAATTGCTAGTAACAGAGAATTTTTTCCCAAATTGAGGCAGCAAATGAACAATGAAGACAAAATGAAAAACTGACTCTACTTCCATCTTGCAGAGATAACATCTATTTGGTATTTGAAAATGACGCTTGCAAAGATTATCAACTATGAGAACTTTGTTTTGAAGTAGGATCCAGAAGAAGATGTTGACTTTAGGTACCAGGTATTTGATCCATGCATTCAACCAGAAAGGTGGGAAGCCTAGGTAGAAGACAAATTGGCAAAAGCCGATGAAACAAAGTAGTTGCTCGAAGGTTCATCTTTCCAAACAAGATAGTCTTTTCTCTAATCATGGCAAAGTCTAACAGCCAAGAGGGAGGATTGAACAGGAGTAAGAACTTGACTAACAAGACATAGATCCACCCATTTCCCATTCTTCCAATAATCTTTAACTTACAACCAAAGAGAGCTTTAAAAATCTCAGCCCATCCGCGAAAAGGTTCAATTTACCCTAGGTCAAAAGACCTCCATGTTTGGCACAATTGTAACAATAACTTGCTGTAATTGTTCCTTCATAATAGGAATCTATTTTGTGAACATAAGCCTATATTGTCTCAAGATGTGGCTTCACTCAATCATGACCAATAATATCCTTTCATAAATCCTTAAGAAACATTATGTATAGAATACTTATATCTTCCATGGTGAGAATTTGAATTATATGTGAAAGAAAAAACCCCACTAAGCAATATGCATTCAACATGTTGTGATTTTCACATAGTTTTGTAGAAAGCTACGTATCTACAAACAATTGTTGCATACTCATTGTTTATAATGACCTTAGACTAGGTTTTCAATTGCAAGTGAAACACAACACACTATTGCTTGTATATTGCAAGGCTATTAGGAATCACAGGTAATTTGGCAGTGACTATAAAACTATCACAAAATTTTCATCCTAACCTATGTGTATTCTATTTTAACCTTTTCAAACATGCATGCACTTTTGAAAAAAAAACTGAGTAAAATACTATGCAACACATTTCGTCATTCTACAAAATCAAAGGAACTTCACTAATAACAATGGTCAATCGACTCATTGATATTGAAACTATCCACTAGTCTGTGTTCTAGATAAAATTTATAAAAAGTAACTTCCTTTAGTATGATAGCATGGATTCATCTATACAATCTCCTTTTTAGTTGTAGATTATATGAATCAACTTCCCTTAACATTAAAAAGCATGCATAGTAAAACCACATCTCAAATGTCAATCATGTTTACAAAGACTAATTTTTCACTAGTTCTTAGATTGAACTATTTTTATATTAGATACTCATGAAACATGGGTCCCATATAGGTCCCGAGGTTGACTCACACTCCAAGATGAATTTGGTATAGGTCATGTTGGGTGTAGTCTATGCCCCGAGAGGACTATTCTTTCCTCAGCTTGCCTCCTCCTCCCCCAAAACCTAGCAAAAAAGGTAATACCAGGGCAAGGGTGGTTGAGTTTGCTAGACTAAGTCGCAAAGCCTATGCAGTTTGAACACATGGTCTAGGGATACCTATGAGTTATAAATAAAAAAATGAAACATGGTTCAATGAGTTTGACTCAAAAAACTACACAGTTGGATCTTGATAGCAATATCACAATTTGACATGCTATGGAAAATACCTCCTACTTTTCAATAATACTAGTTTATGAGACACTTGAAAGCATGCATATAATTATCATACCCAACATAAGTGAGTGGCATTCCACCATCACACCTTTTTTGTATATATATGGAATAATCTTAACTCAAAGCTCGCATCTTCCAACAAGAAAAATCCTTTAAATTCTCATGCCTTTCAATTGAATAATACAATGTAATCAAGTGGACACACGCCACAAAACAATTCCCTGGAGAGGGTGGAATAATTTTCTCCTTACAACGTGTGTTTATTTAAGTCCCTTAGGGAACACCAATTGGAAAATGATAAAAGTTGATATAAACCCACCTTTCACCGTGCCTGACTTCTAAATTAATGTTTTTAGTGGCAACCAGCTCAAGAAACTGTGATCTCTTGTCACATGGAATTCACAATGTTGTGACAGTAGTAATAGGTGGGACATCACGTGATGTTCAAGAATAAGAATGAAATTGTGGTTATTTGACAACAAAATTATGTATATATGTTAATTTGATACAGTGAAAAGACAATCTTTATATTCAAATTAATCATCTTCATTCTTTTGAGATCAATTTGCACGCTTTGATTAAGAGGTTGAGTAACTTGTTTGAATTTAGAATAATATAAGAAAGCAAGGATGTGTAAGGAGTGTTATATTTATCATGATGATTCTATTTGGATACATGCATTCTAGTGTGAATAGGGAATTTTCACTTTTGGATGTTATTGGATTATATTTTTTAATTCATTTTGTTTGATGTATTCGTTTTACTATTTGTTTGTTGTTTGAGATGGAATTTATATTGAATGTTTTGTAAGTATTTGTATGTTGTCAATATTCTTATAGATGAACCATTGGTGTTGTCTTTTGTGAATACTTTTTGGTTATGGTATATTTTAATCATTATCATATTTTATTAATACATTGGTTTAAATTTTGGAGTTTTATTTTTTATAATATATCATTATTTTAAGATAAATTATTTTACTGTGTTATTTTCTTTTTCTAATTTATTTTATATTATATTTTTTTATAAATTTCTCTTATTAGATTAATATAGGAAATGTTTCCAAATATTAATTTCTTTCCATTTGGTAGGAAAGCCAAATCAATTTGAGTTCTATTTTGTGGAAACATGATGTTTTGTACTAATCTACATTAAAGTTGTCGCATGGACATAAATCTTTGTTTTATGGAAGATTGTAACAAAAAAAGTGCATGATACTAAGGAGAGGTCCAATATTATGTAGAATAGCTGACCAAGATGGGACCAACTATGAGAACTTATTTACTGAATAAAGTAATTTAAATATTTCTAAAACAACACTTTGTTACACCAACAAATATAACTTAGGATCCAATCAATGTTCAATTATTTTGTTACTATTTAGTTATTATTTATTTATAATAGGTTTTAAAAATAGGGTATATAAAAATCTACCTATGAATATTTCAAACAGACACACGTTATACATATTACCTTGTGAAAAGACCTTAAACTCATTTTAATACTAAGTCCACATATGGAAAAGAGCACTTTAATTTTCCTTGATACTTATGACACTTTAAAAAGAATATAGATTAATTGTCTTAGGTACACATGATGTTGCCACTTGTACAATAAAATATTACTTTTCAAGTGTAAAGTCCTTTATAAAGAGAATGCATTATGAAGTGTCCCTTCAAATTGTTGGTAAAGTGTGTCTCAACCTTGCAATTATAAAAGGTTTACTATCAATAGGTGAGTGCAGCAGGGGGAGGGGGGGTGGGGTTGGGGGCAAGGGTGTAGGATGACTCCACTATGGGGTTTGGGGGTCCTAGGCGTTAAAGGGGATTTGTGGGTATCGCCCCTGAAAGCCACATTTTAAGTATATTTTATTATTGTAAATTTGGACTGTTCATCCTTAGATCTCAAATATAATAGTATATATTTTTTTGATTTATCTTTCCCAAGAAGGAAATCGTATTTTATGAGGGCATTGAATTATGGTTGTGCATTATGATGTATTCTAAGAGTCTAATAGTAATCATGTTGCTCCTTGATCTTTGGTTAGTAGTACTCTTCTGAGAATTTTGCTCTACAAGTATGCTGTAATCTTCATGATTTTTGAATAATTTATTACGCTACTTTTGGAGTGTTGGGTTTTTCTCTCAAAAGGGTTTTCTCCACACTAATCATTGTGTTGTGTTATGCATTATATTTACATTTATTTTTGTTTAAGTTTTTGCATCTATTGTAAAGATCTATGAAGTTTTGAATTATCCTCTTCTCAAGATTATTGTAGGAAATATTAGGGTTTTTCTCCCAAAAGGGTTTTCTCCACGTTAATCATTATATTATGGTATGCATGATGTTTACAATTTTTTTATTTTTTTCATAACTATTGTAAAGATCTATGAATATTTCCTTTATCCTCCTCTCAAAATTATTGTAGGAAATTGTTCGACTATCTTAGCTTCTCTACATGCAATAAATAGATATGCCTCATATCTTCTGATCAACTTAATTTTATAAATTCATATTTTCCCAGCTACTAGTCACATCCTCCATGAATGCTTGCAAGGACCATAATCAAAGGTGTAAGACTCATAAATCATTTTTTCAAAACAGGAGGAAGAAAAATAAGATTTTAGACCCAAAAAGTATTGAAACAAATCAATCAACTACCCAAATTATTAGAAATTTTAGAATTGTAAAGTTGTATCAAATCAATTAATTTATCTCAAATGAATCACTCCATAAAATTTAAATTCAATGAATTAAATTAAAGTACATGAATAAAAAATATGTTCTCTCAATTTTTTCTAAAAATACAGCCATTTTCTACTTGAATTTCCCTTAAACCCTTTGAAATATTCATGTAAATTTTAAATTGCACACTAATGTCTATTGAATAAATTATAAGTTCACACTATACTACAATTTTATTTTATTTTAAACTATTGTAGACACGTGAAATTTTCATTATGCACTTAGTTCATATTCATCCGCTCATTAAATCCACTCATTAGGAAAATCAGGTTCATTTAATCTCTAAGGATAATCCACTTAAATTGAATAAATTAACTTTATTTAATTTAATCCTATCATTCCCTCTTTGATTAAATAAATCAAGACTTTATTTAATTAAATTTCAAAATTCATATTTCTCCCTATTGATTTAAATAAATCAAAATATTCAAGTCAAATGGGTCAAAATCATCTAATCATCACCTAAGCTAATCTAATCCTGATTAACCTAATCTATCCACCCATCACATCCTCTAGCTTTTCCCACTTGCACGAATAAATCATTTTAACTCATTTATAAATTCAACATTTTCCATCAACATGGCATCTTTGAGGAATATTCCCTCAAATTTGAATTCAAAAACAAGTGGACATGTACATCCAACAAAGCATTTATGAGCTCTTACATGGCTCTTACATGTCCCTTGCAAAGGTCAAACTAGGCATTTAATTCACAATTTTAAATTTGAATCTCCCTCTCTTGGGAACATTGGCCAAAACTTGCACATTCCTCAACCTTTGACAAGTTGAAAAGTGGCCTCATCTCATTGGTCCAATCTTTATCCCATATTGCTCTCTTATAAGAATTTTTTCAACTTGAGAATCTTTAAATAGAGGCTTCATTCTTCAACAAATCCTCCACAATCTTAGCATTTCATCCACAAAGCTAATGCAAAGTCACTCTCTTCAATTGAGAACTAATTTTTTCCATCTCATTTTATCTTCAAAGAATTGCATGATTGGAGTTTATCAAGGGTTGGGAAGGGCTTCTTTCCACATCAAAGAAGCACCAATCCACTATGGGATAGATATGTTTCATGTTTTTCTATAGATGCTTTAGTTAACTTGTTATTGTATTGCATTTTAAAAGCATGTTAGATTATCTAATAGGGATGTTAAAATATTGCTTTGTTTTAACAAATAACCATGGTAATGTGTGTGTTAGATTATAAGCCATTTGCAGATTTTGATGTCCACAACTATAAAGTTTTATTTATTTTATATATTATTTCTATACTTGAAATGATGTATATATTGTAATCTATTTTGAGAATCCACTTCAAATTAGGGAAAAATTTAGTGGTGAATCTTCGCCAATTGGTGAATTTTAGAAATCAGCTAAGTCAAAATTGAAGAATTAATCACACCCAACAAGGTGTCCAAATGGGTTCCCAAATTGCGTAGATTTTACAAATTATCGATCCAATGCAAGTCCATTTGACAATGATTCTTTTTATGAGGCATATTTAAGCAATAAATTCACCATAAAAGACTATGCATTTCAAATGGACTGATTAATATTTTCTTCTAGAGTCTTAGAAGCATATAATAAAAAACCTACATATTCGCTAATACTATTAAAACAACATTGTATCAAGACCCATTTTACCAATTAAAATTTACAGATAGTTGCTTGTGAAGACCCATTTCTCCAATTAAAATTTATAAATACTTGCTTATGAGGACCTATTTAACCAATAACATTAAAAAATAATTATATTTGAGGACACATTTCACCTTGAAAATTACAACATATCATTGTATAAGCACACAAAATTCACCAAATTTTTAATATAACATTTAAAAATCCCATAGAATTCACCAAATATGGATTGATATAAATACAATTGAAACTGTCATTTATTAGTACACATTTTGTTTAGTTCTCAATTTAGAAGTTAGTGAAAGCCAAAAACATAAAATTAAAAGTAAGTGATCATTTATTCATAGTGTTATAAGATTTCCTTATCAATTTTTCATTCTTGCTTCAATCTTAAAGATGATGTTGAGTATGGAATGTGATCTATATTCTTTGTCCTTAAACAAGAATACATATTTTTCCAAGTATTATTCGAAGTGAGAGATCAATATGTTGAGCAACAAGGGTAAGAATCCTCAGGGTGTGAAAGGACTAGGAGGCCATCAAAATTCCCAAAATGTAGAGGTACCATACAATATTACTTTGGAATTGGAAATTCTTCTGATCCATCAATTCAAGATGGAGCTACATCATCAACTATTCCACAAAATATTAATTAAGAAGGCATTCACAATACCTCACCTCCACTCAAAGGTCAAGGTGAGATTATCATTGACTTAAATGTATCAAATGAGGATGGAAATACTACATAAGATGTTCCAAGGGATGCCCTGGTTAGCCAGAATGAGATAATCGACTTGGATTACGATGATGTTGGTAGCTAGACAAGAAAATGAAAATAAAAAATGGGTCATGAGTGGGAAATGGAAAGGAATTTTCAACTTGGATGGTTTCCAAAGTACCCATTCATTGTACCAGTGGGGAAAGCAAATTATGTTGAAAGTCTAACAGAATGCATGCATATGATCTGTAGTTAGAAATGTAAAAGAGACAAGAAGTTGTAGCTAAAGCTTGACAATGTAGAAAAGTGTATTGGTAAAGTTTATGAAAAACAAATCATAGATAGAAAGGAACAATCAGTCGTATGGTGGAAATCAAAGGAAGAATCTCTTCATGTTAAGTATGCCAAAAAATATGGAGAGAATAACCAAAGAATTTTGAAGCATGCTACATGTCAACGTACACTTGAGGCTCAATTTGGAAAAGCAATGGAAGGAGAAAATATGTCAAAATCTATTTAGGTGAGTGTTGTTTTTCATATTTTGTCTAGAGGGTGTCCTATGCTATACTACCTAGAATATTATAATTTATTATGTTTTTTTGGTGTTCCTCACTTTCTTTTCTCACATTAGTCAATAAACATTGGAAGGGAATGGGAAAACTATCTTGCTGTAGTGGAAAAGCAAGATTTAAAGGAGAAAGTAAAAAATTCAAACTTCATTGCATTATCTTTAGATGAAGTTACTATGGTAGACAATGCTTCTTAGATCTGTAGGAATTTGTATACTATAAAATAACATGTTCGCCAAGCTCATCTTCTTTGTGTTCATAAAATGAAGGATAGGTCAACATTACAAAATCTATTTGAACTAGTCAAGAAATATTTGAATGAAATTATAGGTATGGATGAGTTGACAATTGCCAAAAAGTTGGTGTGTGTAGGATCTAATGGAGCTGTAGTGATGCAAGGTCAAAGGAGTGGTGTTTGCACAAAGTTAAAAACTACTTGTGCACCATACATGCTTGGCATTCACTCCATGGCCCACATAATGAATTTAGCATTCAAAATTGTAAGAAAGTTTCCCATAGTATCAAGATATGAAAATATAGTCTGCAAGATCTACGCATACTACTACCGAAGTCCCAAACGTTTCATAAAATTTAAAAATTTTGTTGAGGGAATAATGTCGTGAAATAAGATTCTCAAGGATGTCAATACCAGATGGATCTCCCTGCATGGACCAACACAAAAATTTCTTTAAGAATATCAATCTTTGATTGGAGTAATGTATGCACATCACAACCCAACAAACAAATCTCCTAACATCTTACATAGGTTAAGTGATATAGAGACACTCTTGACTTTAGTTATTCTTCTCCCCATGCTATATGAAATAAAAAATCTCGTGAAGAAATCCCAAGATAAAAATGTATCTTAAATTATGGGTAAACCAAGATAACCCAAAATATTTTCATGATAAAGTAAAAATCTTGATAAAACAACTTTTGAAAAGTGTAATATATAATAAGTAGGCAATAGAAGGAATTTTAAATGAAGATAAGATTAGACAACTATGTAAGAATTTTTCAATAACTATGAGGGGCCAGTTTGATTCCATGGGCATCGAGAAAGCCTTGGAACTGAGATCAATAAGAAAGGTTTGGAAAAACTTAGGTCAGAGCAAAATATTACATGGTATGATATCAAGCTATTTCAAACTTGTTGATTTATGTCAAACAATGATATTGGGGTCAGTTGAGGATGAGAGAGTTTTCAATTAAGAAAAAAACTAGGCAAGAATTTGGAAAATTACTTGAGGATGAAAGGAACTGCATATAATGTCAAAAAATTTCCTTTTGAAAGGACACTCACAGTCTATAGGTCCACATGTGGAAGAAGAGGGACTGGGTTGTACAACATAGACACTGTAATTCCAAGCACTAGTATTGTGGCACGAACAATGGCAATGTGACAAACAATAATGACATAATGAATGTTGAATTTGAGATGCAGGCCAAAGAAAATGAAGAGGAGACTCAAAATTAAGATGACTCTTTTACTTTATCTGAAGCTGAACGTCAGTTTGAGGACCTTGACTCCATTTGGGAAATGGAAGTGAGTTAGCTATTTTTAGGTATTTATACTACACTTCATGAATGAGTTTCCACTGTTCCAAACTATAGTGGATGATATTCAATATTGTAATCCATGAAATTTTGAATCATTGCACTTCATGATATTTTATTTTATATTGCACTTCATGAATCATATTCCAAACTACAGTTGATGATATTTTATATTTTATATTGTATTCCATGGTATTGAATTTGATATGTGATTCTACATCATTTTTAAAGAACAACACTTATAACACTACTTATATATTCCTATTGCATTGCCATTAATGTAATCTTTGATAAATAAGATAATCCTTGATCATATTATTCATAATTCATGAAAAAAGTACATAGGAGAGAAATGGTTTTGAATTTGAACCATTTTGTATTCAATTGCTAGTATTGTTATAAAAATTACATGTGCAAACCGATTGGCTCAAAACATAAGACAAACTCTAAGATTTTCTATGTTTTCACTTTACATAATTCTCTTTGATCAATACAAAACAACAAACTAGTACTTCTAGCCTTCAATTCCTTCTTATAGAAATGAAGGAGAAAAACAAGCTTTAGGCCATAAAGCACACATGTCCCTTCTCAATTGGACTGATACAAAATACATACCCTTTTCAATTATATTTATATTTCCAAATGGAGGGAAATGTTACATGATACAAAAACCATTTTCATTTGTCAATGGAGATCATATTCCACCTTCCAAAAGGCATATTTAAGTTGATGTAGAAATATCCATATGCTCCAAAATTGTATCCATGTATGCCAAACATAAAAGATAGAAAATCATAAAGTGTAGAAAAGAAGAAGAGACAAAAGATCTTCCACATCTGCACCCTTGTCGTCAAATTTAAACTAGGGAGAAAACAATATTTTATTCATAGTTTAGCAAAAGCCTATATATACTATTTCTAGGCTATACATTGTATTTCTCTCACCCATTACCATATTTGTAGACTTAAGACCTAAAATTGTATTTCCCAATCCACATTACCACACTTATCATCAATTTTAATTTTTTTATGGTTAAATAGCTACTATATGGGGAAACACCCTTTATTAATCAAAAAAGGTTTTTACAAACTCAGATAGTATGAGACCCTTGAAATAGATACTAGGGATGCATCCCATCAAAATTCAGCAAGAAGCCCACATCTACAAAACAATTAGACCCAAACATAGAAAAAACTAGCTTTTGACACTAATGCAGACTACTCATAGTCCCACCACAAAACAAGTTGGTGATTCATTTGATCATTGAAAATACACAAACCCACCACACTATTGTACATGACTAGGCATTTTTGCATTTGACCTAATTGATCTACTTGGCTTTGGCTGCATTCTAGATAATTAGGCAATCACCACCACAAACACTATGAGTAGGATGGTTTGCTCGCTCCTCTCAACCACTGGTTTGTTCACAACCTATTCTTCTCCAATGTATAACTCCCAATCCTCCTCATCTGAGGGTCACCTCTCATCATCAAGAGCCTCCTCCACCACAAACACCTTCACCCATCCCTTCGGGCGGTTCTTGAGAATACCCATTACATGTAAGAGGAATTCAATGCACCTTTCTATCTCGCCCCAATGATTTTCGAGCACTATGTGGTTGAACGATTGTCCCAAAGAGAATTTTGCTATTGACCATTCATTCCCATGAGCCTTGTAGTAGTGTAGCGGCAAAGGGGTCATGAAGTTACCGTTAATGTTGTTCAATGCCACGTCAATATTTTCTAGAAGTGAATGTTGAAATATCATTTAGCAGAACTTCTTCCCTTGAACATTTGACACACCAATGTACATGAGTATCACCAGAAACATGGTGGTGATTTTTGAATTCATCCTGATCTTGTGAGTTTCCTACAAAAATATTGGACCTAGAATGCACTTCACTACCTAGAGCACTAGTGGGTGCTTGAACACTATTATCCCCTTCAGCTACTTCCAAGTGATTTTTCCATGGAATTCATTCTATGGCTTCATGGAATTCAAAAAGAGTGGAGTCCCCATCACCCCTTAAAGGCCTTCATGTCTTGCAACTTCAATGCTCATATATTTTTTATATCCTACCTTGATCTTCCCCATTCAACCGAGCTTGGAATTTAATGAAAAATGTAGTAGTCGTCATTTCACCAGTCTCCACCTTAAGTGCATTCTCAATTTTGATTCCCATTACCTATGCATCATCAATCCCCTAGGTACTCTCCTCCACCACTTTTTCTAGCCTATTTTCCACCTCATTTCGTTCCTTGTAGACATGACTTACTTAGAACGCATCAAATTCAATTTTCATTACTTATCATTAATTTTCATTATTGAGAGGATACAACATTTTAAAATACTTCAATATAAAGTTAATCTACAAAATTTTCAAGCCATTTTTTGTAATCCTCCGTAGACGCCCATTGCATATCCAACAAATTCTATACTTTTGTATTATATTGGTTGTACCTTGCATCAATTAGTACCTTGGCCTCTTTGACAAATGCATCCATCCTCATCTCCATTTTTGTCATATTATCTATGTTAGGATTCAACATAGAATAATCAACAAAATTCAACATCATCTTAGAATGAGGAAGCAGTTCTCCCAACTCTTGCTCCCATTTGGAAAAATCCTTTTATTAACCCTTATCATTTCATATGTTGGACATAGTAAACCCTTCCATTTCTCTAAACATTGTCAATTTATTCTGGAGTTTTATTCCCATATTTCCATGAAAAGTTGCAATTTCATTTACTAAATCAATGACCTTCAATAAATCAAGAATGTTGGTGGGAGCTTTTGGGTCTTCCTGCATCTGAGGCATCATTTCTTTCAATGTTCCTACCCTAGCATTCCACTTATTACACTCAATTTGGAATGATTTTTTAACTTGAAAGTATTTCACATTTGCCTCATGAATATTTTTGTAGGAATGCCACACATTATCAGCTTTATTTAGCAATTTTGTTACTCCATGTTTTAACACATCATCAAAAATATCATAAACCACTTTGACTGTCTCCATTTTTTCTTTCTCTGCATTTTCTTTCTCTACTTGAACTTCCTTCTTCATGCTCTAAATTATTAGTGAGAGGGTTTCTCTATATTTTGTTGACAAATCTACACCATAACTTGTTGGAGAGGGCAAACCCCTAGATGTATTGGCAGCAGTGTCAAGTATCTTGTTATGCTCACCCATCAATTTATTGTACTTATCTAAAAAAAATTATAATTAGCTTATGTGATCTGGGTCGTGTCTACACTCAACATGACAACATACATTTTCAACTATGTAGCTATAGCAGTTTCCATTTCAATAGCCCTTTTAGCAACCATAGCTCCAATCTCTTTCTCCACTGACTTTATCACTTTAGGATTCCTAGTATTTGGTGAAATAGACCAAATAAGAAGTGTATGCAACTTAGGACTAAATCCTAAGCAAAAAACATTGTTATGAAAAATATCCTTAGAGTGGAGGCATCTAGATCTTTCATGATTGCATCTAATGCAATGGCTAATGACAATACCCATCTAGGCAACAATAGAATCCCACTTCCTTGACTAGCGCTCTTGCACCCTGTGGTGACATAGCAACAATTTCCTGCATTATTTTTCCTTCCTCCTCCTTCTGAGCTTCATATTGCAAAGAAGGGTCAACCTTTCCTTTTTCCTCTTCTATTCTCTTTATTTTATGAAAGGCTTTCAAATGGATAACAAAATTTCTGAATTATTTTATTTGAACAAAAGCATCATCGCATATGAAATTGTCACAATCCTTTATCTTGAAATCGTCATCCTCTACTTCTTTATACTCCCATTTTACAATTCTACTAGGAGGAATACCGATATTCAAAGCATCTTCTTTTACAATAGATGGGAATATTTGATCCACTTCCTCCACCATTGGGATGTATTCTGCAAATACCTCAGGTGCATATCCTTCACCTCCTTGGTGTGTTTCAAAATAAGTGACCAATGGGGTGACTATAGACTATTTGCCTATCTCCTTAGCTTGCACTTCAATGTATTGAGCAAGGTGGTCCCACAATACTGGTTTACAATTTTTGGCCAAAGTAGATAATGAACTAATTTTTTCTAACTAAATATTCAGTTTTGGGCACCTATAGTGGCTAAACCATGAGGAATTTGAAGATAATGCAAACTAGTAATTTGTGAAATTTTGTTTGTAGATTATAAATATATTTTTTTCAAAATTTTTTGAATTATATTGCACTTGTTTTTCCATCTCCTTTATATTTTTTATTTTTTTTTAGTAAACACTATTTTTAAGGAGTGACACTCACCGTATAACAAAACTTTTTTTCCATGAAGGATAAAATTCCAGTTTCTTCAAATTTAGATTTGTAACTATGATATCTAGTGCTTCCAATTGGTTTTAGAGTGTTTTATTGAATATTTTTTCCTTAATCAATTTACGAAGTCAAACTAATTACAATTTGCAAATAAGTAGATTGTATAACACAACTTTTTTTGTGTGTATCAATTTTTTTTTTTGTTGGATCAATGACTTCAATATCTAGTGCACTCATATTTTTTAATTTTTTTTTTGATAATCTTCTATTTTTCCACATGTGGAGAATAGAGAGCTTGATTTTTGGTGAAAAACCTACATTCACAAGAAATAAAAAATAAATATAATAATAAAATTAAATTTATTTAAAATTATACTTTTTGGGAAACTTATAAAAAGGAGTACATAATTACAAAAAATAAAATTTAAATGAATTCATTTGATCCCCCAAAAGGTAAATCAAATGTTGTTTTCTATCAACATTTTGATATGTGTAAAGGAGACTCCATTATAGGTATGGTTTAAAACTAGCTTGGCTCTATCCAAAGGGGTTTTATCTAAGGTAGTTTGATCAAACCCTCTTCAATTAGAATGCTTTAAATGCAACATTTTAAGGCTTAAAGCATCATATTTTCAATAAATATGTGATTTCAGTAAAAATCAGAATCTCCTAGAAATTGTAAACTAACTTTGTAGGATCACCCAACAAAAGATTTAACTAATTGGCTCCTTATTTGTGCTTCATGATTTTGTTTGGCCACCATGGCCCTTATTTCAGATTGCTTAACATTTTCAAAGAAACTTTTTTCTTTAAAATCTCCAAGCATAAATTTTTCTTGCACAAATTTGTCTTGTACCTTAGAGTAAGAAATAACATAGAAATAAATTTCTTTTTACATCTTCTCCTTAATTGCAAAAAATTTCTTCCATGTACTTTTTATTTTTATTTAAATGGGCTTTAGCACCAATTGCTCCAGCAACAAAAACTTTAAAAAATTGCAAAAAATAGCATAATCTTATTGAGGACAATGCACATCCCAAATATGGATCCACCATTACACATACAACAACTTATCCATGGTATCTCTTTCTCTCAATTCCATGAATTTTCTACACCATTCTGCCTTTCCACAACATCATATGCATAGAAAAGGAATAGTGTTTGCATGAAAATTGAAGGTTGTATCTCTCAACTTAATCAAATCCTCATGCAAGTGTTAAAAAATATAGATTCAACATAATCCCAAACCACATTTTGATACTTATTCTAAATATCTATTGCTAAAACCATCAAAGCAACATCCATTTTTATGTCAAAATTATTGTGTAGGACCTAACACAATGCATAGTCTATAAATTTGAAACAGTCCTCAAAATCATCACAATCAAAAGGTTCTATCTCTAGAGAAATGAAAGGTACACCATTCTTCTTTAGATCGCATCTCCTATACCTTGGCAAAACATTCTTTCTATGTGCAAACTTTTTTTTCTCATATTCATTATATAGTTTGTGAAAATTAATGGATTCAAAAGAAGATGGATTCAATTTAAAAATTTCTATTATTTGACTCCCTAAAAATTTGAAAATAGGAAGAAAATATAGAAACCTTTTAATTGTCTTGTTAGTTGGATAATAACACCTAGCCAATTCAAGCATCATGTCCACCTCCACAAACAAATTGGGGCACACCAATTTTCCAATATCACAAGTCCATAACTAATAGGTGGGATGACTGGAAAACCTCCTCTTGAAAGCATATATAAATAGATCCCAATCACTTTGTAGTAGCACCACATCACCAATCCCAATAGCCAAATCCAAAAAATGAGTTATGAATGCTCCCTCACCAATCTTTCTCTTTCCAATCGGCTTAACCTTTGTAGTTGGGTCCTTAGGTGCCTCTTCCATGAAATGAGGGTAATCTTTCTTAACAACTCTCTTGTTTGCAAGTTTTTCAAGTTGTGTGTCAAGCTTAGGGTTATCATCTTAAGGATTAGGCCTTTTAACAACTCTCTTCTTTGTAGGTTTTTTAGGTTGTGTCTTAGGCTTATGCTTATTATCTTGACGCTTAGGCATTTTTACCCTTTTCTAGATAGGTTTTCTCTATTCTTCAGTGGAAGATTCACTTGGATCACTCATTCTTATAGGTCAATAAAAATAGGGTTCCAAGATATCTATGAATTACAATTCTATTCTTTGAATTCATAGGGTTCAAACTCAATTTCAAAAAAACTTCACTCCTTTACCCCCAAAGCCTATGTATAATGATTGCAATTCCCTTACTAACTAGAGAGCAATAACCTTAAATAATAAACTCTACCAGCTAGCTATCTACTCACTTTCTCAATTACCCAATGCTACAAATTACTCAGAGAGGTGCAAAATTCAATTTAATTAAGAAAATTAGTAGCTTGTTCTTTGAAATTGGCTTTCCCTAGAGCTCCACCTTCTCTTTACTTAACCAATTCTTTAGCTCTCAAGGATTGAAATTATGGAAGAAAAGTGATCAACAACCCTCTATATGACTCAAATTTGGAGTGTATTCTTCATTAATGTCTAATAGATAGCTCATGTGAGCAAACCATTGAACTAACAAGTTGTTCAAGTTTAAACTCCAATAATTGATCTTCTTTGATTAAAAAAATGATGTATTGTTCTCCTTGACCATCACTTTATGCTTTCCCAAGTGTGTTTTAAAACAATGATGATACCCTAGGGATTTGTTAGGTAGCCACCCACATGTTTGTTAAACCTTTATAATCCCATTGCTCATCATAGTAATGCTTTGAAGTTAAGTCCATACTTTGGTGATGAGAGACAACACCTTCGATGGAAGGAATATTCCTCATTATATTCTCCATTGCTTACTGCCAAAGTGTTACAAAGATAGACTTTCACTTCAACAAAGAGAGAAACCTAGTGATACAAAGATAGAGCCTTAAGGCTTAGTGCATCACTTATCATTGTAGTTGATTTGGAAATGAGAATGCTTTTGGAAATTGGAAAAATAAACGATGGTACCAGATGTAGACACATGGCAAGATCATAGCCCAATATTCCTTACCTTCATATTTCTCATCATAATAATTAAAATTAGCAATGAGACTTTTGTATGATGGTGCTATATAAAGAAGAAACTCATGTTCATCGCGCTTTGCTAAAGTGGAACCAAAGAATGAACAATATTCAATGATAAGTGATATGAAAGGAAACAAGAATATCACTCATCATGGAAATGAGACATGGAGACCAAACACCTTCTGCGATGCATGATACAATAGACAATAAAGGATCATTGCTCATCATGGTAATTAACCTGATTGGTTGAAGGATTTTGGTGATGAGCGATATAAGAACTTAAGTGGTAGAAATTTGCACATGAATAAAGTTTGTTTTAAAAGAGGGAACACCTATGAAGAATTTAGGACCAAGGCTTAAAAAATTAAGAACATTTTAGGCAAAGGAATGAAAGGATGTAAAGGCCAAACAAGGTAAAATTTTCAACCTTACAAAATAATTGATTCCCTGAACCAAACTCACCAAAGTAATGAAGTAAATATGTGTGATGGGTAAATGGGGAACTCTAACCACAAGGGGCTAATAAGAAAATGAATCCAAATGAATAATATAAGATTGAGATGACTTGGAACAACCATAAAAGGTCAACGAAGGATTAGACCAAAAGAAAATGGTTTAGACAAGGGGAAAATATACTAAGTAAAAACCCACCCCTAACATAAAACCCTAAACCCTATCTTTGTAATTCAAACCAAAATCCACCAAAGTAAGGCATATTAGATAAGTGGAACAAGACATTTTGAGGGTTCTACTAGTGATTCCTCACTCAAATCAAATTTTAATAACATATTAACAATAGTAGCATATATAGCAATGAACATCAAAAATCATTTAATGTGTGTCTAGTTGAAACCAAAAATTTTCTTCAAATGATAAAATAAATAAATAATAATATAGATAATTGAACATCAACATATTACTCATGTTTGAATTTAATTTTTTTTATTGATTTTCACATGGAGGAGCACATAGAGGCATTGGCAATGAAAAAACTTGCTCAAAGACAACTTTGCACATAGATGATTCAGAACTTGGAAACTTATATTATCAAAAATCAAATAATTGTATCATCTTTTTTAGCAACTTCCACTCTTTAGGTGGTGGAATCTTCATTTGTTTTAATTGATGTTGTTTGACTTGAAGATTTGTTAACATTTCATGATTGAAATTTTTCTTGAATTCTTCAGTCAATTTTACATTCAAGGTTATTGATGGTTTGATGGAATCCAAATAATTCACCACATATGGGTTCTAAGGAAACTAGTCCAAATCAATTGTGAGAGAAGCACACCTAGGAGACCAACTATAGATATAAACCTTCACAGACAAGATAGGAGATATTTCACCGAAGAGAAAATGCATTGAGAATGAGATATGATTTTACATATTGTACAATGTGCCTTGTAAAGGAAAGAGAAATAGCTATCGGGATAAACAACCACCCAATACGGGAAAAAACCAATCAAAGTAATTACCCTAAGTTAAAACTTAAATACTTTAACACCCCCCTTAAGTGAAACATAGGGAGAATGAAGATGTAAAAATGCAGAAAAGCAAATTGGGTTCCGAATACACAACCATGCTAGGTACCCATTTACAATGCAACAAAAAGAAATCTCTCACAAGTGGAGAAAATGAGAAAAACCCTGTGAGAAAAAAACCCTCTCTAAAAGAGAGAAAAGAAAACAAAAATGATGCATGGATGGAGGACTTAATCACACCCCCCCAAGGATTACATACATCATATATATAGGGTATGTGCAGGATCATGATGGGCCAAAAAGTGGCAATATGATGGGTATGTGGCTAATGACTTTTTTTTTACCCAAAATTGATGAAATGAAAAGGGTTTTTAAAGGACATTCTCACCTTTTCACCAATATAAATTATGTTTTAATTTGAATTTAATAAGTAATTATTATTCATTTTCTATTGAAATTATGACTAAATTCCCGATTGATAGACTAATTGAAAAGCATCTATAGCTTTCAAACAGTATGCCATTTTTTGAATCTAAAACATGTGTCACATTCTATGCTTCGCATACTATAGGATTAAAAAAAGAAATATTGAATTCATGAAGTTTTGACCAAGTTAAGGTGGTCAGACATACGAGTTTTTTACATTTTTAAAAAGTTGTAATAAAAAATTCATAATTAATTCTTTACTTGGAAAAATATTACAAAAAAATATGCATCACATCGGGACATGAGTCCTCTACTTATATCTAAAATATTATTAAAAAAATTATCATTTTATTGTGGTTAGGGTGGTCAGACCGACACCTACTAATTTTTTCCCTAAAATTTAAGTACTACTACATTGAAATTTCAAATTTTCACCAAATAGATTTCTTTTTTTTAAACAAACATATAAGTTTAGAAACTACATTCAATTTTCTACAGATTCTGTTCTTACATATTTTTTACATATTTTTGAAATAATATAGACAACTTATTCAAATTTTTACGTCAAGTTGCCTAACTCTGATTTTTCTAATTTTTTTCCACTTAAGGGCCTATTTTTTCCATAATGATCCTACACATACCCTATACAAAAAATAAGCTCCACAAAGGAGGGAAAATAGGAGATAGCATATCACCCTTATAATGAAGAAGCTCCAATGTCAATGAAGTATGCCAAAAAATAAAAGATGATCTAGTGTCTGCAAGCAATACCACTTCCCTTACGAAGAAACAAGTCTGCCAAATGATGAAGAAACCACTCCATATCCAACTAAGAAAGTTTTGCATGTTTGCTTGTTAGCCAGACACAAAAGGTTTCAAAAAAATCCCTCACAAGTAGAGAAAAGGAGAAAAACCCTATGGGAAAAAACCCCTCATCAAAACAAAAATGCCTCTATACTGCTCCAACGTCAAACTCCTCCCCAATTGATTTTCAACCTTTTAGACACAAATCACAACTAGTAGAATGGATGAAATTATGTTTGAAGAAGAAGATACACATCCTCCATAGAACTGATCATAGCCTCTTTAGTAGAAAAAAATATGAAGCACCCTCCATAGGAAAAATTTCTTCTTACAAGGTGGAAATTCGTACCTCCAATTGCATAAATGTGACCTATAGAAGCCTCTACAAGATGAATCAACCTCTTATAAAAATGCCTCTTAATGACAAAAATATGTGACACTCATAGAGGTAATACTCCAAGCCTTTTCCTGAGAGAAATTAAAAAATGCCTTCAAGTAAAACACAACCTCCTACAAACTAAAAAAACCCTTCAAGAGAGTATGGCATCAGAGCCTCCTAGTTTGCAATATCTTCCCTAAGAGTTTTTGTTAGAGAGGTGGCTAGAGATCTATTTATTTTGGCATTTGAAATTTTCTAAATTTCAAAGATTCCTTATTTTCAAATTTTCCTATTGAAAGGTGTTTGAGATTGTTCACAAATTTGTTTGAAATTACTGCAATTGAAGAGGGGCAATTTTATGTTTGAAAGACCTTGTATCTTGTTAAGAGGGACCAATTTCTTACCATTGATGGGAATAGTTCTATTTGGAGGATGCATCACTAGAGGTCGCACACCATCCTCTCTTGAGGTCTATTTTTAGTTACAAGAGGCTACATTTTATCTGAAGGAACTTTTTCGTTTCTCTCAAGCAGAGGCATGTTTTCTTGAGGTGGAATTTACCTCTATGAGTGGTGCATATTTTCTTCACCAGGAGGCATTTTTCTGAGAGGTTCATTCATCTTTTGGAGGCTTGTACAAGGCATGTTTATACAATTGGAGGCATGAATTTCCTCCTTGTAAGGGGTGTTTTTTCCTCTAGAGAGTGCTTCATATTTTTTTCTTCTAAAGAGGCTCTGATCAGTTCTGTGGAGGATGTGGATCTTCTTCTTCAGGAATAATTTCTCCCTTTCTATTAGTTGTGATATATGTATGAAAGGTTATGAATCAATTGAGGAGTTTGATGTTGGAGCAACATAGAGGTATTTTTGTTTTTGAGAGGGGTTTTCTTTGACAGGGTTTTTTTCCTTTTCTCCGCTTGCAAATGAAGGGATTTAGTTTTTTGCATTGAAAATGGGTCCTATCATGGTTGTGTAGCTGGGACACATATTAATTTTTTTTGTTTTGACATCTTCATTCTCCCTAAGTTGCACTTAAGGGGGGGTGTTAGAGTATTTAATTTTTAACTTACGGTAATTAATTTGATTAGTTTTTTCCTGTATTGGGTGGTTTTGTACCCTAATACCTATTTTTCTTTCATTTATAAGGCACATTGTACAATATGTAAAACCAAATGTCATATTCAACATATTTTCTCTTTGGTGAAAGAGAATTGGCTTCTCTCATTTCTGAAGGTGTCTGTGAAATTGGTATTTCCTAGGAATGTGTTTCTCTATCATCAATCTTCCTTGCAGCCTCCATATTCTTTTTGAAATCATCCTTTCCAATGAATTGGTCATTTGTGTCAAAAAACTATAGCAAACCAAGCTCTATGAAGTTCCTTACATTTTTATCCACCTTCTTCATCTTGTTTGTAGCCAAATGAAAATATTCCTTTGTTTCACACATTCTCTAACACTTTTCAATGATAGATGTAAACTTCATTGAGGTAGCAAGTTGGTTAGTAATCTATTTTGATTTCAAAAAATTGTCACTAGCTTTGTAGATTGTTTATTGAACTTTATTTGCAGATTTCTCTAATGCCAAAATTTTTTTGTTGTCCAATAAATATTTGTTGAGCTTCTTATAATGTATTCTGATAGTATCAATCAATTGAAACATGTCACACAAATGATCAATCCTCTACATTATTTCATCCCAAATCTTTTGTTTCATATGCCTCATTATTTCTCTAAAAAATTCAAATAGCTAATTTTGACAAGAGTTAATTTCATTTTTTGCTTCCATTAGCTCTGCCTCCAATATTTCATTTCTTTTTCTCTCTTTCTCCAATTTTTTTTCTCACTGTGCATTTCCATTCATAATGATTTGTCTTAATTTTTCTGAAGTGGATTTTTCTTCATCATATTTCTTGTTTCTCTCATCTAACCTTTGCTTCATTTCATTCACTTCTCTCTCATTTTGTTTATCCTCTTTTATTGTTGATGTAGGGGTAGATTTTTTAATTCTTTTTTCTACTTCATTGCTAGATTGTTATCTGGTGCTTTCCTCTTTGCTTTTTCATTTGCTAGGTCCACCTATAATTTTTCTATTTTATTTTGTACCCTTTTTTATCTCTATCTTTCTTTAGTAATGATGTTTACACCAATTCATTATTCTTCTTCAATAAATTAATTTTTTTAGCATTTTTTTATACCTAAAATAACTAATTGAGAATTGTTCACCTAGAATTCAGATCTATCCATCTGATTTTTTGGTTTATTTTGAACTTTGGGAACAACAATTGTGTATTCCATTACTCCTTTATTTGTGTCAAATGTGGGTAATACCATGGATGTTTTAGGATGTGAAGTTACAACAAACACAATCTCCATCAGTTTCTTCTTTTCTTTTTTATACAAGTTTGATTTCTTTCTAAAGTCTTCAATGTAATCAAAACTTGGGAATGTAGGAACAATGGAATGCTTGAATGGAAAAGGAATAGGAGTACTTTCATTTTCTAATGATGTTACAACCACACTAATTGGCAGTGGGGGGTGCCTAGAAATAACTCCTTTGTGGTGGTTTCACTAATAGTGTGACTTGGATTTGTCAAAATCCTTTTCCTCTTATGTATGCCTTGATCACCTGGTGTTTTTGTGGTATCTTGTATTGTTGTCCTCTTCTGTGTTGATTTTTGTTGTAGCACATGTTGACCACTACTAGTTCTACTACCCATACCTTCACCACCAATGGTAGCACTAGTTTCACTAAGCTCTCTAGACCATGGGCATGTCCTACTTATGATTGTATCTAACCATGAGGATGAGGATTTGAAGCTCAAACAAATTGACTTGTATGCCCTTGGTTTACTTTTTCACCTCCAAGCCCAAGGAAAGATTTATCAATTGGTTTTCTATGCTCTACATCTATTACCATCCAAGGGCCTTGTCTTTGGGAATCCAAAGGACCACCTTCATAACCCATTTTTTAGCTATGGAAGCTCCTAAAGTATATGCTTCTTTTGTGGCCTCACTTAAACCAACTTTGAAATTGACATTGCTTTGTTCTTCCCTATCATCAATACATTCATCATCAATTTCCTGATCTTCATGTTCATCAGGATGCTCTAATTCCACAATTTTCTAAACTCACAATCTTCTTCATTATCTCCATACTCTGCAAGAGCTCTTGAATCACCTAGCTCCTTCCTCATAGACCAAAGGGTAGTAATTTTTTATCATGAACAATTTTTAGCTAGAACTTCCTTATCTATAGAATCTTGCATTTTTACTCTACTAGATGGTTTATCACTTTTAAAATAAAATTTTTTTGTACCTCCTCATTTTCTTTTGATGCAATGGCATAATTTTTGCTAAAAAATATTCAAAAGAAATACCTTTCTCAGGAATGCTTTTCTCCATTGCTATTTTGACCTCATCACAAGAATCCTTGTTTCTCAAGTTTTCAAGCAAGGGTATAGTTTGATGTTGAATTCTACTTACAACATTCTTATTATCCACAATCATTGATTTTATGGTGTCACGTGGATCATATTTCTAGTGACAGACAATGTCAAAATTAAAAAAATTCAAAATATTATGTGCCACACTAAATGATTTTCTCTCAAATGTGAACCCTCCACATGAAAAAGGTAAAGAAGAAAATAAAGTCTTCTTCCCCTAATTGAAAAAGTGTAGTTCATCAATACTTTTCATCTGCCTTACATATTCCAATTCAAAAACCCTTTTTGTCATGTGTATTGGAAGTGTTGCTGTAAATAAAGTCTTGTACCTAGTTAATTCATTACTAGGGGGCTTATTTACATATGTTAAGTTTACTTAGGTCCTAGGAAGGAATCTTTGTAGAAGATGTTAGTTGTCATTAGTTGTTGTATTATCATTTGATAACTAATAAATGTAAGCCTAGGTAAGTGTGATTAGTTGTCTCATGTCATATGATTAAGACACTTGTCATAATCCTATGGCATCTTGTATCTCACCTTGGCTATATAACCAAGGGGTCTCTCTTATTGTATACAATCAATCATCTCATATCATTGAGTCATATTGATAAGAATATAGTTTATTCTTGTCACATTCTATTCTCTATTTTTGTGCTTTCCATTTGGTCTCAAGATCTTGGCATCCACATAGCCAATTCTAACATGGTATGAGAGCTACATCTCAGTTCTAATAGGAAGTTTGTATTGCTCTACTCCTAATCCATAAAATATTAGCGCATTATATTCTTGCATTAAGTACAAATTAGCTAATTGTATTTTTTTCATACTTAAATGCAATTTTCACATGACATGGGCAATCTAGGCATTGGAGTATTTGTAATTGATTGATGCAATCAAGCCAAAAAGAAGTCTACAAAATGACTATAGTTCCTTCAAAAATCATGCATCCTTATCTTAGTGGTCTAATCATATACTAGAGCCATTTGATTTTCCTAAGCATTACTATGTGAATGAATCTAAAGCTTGTTGGTCTAAAAAATTCCTCTTAATTTGAGTATAAAAAGATAGCATAAGTAGTTTGTGAACCTAAATGTCTTGGTAGGACCTCCTTTAATCATTGGAAATTGTTCATGCATAGATTCTATAATGTGCTCAATAGTTATATTTGGCATGTGTTCCATAATGGATATTATATACCATTTCAAGGAGGATTGCACCCACTTCCAAATTGCTATGCAATCTAAGCCAAAATTCTAGCATGGAAATAGTATCCTGAACCCATTGTTTAAAAATATCAAAATAATAAAGATGCTTATGATCATCTTTCAATTTGTTTCTAACTTCTTTCGTATCTAGAACTATTTTATTTATGAAAGAATTTTTCTCCCTTTCATCCACTACTTCATAATCACTAGAAAGCTTTTTCTAGGTCAATGTGGACACTTCCAAATTCTTTGGTTATAAACCACAACACTTTCCATAGTTTGAGATTATGTTTAATTCGCCAATTTTTTTTCTTATTCATTTGAAAATAGGTTTAATTCGATAATAAAAATGTTTTTTGGTTTGAAAAGAAGTTTTAATCACCAACATTTTTTTATTTCTGTTTTGAAAATGGGTTTAATTTGCTAATGGCAATATTTTATTTGTTTGAAAATAGGTTTTAATCACTAATGAAAATATTTTATTGGTTTAAAAAAAAAATCAATTTGCTAGGATTTTCCATAGACTTCTACTGATTAGAAACTATCTACCAATTGAGATTTCTTTTCATTGAAAAATGAGAAAAATTGCTAATAAAATTAATATTTTTATCGAGAAGTATACAAGATTCACCAAGATTTTACACCTTCGACAAGGGGGGATTTCTTAAAGTTATCCCTACTTGAAATTATTATTTGAAGTCAAGTATAAGGCATATATTTCCTTGGAGGTGTAGCTAACATAGTAATAAGATGTTGTTCATAGGTTCAAAAAAGAAGGACATGCATATCATACATACATCCAAACCTATTTAGAATAAAAACCCTACATCATAAAACATGATTTATTCAAACCCTATTTCCCATAATTTTCCCCAAACATGAAATTATAGAAATGTCTAGTTTATAAAATATAATTTAAATACTATTTTGATGACTACTAATGATTACTAGAAAAATATTTATTATATCATAAATAATAAATTTATAATTGACTTCAAAATGAAGAATTCCTTCAAAACAAATGGGTATAACACTAACATTTTCCATACAAATTATAATAAAAAATACCTTGAGACACACCTTAATAATCACAAATATCAAGATAACATATCAACATTGAAGATGTGAATCCCCATGATGTACTCAATAGACAATCTTTACTAAGACCTCTTCATGACCTACAAATAATTCACAAAATTGGCCCAAAATTCCTCAATATATAACATTTTTCAATATTTCTTGCCTACATAATTCTTTATTTTTAATAAGGGTAAAAGTGTTCCCTACTGCTATGAAAATTAGGATGGAAGAATTACAATTCCATATTAGACCCCTTTATTCACTAGTGAGTAGGACAGGCATAAAGTCCCCTTCCAACCACTAAAGGATAAGGAACTTTGGCTCTATACATATCTTCGAGCATTTTTTGGAAGAAAAAAGTGTCTTTGTAATTTCTAAAAGCACCATCTTTTCATCGAGGTACTTGGAAAATGACTATGGAGCACTACAAAATCCTTCCATTTTTAGAAAGATAAATTTAGGAAACTAAATGAAAAGATAAAATTTGCATTGGTAAGGGAAATTACAAATTGAACAGATAAAATTTATTCCTCTATAAAATAAAATTCTTAGCTAATGTAAATACTATGTTAGATGTCAAGTGGAATATCTTTTTCTCCCTCTCCATGGAAATTGGCGGTGAATGTTATCACTTATAATTCGATCCAAATTAACCTTCTAAGTTCCTTTAAGGATCTCTTCTACATAGTAAAAGATCAAATTTTCAAAGGTGAAAGATGAATCTAGGCCCATAAATCACTTAAAAGATTTCCCAAGTTAATAAATTAATGGATGAAGTCACTCCTATATAAATATTTGAGAAATTTCATAGGTGTAATGTCATAAAATTGCACCCCTTGCTATTTCACCTACATTTTTGCATCCATTTTAGTTTCCATTACCCTAGTATTTGTGTAGGCTCATTTTATCCATTTCATCAACCTTTTCCCCTCTTAGGATGCTTGTGACCCCTTTTCATTAGCTACCTTTCTGTGTGAACTTTGTGTCAAAGCTTATGTTTCCTCATTCTTACCATTTTGTAGCATGATCTCTAGACACTAGCATGCCACACAGACATTTGTCTACCACACTACCATCCTACAACATTTTGACATTCAAATGGTTGTTTTTGAGTGCCTTTCCACTTGTCATTTACCTTTTTCAGTGGTAATGACCCAAGATGGTTTGCAATGGATTGGGAGCCTTCTTTTCCCTCTTATTCTCTCTTTAAAAGTTATCTTTTCAATTCATTATCTCCCTCTTCATCTTGTCACTCCTTTCTTGATCTCTCTTAAGCTCTCTTGCTCTTTCTCTCTTTCTCTCAAAATTGCATAGCTCTCTCACTTGCTACACCACTCTCAAATTCTCACAATGTTATCCACTAGTCTATTTGGATTTCTCAAGCCTTGTGGGTGATATCTATCTCTTGTCTTGTGTCATTGAGTATATTGGGATTTCTCACATCCCTTGTCTAGGAAATTTATAATCCTGTCCATTAACTTGTATCATATGTTATTCTTTTCTATCTATCAATCTAGTTTTCTGTGGAGATGCGAACATCGAAACATGGGTTTGACTAAGGCAAACCCCTAAATAGCTGCAACAAGTTTCCTTGATTTTATGTGTGCACGTATTGAAGACATTCATATGCTAAAGGCTTCCTTACTTGGTCTATTGTTAGCACATTCTTTCTCCTCCCTAGTTTAATCATTTATATTTCATTTATTTCACTTTTCTTTTGTTTTCTTTTCTATCTCTTTAATATTCCCACATTTAAAGAGTTCTTAGTAGTCAAAGTAGAAGTAGTCATTTAGCCATTTTCTATGATAGTCTTAGTTTTCAGTTTGTACAAGATTCCAGTGTGTTGTGCTACAGTTTGTGTGCCACACTATTGTCCTTTAGTCAAGAGCCTATCAATCTATCTAAAAAACTTGTGCAATCTACTTAGAAAAGCTATTTTATCAACCTTTTCATACATGTATGTACTATTTCTTCCAATATACATTGTTTATTAGTAGAATGTGGAGAGCTATAATACTAAGATTCAGCTCCAACTTAATGATAATAAATTAAAAAACAAATATCTTTAATCTAGCCTTTTGTCATTATATATTTTCGAATGTAGATTATAAGGATTTTTCATCAAATACTACTTTTGTGTATTAATTTCTACGACATACAAAAGAAATATTTTTTAATCATTTTGTTAAATAGTCCACAATTCTTTTGTATGCTTGAAGACATTTTGTATAATTACTCAACTAATTAAAAATTTAAAATTTGATTAACTTGCAACAGTCCTTTACACTTCAACTGCTCATTTCCTATCTTATTCCACAATTATTATTTCGTATAGGTTAGTTAGGAGTATGATAGAAAATTTTGTACTAATGAGGATGGAAATTTTTTTGTTGAATATGCTTAAAAGTTCCTAAGGCCCTTTGAAACACCCATTTCCCATTTCACAATTCACTTCATGAAGATAGTAGAATTTTTTTTCCATTTTATTGAAATCATGCATGAATAACTCTAAGAAAGTAAAATTTCTCATTGTTGAAAGAAAGAAATTGAAATGGTAGCCTCCATATTTTTACTCCAATTCATAATTTCTAATCACCACTTTGATTAATCGGAAAACTATAATTTTGATCATTAATGCCTCACATATTAATTTATTTATCTAAACAACATTGTGAAAAAAGATCCAACTATTTGCATTGATTTATTTATGAACTTGCTTTTGTTTTTTTTTATGTGTTTGCACTAATTATATGCACATATCTATCATTAGTAACTTGGCCTTGGTATGAGTATTTATCAATATTTTTTTGGGAAACAAAGGAAACATGATCAATAAATTGGCTCCTCGGATGCTTAATAGTCTATAAATGACACATTAGTTATATCCTAGGACTATAGAAGATATCAATTATTCATGTTCATTGAAAACTTGTAAATGCTAATTACCTTGGGTAAAAAGACCTTTACCTTTGGTGCAATTGTAACAAGAAATCGTCTTTATTCCTTCACAATATGACTCCATTGGTGTACATAAGTCTATGATGTCTCAAGATGTGGCTTCATTCAATGATGAGCAACAATATCCTTTTATAATTCCTTAAGAAAAATAGTATTTATTGAAGGCTTATATCTTCCATGGTGAGATTTTTAACTTTGTACGGAAGCAAAAACCCTACCAATGAATGTATATTCAATATTTTAGGATTTTCATGTAGTTTTGTAGAAAGCCACATAACTACAAACTATATTTGCATTCTCATTGTTTATAGCAACATTAAACTAGGTCTTCAACTACAGTTGAAACACAACACTCTATTGCTTGTATATTTCAAGACTATTATGAATCATAGGCAATTCGGTAGTAACTATTAAACTATCATGAAAGTTTTTATCCTATCGTATGCATATTATATCAGCCTTTTAAAACATATATGCACTTTCGAAGAACACCTAATACAATACTACACAATACATTTCATCATTCTAAAAATGCAAAGATACTTCACTACTAACAATTATCAAATGAGTCATTGATATTAATACACTCCACTATTCTAAATATAATTTATAAGAACTAACTTCCTTCCATCTACACAATCTCCTTTTTAGTTGTATAGTATAAGAAACGGCTTCCCTTAAACATTAGAAAGCATGCATAGTAAAACCACAACTGAAATGCCAATCATGTTCGCAAACACTAATTTTTTCACTAGTTCTTAGGTTGGAGTATCTTTATTTTAGATCCTCACTAATTCTTCAGCTTCATATAATCTAATTATTTTTATATTTATTTATTATACGCTCTGCAAACTAGTATTATTCTATTCCCTTTTACTTAGATAAAAGGATACAGCGTTTCCACATGCTTTGGAAATATGCCTATTATCATTCTCCACCATCACTCTTGTCGTCTACAGATAGACCTTAGAGTTTTAGGAGGCCGCATCTTAGAACGACAAAAGTCGCGCAAATTCCGAAATAATTCAATTGAATAATCCTTCTTCATCAAGTGGACATGATCCCAAATGCAATTCTATAAAGGTGGTAGAATAATAATTTGCGCGTTACATTGCCTCATTCGAACGCCAATTTGAAAAAAGTTAAAAGCTCATATAAACCCACATTTCACTGAGACTGATTTCTATTTTAATGTTATTAGTTGGGAACCACCTCGAACTGCTGTCTCTACACCATACATCCGTGATCACATGGATTTTGCAATGTTCTGTCAGTCTTACATATTTTATAAATAATGATAAAAATAGAAAAGGCTGCATCCTTATCGAGACGCTTGAAAGCATGCTTTTTATTATCATACCCAACTCGAGTGAGTGGCATTCCACCATCACACATTTGGTGTATATAAATAGACTAATCTTAACTCAAAGGTCGCATCTTCCAAGGGAAAAAATCCTTAAAATTCCAGAGCCTTTCAACTGAATAATACTTTGTAATCAAGTGGATACTGACCACAAAACAGTTGCCTGGAGAGAGTGGAATAATTGTCGCCTTACAATGCGTGCTTTTTTGAGCTCCTTAGTGAACGCCTATTCGGAAACGTTAAAAACTGATATAAACCAACCTTTCACTGTGCCTGATTTCCATCTTAATGATTTTAGCGGCAACCAGTTCAAAAAGATGTGAGCAATAGTCACATGGAATACCCAATGCTGTGACAGTAGTAATATGTGGGACATCACGTGACTTTCAGGAATAAGAATGAAGTTGTGCTTCTTTGACAACAGAATTATGTATATATATTAATTTGATATAGCAAAGGATTCTTTCGCACGCCTAAAAGAGGTTGAGCAACATGTTTGAATTTAGAATAATATAACAATGCAAGGATGCGTAAGGAGTGTTATATTTATCATATTGATTCTGTCTGGGATTCATGCATTCTAGTGTGTGATTAGGGAATTTCAATGTCACTTTTGGATCTTATTAGCTTATAGTTTTTTATTCTTTTTTTTTAATATATTGGTTTTACTATTTGTTTGTTGTTCCGGATGGAATTTGTGTTGAATGTTTTGTAAGTATTTGTATGCTGCCAATATTCTTATAGATTAACTAGTGCTGTTGTCTTTTGTGAATACTTCTTGGTTATAGTATATTGCAATCACTATTATATTTCATGAATACATGGTTTAAATTTTGGAGCCTTATTTTTTTATAATACATCATTATGTTAAGATAAATGATTTTATTGCAGTATTTGTTTTCATAATTTATTTTACATTGTATTTTATATAAATCTCTCTTCTTAGATTAATATAGGAAGGCTTTCAAAACCTTAAATTTTGAGAGCCAAATCAATTTGAGTCATATTTTGTACAAACATGATTTTTTGTACTAATCTACGTTTAAATTGAGTAGGTACATAAATGTTTGTGTTATGGAGGACTGTAACAAAGGAAGTGCATGATAGTAGGGTGAGGTCCAATATTAGGTACAATAGTTGACCAAGATTCTACCAACTATGAGAACTTATTTACTGAATACAGTAATTTAAATATTCCTAAAACCTACACTTTATTACACCAACAAATTTAACATAGGATCTAATCAGTGTTCAATTTTTCTCTTACTATTTAGTTATTATTTATTTAAAATAGGTTTTAAAGATAGGGTACATACAAATCTACCTACAAATATTTCAAATAGACACACGTTATACATGTTAACTTGTGAAAAGACCTTAAACTCATATTCTAAGACTAAGTCCACATATGAAAAGGAACAATTTAATTTTTCTTTATACTCATGACACTTGAAAAAAATATAGATTATTTGTCTTAGGTACACATGACGTGACCAATTATAATTGGAAGAGGGGGGGACCAACCACGTTAAGGCTCCAGGTTGCAAAGAGTCAAGAGCAGAGGTCTACCCTAACTTACCTCACTGTAAAGGATGTCGTGGGGTGAGGATTGAGAATGAACATCACTATGACATGCTTTTGCCACTCTATAGACTTGAATTTTAGGTTTAGGCTATGTGAGTTGGTTTTTTGGAGTCGGTACTACACCTTGGACAACTCTTTGTCCAAAGATGACAGTACAGTTTTCGGACGACAACATGATGTGATGGTATTTCTCTGGTGCACTAGTATCCATATGGCCAAAAAACACTAAGTACAACAAAAACCACCAAAAGACCTACTAACAGCCTTGCTAGTTGATTGAGATGGAAAAAAATAGAATAAGCAAGTACATAAAGTAAAGGGAAATATGATAAAAGAAGTAAATAAGACCTAGGGTGATGAATATAATCTCACAAACATGCTAGTTCACCAACTAGATCCATGTGCATGTTCACCTACACATAAGCAAGAGGGAAAATTGTTGGGGTTGTATAGGGGTCTACCTTAGTCATACCCCTATTGTAGTGTTTCTACCTCCACAGACAACCAGAAAGCAATAGAGTAGAATATGCAATAAAGGGAAGAAGAAATGTCAATGAACACTACAAACAATACTCTGCTACTCTATCAAATCACAAAGGAGAGGAGTCAAGGATTATCACTCTAGCCAAAAACTCACTAGCCAATGGAAGGAGAAAGCAATATATGGAATTGGAAAAGTCACCACAACCATAGTGCTGACAAAGGGAGGTCTTGCAAGGCTCCAAATCCACACTTCTAAAGTCACCTCTCACTTGCAATGTGGAGTTGATGCAATTTCAAAGCTGCTAAAATACTCACAATTGTATATTGGAATGTTTCTTGAGAGTGAGAGTGATTGAAAGAGTTGAGAAAATCTACTTAGATGCTTGAATGAATGAGTGAATAGTGTTTTTGAAGGTGGTATGAGAAAGAATAATCCATTTTTAGGGTCAGTTGGTCAAAGAGGGATGTTACAAATTGACCCCAATTGGGTGTGTAACACCTCTACCAGCTCCAAATGTAGGAATCAGTCAAGGATGGAAGTGCTTTGTGTACACATCTTCATGACTCACATTCATCCTCAACAAATATTCTCTCAATGATGCACAAGACAGATACCAAGTGGATAGAAGGCATGTGGCTGATGTGGAATTTCACCTTCAAATTTGATTTTCTAAGGTGAAGGTATGTGAAAGGGAAATTTTCCCGAGGGGTGAAAATTCACTCCTATACATTTTTCCCCTACTTTAGCAAGCACAAATATCAATGAATGTTCAATAATGTAGATCAAGAGTTAGTAGGGTTAGAAATGTATACCTGAACCATCAAGGAAGCAAACCATGATCTAATGAATTTGAAAGCAAACGGTACTCAAAAGCATAGGGCAAGCAAAGGACTTCATAGGTACCCTCCCTAAGGAGTTTCAAACAAAAGGACTCCATAGCTTTATAGAACTATGAAGTTGCAAAAAGTACACCGAAGGCCCTTAGACCAATGATGGAAGCACACATACCTAGAAGATGGAAACCCCCATGTTCTCTCTCATGAAGGAAGCCTAGTGAAGTAAGTGTCTTATAGGCCCACAAACCTATAATAAGGCAACCCCCAATCTCTCTCTCATGAAGGAAGCCAAAATGTAAGGGGAATTCGTAGAGTTGGACTATAAATTAGCTTCATAGGCACACCTACAAGGAAAAATGTTAATATGTAGATAAAACATATCAGGAAACATAAAATAGCCACACAAAAAAATAAGTAGATGGTCACACAAAATGTCAGTTAGTTGGAAGGCTCTCAAAGGGGTCCCTCGAGAACCCTTCAAAACAAGAAGGGTCTAGAGAAGGGACACGCTATTTGAAAGTGTAAAATCTAGAAATTTTTCTCAAATCAATTCATCATCAAGGAATCCTTTCAAAAAGATGTTCACTTGATCAAGGAAATTGAAAGGAAGAGGATGCCCCCTCATGAGGGGAAGGTCAAGAATTCTCCTCTAGGAAAAAGTTACTCACACCTTGGAGGAGAGTTATCAATTTATTTCTTTGTGGATCCATGATGAAGGAATCATGTTCTGCTAGGTGTCCAAATTGAGAATGCATTTGTTGAAAGATATTGCATGGACTTTGAAGAAAAGATTCATTGGAAATGAATACATTTCTAAAAATTGAGACATTACAAAAGTGACATTATCACACATACAAGGTAAAACTCAAGCAAAGAAGAAAGAGATAAGAAAAGAGAAAAGAGAGAAAGTAACACACAAAAAAAAAACACAAGAATGATTTGATATTTCAAAGTCACAGCTCCTCATATATATTAGTAGTATATAAATGAACTATCATCATCCACTACTATAATAGACCATGTGAAAAATGCATGGGAAAACAAAGGAAAAATAAAAAATTGGGTCAATGTGGAAGGGAAGCCTAAATGTTCTCAACACTTTACATCATCCCTAATTTGTCAAAAATTAAAGCACATAATAGAGGAAGAATGATGATAAAAATAGAGGAAGGTTTATGACACAAAATCACTTCTATATCCAAGAACCAACAAGGCTAACAAGGGTAATTCAAGAACACATAGCACAAGAATGGGGGAACACATCACAACACACACATCTAATCTAAAGATAAAGCAGAGACCTCCCCCTAACACTCATCGACCAAGGGGTCGTTGGCTTTGCAATATAGATCATTATAAGGGGAAGGAGGATGAGCCTACAGTGGTGGAATATTAAGGTGAGGAGCTTTTGACCCTCCCATAACAAAGACTGTGGAAGAAGCCCCCACAGGGTCTTCTATGCTCAACAACTTTGCAAAGATCACTGACAAGGAAAAAACTTCATCCAGTGAGTTGAACATGCACTTTACCAAGGTGCAATGTTACGAGTATGTGTAGGATCATCATGGAAAAAATTGGCCCTTAAGTGGCAAAATTTCATAAAAGTTAGCATTAGGTAACTTGACATAAAAATTTAATAAGTTATCTATATTATTTTAAAAATATGTCTAGGCTACACATGAACAAGAATCAAAAATTTGAGGAGGCTTTCTTGACCAAAGAGCTTGATGTAATTGCAACCTTAGCCAGTAGGAAAGATGAAAAATCTGGTGACAAAATAAAAACTTCTAATCTGGTCTATGCACAGCTGCCACAAATGTTCTTTATACATGAATTGGAAATTACTTTCAACATATGTAAACTATATCTCTCCTTGTCTAAACTGTATATTCCCTATATAATCTTATAGATCTTGTATCTACATCTTTTACCAGCCCATTATTGGGCTGCTATATATATTTCTGCTGCTAAAAAGCCAAATTGTTATAAGCTATCGAAATATCCCTATGTATACGATGTAGCTGAAAGCTTAAACTATTATTAATACAAAAAAAAAATTGTTAGAATAGAATTTGTAGAAAATTGACTATAGTTTCTAGAATATTAGCTTTATTATATATATATATATATATATATATATATATATATATATTTGGTGAAAATTTGAAATTTCAATGCAGTATCACATAAATTTTAGGGAAAAAAATAGAAGTAGGTGTCTCTGTGACCACCCTAACAACAATAAAATGATAAAAAAAATTTTATAAGATTTTAGATATAAGTAGAGGATTCATGTCCCAATGTGATGTATATTTTTTTGTAATTTTTTTCCAAGTAAATAATTAATTATAAAAAAAATAATTACAACTTTTAAAAAATATAAAAACTCTATGTCTAACCACCTTAACTTGGTCAAAAATTTATGATTTTTTCTTTTAATACTATAGTATGCAAAGCATCAAATGTGACACATGTTTTAGATTCAAAATATGTGATAACATTTGAAAGCTATAGATTTTTTCAATCAGTTTATTAATCAAGACTTTAGTCATTATTAGAAAAGAAAATGAATAATAATTATTTATTAAATTGAAAGTAAAGCATAAGTTATATTGATGGAAAGATGAGAATCTCCTTTAAAAACCCTTTTTGTTTCATCAATTTTGGGTAAAGAAAAGGTTGTCTGCAACATACCCTACACATACCCATCATTTTTTTGGCCCATCGTGATCCTGCACACACCCTTATACCTCATCAGGAAGGGAGCACGGTGCTCGAGATTCACCACTTGGCTGATTGAGTGACTCAGGAGTGGTGACAAACTTAGGAGAAGCCAAAAATTGTTATGTGACCAAGATAGAACAAGTTAGTGTAGGACCACCCTTTAGAGAAAGTGGGATCCTCTTATACCCTCCACTACTTGAGGGGCAATCCTCTGCTTCTACTTTGTTAGGGGAAGTGAAATCCTTGTAGATGAGACAATAGGAATAGAGGAAGAGGAGAAATCCACAACAGACACCACCGAGGTATTCAACATGTCCATGAGTTAAGGGAATGGCAAGATTTCTAGAAGAGACATCAACTAGGGTGACTCAACAGAAGCAACAATAAACACTTGCACCATTGTTGGGTCAAGTGAATTTATACTCACACTAGGAGATGGAAGTGAGAATGAGCTTAGTTGAATAGAAGTAGAGGGGAGGAGAGAGGAGGACACAATAGGAGGCCCTGATGTAGGAGCAATCATCTCCTCTTCCTTCTTCTACAAAGTGGCTTGCTCATCTGCTATAGCCTTTCACCAACGCTTGTGCTCATGTTTAAGGTGGTTTTTATAACTCTTTGAGCTAGAGGCTAGTAGCTATGAAGGGATAGAAGCCTCCCACTCAGCCATAGGAGTGCACATCATAGTTTTCTACAATGGAGGGATAGACTCTTGAACGAGAGTAGGAGGAAGAAATTGGGAAACAATGGGGGGTGTCAGCTCTAGCGCCTTAGTGGTGGGCCTCTTCCCATTTAGTACTTTTGTAATAGGAATGGTGGGAGGCCACAAAGGCTGAAACATAGAGGATTCCTTGTAGGGACCCTTCTATTGTATAGGTAGGGCCAAGATCTAGGAGGTGTAGTGGGAAGACCAAATATCTGGATCTTGGATTTGCACCATGTCCATATCATTGGAATCTTTAGCTGAAAACCAGGAGTATTCATCCAAAAATATTCTTCAGAAAGAGAAGCAAAAGAGACAACCTAAGGATTGGTAGGCTTCTCCCTTCCCTTTTGAGAAGAGGGGGTAGCTTATTGTTGCACTACCACAAGGGTCTAGTTTGGTTGTCCTTTTCTTGTGGTCTTATACTTCACATAGTTTTTGTAAAGTAGGTATTTTCTTTAGGGAAGTGGATGGACTAGGGTGGGCCAAAAAAGATCCAATGAGTAGCTCTCATGGGACACCAATGATTGGTATCCAGTGTCATGAACCAAGTGCACAACACCTTCATGGGAGAATTTCAAACACTTATGAATGATGAAAGCGATTCCATTCATGGAAGCTAGACAAGGTATTCCTAACTTCACCTTGAATGATTTTGGAATAACATCAAAGGTTGTATCCACAGTCCTAGGCACAACTAGGATGGACAAATTTATTGATCCATATGGCTTAACATAAAGGCCATCATTCTTGTGACTGGTAGACTTTGTTTCTTTGTACTCCTCGCTCTATAGTCAATTCAACAACAACGTCTCTTTAGTGATGACATTCACTTGGCTTGCAAGGTCAACTAGGATTGGGTTGTCACAATGTTCCCATTGAGATGAGTTGGAATGTAAAGGGGAGAGGGCTTGTTGTTCAAGGGAATATCTTGGGAGGTGAATGTCACATCTAGAGAGTTTTTTGTAGGTTGTGTGGAAGGAGTAATCGTTACCTTGTTAACATACACCTCGGGTTGGGTGGTAGAGTTGGAGGGATAAATAATTAAGCAAGCAAATGAGTCATAAATGGATATGTGTATATCTACAACTCACTATTTTATTTTTCCACCAATTTTTTTGCATTTTGTTTACTCCCATTGAGAAAAATAGTGCCATCCTCGATGTAGTCCTGTATCTTGTGATACAGGCACATACATCATTTAGTATCATTTTTGTTGACTCGATGGTATTAGCATAAGGAATTGGCATCACACCAATCAAGGTAAGGTTACTTGAGAGGTTTGGATTTCTCCAAGGTTATGATCTTAAGCTTCAACAACTTCTACAAGATAGAAGAATAAGATTCTGCTAACTTTGTGAGCTTTCTGTTGTGTCTAAGGTCATTATAATTCATTACAGCTACTACATTCACAATAACCTTGTCTTTTCTAAAGATGGGCATGATGGAATTTCCTTTGAACTAAATTACCATTTATTGATATTCTCATAATTCCACACATAGATGTGTGAAAGAAGGGTATTTCATAAGGGAAAAGTTTTCCTACCAAGGTTTCTACAGGTTCCCTATGAACAACTTTTGTATGCCAGAATTGGGTAGTAGGTATGAGATTAGTGAAAAGAGTGCTTGATATCACACTATGAAATCAATGATCTTCTCATTATTCCCTTGCTTGCACCAGATTAGATCTGAAAAGGTCATATTTAGTTTGATATTGGCTTAGAACTATTAGAGAAATTGATTTACAAGTTGATCAAATGTGAAAATAGAATTTTTGGGTAAGGAATAGTACAACTCGAGCATTGCATCCTTAATAGATCAAGGAAATAATTTTTTTACACATTATAATGGAAGAAGTCTGTACACATGGAATTAAAGGTGGAAACATGCATTTGTGGGTATGATTTCCCACCATATTTCTCAAATTTGGGAATCTCCATTCCTTGTGAGAAGGGAATACTTAGAATTGTTACCAACAATGGGCTATGCCAAAAAAGGTTTGAAAGATAATTTAGGCAGAGGCCTAGGAGAAACTACCTAGCTGATTTTATATATAACCCGTATTCTGAAGCAAGAAGTTCAAAATGGGGTCAGTAGATGACAAGGAACCAATGGAACCTCTAGAACCACTATCACCAGCACTACCTCTAGAACCAACTCTATGATCCCATAGTGCCACCACCACTGGTAGGGTCTCCACTAGAGCCTCCTCCACTACCAAAGCCACCTCCATGAATGCCACCTCTTCAACCAAGGCCACCACCACCCATTCTACTAGATCCCCCACTAGGGGTAGTAGCAGGGGTGAAATTGAACTCAAGGGGTGTTTCACTAACCTTGAGGGTGTGAGGCTCTTGAGAAGTAGAAGAGACACTAAATGAGGGACTTGATTTGGGTGTGTAGATGAACATAGTGGGAATTTATACACCTATTTTTCTTTCATAGGTATGGATCACTTCTCCTTGACTGGTACCTGATCTATGCCTATACGAAGGGACATAAGTATTAGTTAGATCAACGAGGCTGCATATAAATTCTATGCCTATTCGATCTTTCCCTAGGAACTATCTCACCTCACTTGGAAGCCTAGTGACTCTCACCATGTTTAGTACTTTCTCTAAATGGTTTACAAGTTCTACTAATCTATTTTCTAATGTCATACAATTTTTTATGGGAACATGCACAACATCATCTTCATCTATGGAATAAGGCATGGGGTTGCTAGAGGAGTACGAACACAAGTGGTTTCTTCCATAAAACCCATCTTGTCAACATAATTTGTGGGAAAGCTATTGGAAAACTCATTTGTAAAATCAATGGGAAATTTGGAGGTGAAACTAAAAGTGGCCCTTATCTTCTCCACTGACAAGTGTTGCATACTTCACCTAACAATGTACCCAAGATTTTTCAACTAGGTTTTGATACTCATAAACCTTCACAACACTCAAGGTTACAACAATCACAAGGTACAAGGGAAAAGTCTCAACATTGAAAAATGAGGAGATGTTGCTTCACATTGGGTTCACTAAAAATGTAAGAGAGGGGGACCAACCGTGTCAATGCTCCAAGTCACAAAGAGCTAAAAGCGAATGTCTTACCTAACTCACCTCACTCTAAAGGATATCTTAGAGTGAGGTTCAAGAATGAAGAGAACTGTGACATGATTTTGTCACTCTACAGACTTGGATTTTAAGTTTAGGCTAGGAGAGCTAGTTTTTTGGAGTCAGTATTACACCTTAGACAAATCTTTGTGTGAGGACGAAAATGCAATTCTAGGATGACAGAGTGGTGTGTTGGAATCTCTCCAATGCACAAGCATCTATACATCTAGAAAATTTTAAGTACAACAAAAACTACCAAAAGACCTACTGACAACCAAGCTAGTTGATTGAGACAAGAAAAAATTGAATAAGCAAGTACAAAAAGTAAAGGTGAATATGATAGTACAAGTAAATAAGAGATAGGGTGATGAAGATAATCTCATAGAAGCACTAGTTTTCCAAATAGATCTATGCAAATGTTCACCTACACACAAGCATAAGGCAAAAATATTGGGGTTGTACAGGAGCCTTCCTTAGTCAGACCCCCCATTTGGTGTTTTCGCCTCCATAGACATGAAGAAAGCAATCTAGTATAATATGTGATAAATGAAAAAATAATTACCAATGAAAACTAAAAACAATACTATGTGACTATCAAATAACAAAGGAGAGGAGTGAAGCATCATCACCTCCACACAAAAGCTTACTAGCCAATGGAAGGAGAAAGCAAGGTATGGACTTGGCAAAGTCACCACAACTATAGCGGTGATGAAGGGAGATCTCACAAGACTCCAAGACCACATTTATAAAGTTGCGTCACACTTGTAATGTGGAGTTGATGGAGCTTCAAAGTTGCTACAATGCTCACAATGGAAGATTGGAATGTTGCTTGAGAGTGAGATTGATTGAAAGAGTTTAGAAAATATGCTTCGAGCTTGGAATGAATGAGTGAGCAATGTTTTTAAAGGTGGTATGAGAAAGAATAATCCATTTTTGGGGTTGTTTGGTCAAAGAGGGATGTTACAATTTGACTCCAATCAAGTGTGTAATGCCTCTGCCAGCTTCAAACACAAGAATTGATTAGGGACAATAGTAAACCATGCAAACATCTATGCATTGTGCATTCATCCCTGACAAATATTCTCTCACTGATGCACATGATAGATGCCAAGTGGATAGAAGGTAGGTGGATGATGTGTAATTTTTCCTTCAAATATGGTTTTCTAAGGTAAAGGTATGTGAAAGGGGAATTTTCCCAAGGGATGAAAATTCCCTCTTATAAAATAATAAAATATTAATTTTCTAATATAAAATCCTTTATAAAGAAAATGCATTATGAACTGTCCCTTAAAACTGTTGGTAAAATATGTTTCAACCTTGCAATTACAAAGGGTTTACTATTGATAGGTGAGTGTAGGGAGGTTGGGGAGGGTCTAGGGAGACTCCTGTGTGGGGTTTGTGGGTTGTGGGCCTTGGATGGGGTTTAGGTGTAGTGCCTCCAAAAGACACATTTTATGTATATTTTATTATTGTAAATTTGGATAATTGATCATTAGATCGCAAATCTGATAGTAGATTTTTTTTTGGCTTGTCTTTCTTTACAACACAACCCTATTGTATGAGGGTGTTGTATTATGGTTGTCCATTATGTTGTATTCTGAGAGTTTGAGAGAAGTTGTGTTGCCCCTAGATCTTTTGTTGGTGATACTCTTGTGATAATTTTGCTCTATAAGTATATTGTAATCTTCATTATTTTTCAATAATTTATGGGGCCGCTTTTGGAGTGGAGTTTTCTTCCAAAAGAGTTTTCTCCATGTTAATAATCATATTGTTGTATGTATGATATTTTCATTTATTTTTGTTTAACTTTTCGTAACTGTTGTAAATATCTATGAAGTTTTGCATTATCGTTCTCTCTAGATTATTGTGGGAAATTTTTTTGCTACCTTAGCTTCTCTACATAATAAAATAGATGTCTCATATCTCCTCATCAACTTAATTTTATCAATTGATATTTTTCCAATTATTAGTTACTTCCTCCATGAATAATTGCACACACCATAATCAAAGTTGTAAGGCTCATAAGTGAATTTGTCAAAATAAGAGGAAGAAAAATAAGATTTTAGATCTGAAAAGCATTTAGCCAGATTAATCAACTACCAAAATTATTAGAAATTTCAAAAATTTGAACATCCATCAAATTAATTAATTTATCTCAAATTATTTAATCCACAAAATTTAAATTCAACAAATTAAATGAAAGTTCATGAATTAAAAGTTATGTTCTCTCACATTTTCCTACAAATACACCCATTTTCTACTTCAATTTTCCAAAAACCCTTTGAAAAATTCATGTAGAGTTTAAATTGAAGATTAATGTTTATTGAATCAACTATGAGTTTACACTATACTATAAACACTTAATTTTTTGTGTACTATAAATTCTTGTTTACTTTATATTATTTCTTTACTTGAAATGATTTATATATTTTAATCTATTTTAAGAATCGACTTCAAATTTGCATTTGTATTCAAGTATAAGGAATATATTTCCTTTGATGTGTAGCTAGCATAGTAATAATATGTTGTTCATAGTTTCAAAAAAGAGGGATATGTATATCATATATACATCCAAACCTATTTAGAATCTAAACCCTACATCATAAAACATGATTTATTCAAACCCGTTCCCAAAACACTCAATTATAAAACCCTCTAATTTATAAAGTATAATTTAAATACTATTTTGATGAAGTAGAAATATAATATCTACTAGAAAAATATTTGTTATCTAATAAATAATAAATCTATAATTTACTTCAAAATGAAGAATTCCTTCAAAACAACATGGGTATAACACTGACATTATCCATAAAAATTATAATAATAAAAGATCTTGATACATGCCTCAATAACCACATATATCAAGGTAACATATGAACATGGAAGATGTGTAGCCCCATGATGTTCTCAATAGAAAACCTTGACTAAGACCTCTTCGTGACCTCCAACTAATTCACAAAATTGGCCCAAAAGTCTTCAATATCTAACATTTTTCAATATTTATGGCCTACATACTTCTTCATTTTCAATAGGAGTCAAAGTGTCCCCTTGTGCTATGAAAATTAGGATGGAAGAACTACAATTCCATATGAGACCCCTTTATTCACTAGTGATTAGGAAAGGCATAAAGTACCCTTCCAACCACCATAGGATAAGGCACTTTGGTCCTATACATATCTTTGTGAAATTTTTGAAATAGAAAGTTTCCTTGTAACTTACAAATGTACCATCTTTTTATCAAGGTACTTGGACAATGACTATGGAGCACTAGAGAATCCTTCCATTTTCAAATAGATAAACCTAGGAAACTAAATGAACCAATAATAGAATATTTTAATGAGGTCCACATTGGAGGAGGATAAACTTCTTTGGAGATCCCCTTGTAGCATCCTCACAATGGAAATGACAAAGGAATCATTCACCATATTGCATTGGTTCATGGCATTGTACAAGTACAACCAAGGGTAGCAATCATAAAATTTGTATTGGTAAGGGCGATTATCAATCAAAAAAAGAAAATTTAGTCATCTATATCTAAAATTATTAGCCAATGCAAAGACTATGTTAGATGTCATGTGGAATATCTTGGTTTCCCTCTCTATGGAAATTGTTGATGAATATTATAACTTATAATTCAATCCTAATTAATCTTCTAACTTCCTTTAAGGATCTCTTCAACATAGTAAAACATCAAATTTTCAAAGGTGAAAGATTAATCTAGGCCCATAACTCTACTTAAATGATTTACCAATTCAATAACTTTAGGGATGAAGTCACTCCTATATAAATATTTGAGAAATTTCAACGTTGTAATGTCATAAAATTGTACTACTTGCAATTTCACCTACATTTTTGCATTCACTTTAGTGTCCATTCTCCTAGTATTTGTGTATGCTCATTTTTGTACTTGCATCAAATTTTTTCCCTCTTAGGATGCTCATGAACCCTTTTTAGTAGCTACCTTTGTGTGCCAACTTTGAATCAAACCTTGTGTTTCCCCATTCTCACCATTTTGTAGCATGATGTATTCAGACACTAGTGTGTTGTGCAAATGTCTACATGTTGTGCTAGCATCTTGCAACATTTCATCATTCAAGTGGTTTTTTTTCAGTTCCTTTCCAGTTGTCACTTACCTTTATTAGTTGGAATGGGTACAAACACTTTGTAATGGATCAGTAAACTTCTTTTCCCTCCTACTGTCTCTTTAAAATTTATTTTTTCAATTAATTTGCAATCTCTTTATTTTTTCACTTCTCTCTTGATATCTCTTGAGCTCTCTTGATCTTTCTCTCCTCTCAAGCTTGTAGAAATCCATCACTTGCTACAACACTCAATTTCTCACAATGTTATCTACTACTCTCTTGTCTCTCAAAATTATCTCTTTCTCTATTTTTCTTCATCAAGCCTTGCGAGTGATATCTATCTCTTGTCTTATTTCTTTTAGTATATTATGGTTTGTCACATCCCTTGTCTAGGAACTTTATAATCTTGTCTATTATCTTGTCTTGTCTATTATTCTTTTATAACTATCTATCTTGTTTTTCATGGAGATGGAAACACCAAAATGGGTTTTTGGCTGAGGAAAACACTTAAACAATCCCAACAAGTTTCCTAAGTCTTATGTGCGCAAGTATTAAAGATATTCATATGCTAGAAGCTTCCTTACTTGGTCTATTATGAGTACTTTCTTTCTCATCCTTAGTTTTATCATTTATATTTCATTTCATTCACTTTAATGTAGTTCTATTGTTCTCTATTATATTCTTGCACTTCAAGAGTCCTTAGCAGTTAGAGTAGAAGTAATCATTTAGCCATTTTCTATGGTAGTCTCTATTTTTAGCTCATACAATATGCTAGTCTGCCTTAGGGACACTAGCATACCGCATTGTGATCCATGTGCTACACTGCCATCCCTTGGCCAAGATCCCATCAGTTTGTCTAGAAAAACCTTTGTGATCTACTCTTTCCAAGTCTTGAACTCTCACCTTTTATTCTATAACTTAAGCTTTATTCCTTGAGGTAGTATTCAAGTAGTTTATGGTAGTTCACTCCCAGTATACTCTTTGGTGTCTTAAATCCTTGAGAGAAGTGAATCCCCCTTCTCTACATTTTCATGACCTAACATGAACACACTCCTATAAAGAAATATTAAGAAAAAAGTCAAATCAAATATTTTACCTTCTAAGAAAAAAATTGGAGTGCTACCCCAAACCCCATTCCATGCTGTCAAAGTAGAAATAATACACTAGCCTTTGGCTAACCTGTTTATGCATTATTTCTGGCATAAAGTTTCTTACTTTCTAAATACATTTTCTATCATCTTTTATTGGTGTAGTTCCTAATTTTATTGAAAGTGTTAATGATGTTCCATTCCATGCATGTGATGGCGACTTGGCTTTACCTATGCCAATTTGTGCCTTTGATCTTTTTCATGAAATTTCTCTTGTTTCAGAGGATATTTAATTGCTAGAAGATGTAATCATTGATACTTTTCTCAATGTCACTCTACCTTATATTCATTCCAATACAGTCTCTCCTAGAGATGATGCATTAGTGAATGATGAATCTTTGCTGATATTATATCCTCCAAGGATAGATGCTGATTGTCTTTCTTCAATAAATTCCTCCATTAGTCATGATGAATCAGTAAATGTAATATATGTCTCTACCACCCCCCAAAGGCCTAAGAGACTGGTCATTTATGTGACTCTAGGGCTACCCATTCTCTTAAAAGAATTGTTTCTATTCATGGTGTTCCATTTCATAGTGATTCTCCGAATCCTTACATAAATTATCCCTCTTATAGAATGGTATCTCATACTTATAAATGTGTCATAGAAAAATGGCCCCTTATCATTTTTGTGGCCTTTTAGGCCTTGCTTCAAGGTGTTGGAACTATCTGGCTTTTATTTTATGATGTATCATGGCTTGAACATGCTTATTTAGGTACTAAAACTCAAAGAACAATGTCTTGTGAAGGTGTTGTGAAGTGCTTTAGGAAATTTCTACATTCTTCTAGACTCATTTTAATGCAATTCAACTAAAAATCACCTTTTTACTCATCAACAAGTCTTATGTTGAAGTTTTCTAAATTCTTGTAACTAGATTTCACACTTTTTTAGGCATATCTTTAGTATTTACACCCTTCTCATGCTTTATTTTGTCCCTTTATGCCTGCATATGCTTATATTAAGTGTAGTTTTGGATCTTATTCTAACAAACAACATTAAACACAACACTATTCCCAACACTTGTTTTAGGTCCTAAGTGGAACCCATTCACAATGGGTGGAGAATGACTCCCCCTTAGCCCTGAATTCAAAATATTTCAAGTTTCCTTTTAGGATTTTATTCAAATTCACTTCAGGTCGCCCTATGATGAGGTATGATTCTGTAAGGCACAAGATTTGTATAAATAAGTTCTTTTCACCTCATTTCAACACCCATTCATCAAGATTCACTTATCTACCCATTCATTCAAGCATTCAATCTCCTAACTCATTCAAGCAATCCTCCTACACATCTCTGCATTCAAGAACTCAAACATTCTACATCATCAATTGGAGCAATTATTGAAGCACTTTGGAATAGCCATTGACATTACTTCAGAATTACAAGATCAAGGATTCATTGAGTTAATAGCATTTTCATGTTGTTATTTTACATTTCCTTTCCCTTTCTCTTATTTCTATTACATTTGATTACCAAAAGTTGGGTTTGACCAAGGAAAACCCCTATTTGCTATCCCTCCAACATTTTCCACCTTTCCATGTGTCTTTGCAACCATTATTTTTTAAATTTGAAAGGTTTAAAGGTGTTGAAAAGTGGAAATCAAGTCAACTAGGATCTTCAAGTCAACATATCATTATTTCAAGCATTTTGAGTGTTTTCTGTTTGCTTCCTGTAGAACTAACTTTGGCAACTCGACATTCAAAAATTCCCAAATTTGGTGTTGTAGAGTTGTCTAATTTTCCAAAAATCTAGGAGAGGACTGATTCACTAGACTTGAAAAATGAGCCCCACCTGAGATTTGGAAATCTATATTTTCTTAGATCTTGGATCTCGATTATTTTAATTAGTTAATTGCATTTAGTTAAGTTCATTTACATCATATCATATAGCATACATCCTAATTTGAATGTAAATAAGAATTTTAGGACCCTAAATCTATCTCTTTCTAAGTGAAAAATCTTAGGAAGAGAGCAAGCATTTTAGGTTCCTAAAATCTATGTCACATTTTGGTGAACCCAACTTTTGAATACTTTACAACTTTTGATTGCATTTACTTCTTACATTCTAGTTTTCATTTACATTAGCATTCAATTAGGACATTGATTTGTTGCATTCTAGGACCTTCCATTTTGCATTAGTGAAACATGAATTTAGTTTTCATTTTTTGCATTCAATTTCATTGAAACAAGTAAAAATATGCATTCTACACCTGTTATTGCATTCTGTAGGCCATTTAAATCATTCTCAAAATTATGAAAAACACAAAAAAAATTGCATCCTAGGACTCATTCGCCAGCCAAGGAAAATCAATCCCTCTACACTTTTTAGATAGTAATTATGTGCTTTTTCTGGCATTTTTCTGCATTCCTATTTCCTATTTTTGTATTCTCTTTTTAGTAAAAGATTCTTTGTTTTTCCTCATTTATTGCATCTTTTTTTATTGGCATCATGGAATTTTCTTTCGATAAGTTTTGGAATTCCCTAAAATCATTGGTAGACATGTCCAATTGTACCTTTTGTTGTGACCTTAATGACATTGTACAACCTCATGCTCCTTTAACTCTTCATGATTATCCTCCTTGTGATGTAGATGTCATTGGAGAAGATGATTTTAGCATGAACAAGTTCTACAATGATTTCCTTGACAACCTAGAAGCAAATACAACTTTTTATCCCTCTATGAGATCACAAGAGCTCCCTACTGTTACACCACCTAATCATGTTGCATATTTACATCCTGAAATCAACATAGGACCTAAGGTTCCTCCCTCAAGTGGACCTAGTTCCTCTCACCAATCACATTCACAACCATTCTATGAGCACAAATTCAAAAACATTCCTATCAACCTTGAAGAAACAAATGGTAGAGGATTCACAATTTTAAGTAAACAAGGTTGTGACAAAAAATATGAACATAAAATCCACCAACCTCTGGAACAACAATCAACTAAAGCACATACAATACAACTAGGATATCAAGATCTTTCTCATCCTGACAGACATCCTTTACAACCTAAGAGAATTCAAGATGCTAGTATTGTGGTCTTGAATCCTCCTCCTAACTTGAACACTCTCGTTCGACATGAACAATCATTCTCTCCTTCTAATGATAAGGATGATAGAATCCCTCTAGGTTCCCTTCCTCCATCTACTCATGAGAAAGGAGAACCTAGTAAATGCAAATCATACAAATTGAAGAAGATAAATTTTCCTACACATCCTCCGCCTGAATGTGAAAGTAGACTTCAACTGCTTTTAAATAAAGGTCCTATACTCACAGCACCTTCCAACAGACTGGTCATTCATCCTAATGACTCCAATATACCATATTGCAAATATCATCATATCCTTGGACATCACACTGAAGAATGTCGGACATTAAAAGACATACTAAATAAGTATCACTTCACTAATACCGATTGTTTCCCTGTCATACCTTAAATCAATCTAAACCCCTTTGTCATGCCATAGTTGTAGAATTCCCTATTCTCACTATTACATGATTCTTTCCCATAACCCATCTCATCTCATTCTTACCTTTCCACTTTGTGAAGGGAAATATATTGTTAGCCTTGTCCTTGTAATGCATTTGTTTGTCTCTTAACCTTGGTATTCCTTTTTCTACTTGTTCATCAAAGATTGAGAAACCAATAGCTTAGTTAATGGTTGACTTATAGTTGCATTACATGTCCTTTATTTTCTTTTTCTTTTCATGTGTTTATAGTGTTTCCATGTATCCTGTATTTGATGTTTTCTCTCCTCGTAGACTTCTTCTATTTGCACCTTTACTCTTCTATTTTTTCATTTTTTATTTTTTTTGTGTTTTCCTTTTGGGGATGATGCAAAGCTTAGAGACACCCTATGTCTCTTCCATGTTGACCCAAAATATCCTTGTCTTTTTCTTTTTCTCTTTTCTTGTGTTTTCCTTTTGGGGTTGACACAAGGCATTAAGACTAATATGTATCCTTCATGTTGACCCAAAAGATTTTTCTTTTCCTTTTTTTGCTTTCTTTCTTTTCACTTGTGTTTTCCTTTTGGGCTTGATGCAAAGTGTTGAGACTACAAATGTCTCTTCCATGTGGACTCAAAATTGAATTTCTCTTCTTTCCTTTCTTTTCACTCTCTTTGTGCCATACTTCCAGTTCTATGTATATTTGGGGAATGATGATAGTTTCACACTCTTTCATAAAAACATTGCAGCAATGAGCATACTGACCCCAAATCCATAGATCCCTTATGTTTTTGGTGTGCTTTCTTTTCTGGGGGAAACTCCCTTATTTCTTTTCTTTTTCCTTTTCCTTAACATGACACAACCTAACTTTGAAACATATGACTTGGCATAGAGCTTTCCAAGTTGGCTCTCATGTCTTGCTTTCTTTTCTTCTCTACTTTAAATTCATTGCTCACAGAATGATGTGTAGATATTCTATTAATGTGGGGGGCATACATTACCATTATTTTATTATGCATTCATGCTTCTTAGTGTAGCCTTGTCATTTACGTGATGTGTTTATCACTTTGTGGATTACATTGGGTGTGATGTCCTTCATAAGTGTAATCTATCTTAGAATATTCCTTTCCTCTTTGTGGTTTGATGCAACACACTGCATCCCCTAAGTGGTGAATATACCATTCTTTGATTTTTCTTCTCTTGGATACATTAGACATAATGTTCCCTAAGCAACTGACCTTTCACAAATTGAGCAAGACTCCTTTGAACAATCTTTCACATTATTGCATCCTCATTCAGTCACCTTGCATGCCTATGGAGCCATCTTGTTTGTTTTGGAACAATGCATAACATAACTTATATGCCTGTGGTACCATCCTATTTTGATTTTATCATCAAACTTAAACTGATATTTACATTTATTTGGATTTGTGGCACCTTGTTAAAGTTATCGAATGGGTATAGCTTTGACGTTGTTTAGTGGGAAGCCCAACTAGGGGCATGACATTTCCCAATAGACACTATTGTGTTTGTGAGTGCATACCAACTAGGGTATGTATCTTACTCCTTTTTAGGCTTTCTCACCCTGCAGACCACTAGTTATGTGGCCCAAAAGCAAGTACAAATTTCTTTTTCAAACAATCAACCTAGATCTCTTTTCACAACTAGTTGGATTGATGATCGAAGCTTCATTCAATTCATTTCAACACTTGTGTGTTTTTTTGTCCTTATGTCTAGTTTGGCATGGGATCTTCATCCTAGGGGCTTGATCATCCCTCTTGATTGTTGTATTCCATCTTTCTAATGTAAGTGCATTTGAACCATCCCCTCGATGTCCATGGCTACTTTAGTGTGAGGAAGCAAGTTCATCCTCTCACTAAAGTGGGGGCTAAATGTGTCATAGAGAAATGGCCTCTTGTCATTTTCATGGTCTTTTAGGCCTTATTTCATGGTGTTGGAACTATGTGAATTTGATTTTATGATGTATCATGGCTTGAATATGCTTATTTAGGTACTAAAACTCAAAGAATGATGTCTTCTTAAGGTGTTGTGAAGTGTTGTAAGACATTTCCACATTCTTCTAGACTCCATTTAATGCAATTCACATAAAAATCACCTTTTCACTCATCAACAAGTCCTATGTTGAAGTGTTGTAAAGTCTTGTAACTAGATTTCACATATTTCTAGGCATATCTTCAGTATTTACACCCTTCTCATGCTTTATTTTGTCCCTTTATTCCCTAATATGCTTATATTAAGTGTATTTTTTGATCTTATCCCAACAAACAACATTAAACACAACATTATTTCCAGCACTTGGTTTTAGATCCTAGGTGGGACCCATTCACCATGGGTGGTGAATGAGTCCCCCTTGGCTCCAAATTCAAAATATTTCAAATTTCCTTTCAAGATTTTATTCAAATTCACTTGACGTCAGCCTATGATCAGGTATGAATGGATAGTAAGGAAAAATATTTCTATAAATAAGTGATTTTCACCTCATTTCAACCCCCATTCATTAATATTCACTTATCTACCCACTCATTCAAGCATTCAATCTCCTAAGTCATTCAAGCAATCCTCCTACACATCTCTTCATTCAAGCACTCAAGCATTCTACATCATCAATTGAAGCAACTATTGAAGCACTTTCCAGAGCAACAATTTACATTACTTTAGACTTACAAGATCAAGGATTTGGTGAATTAATAGCATTTGCATGTTGTTAGTTTACATTTCCTTTGCATTTCGCTTATTTCTATTGAGTTTGATTACCAAAGTGGGGTTTAGAGGTGTTGAAAAATGGAAATCAGGACAACTAGGTTCTTCTAGTCAACATACCATTATTTCAAGCATTTTGAGTACTTTTTGTTCATTTCCTATAGAATTGACTTCAACAACCCGATATTCAGACATTCCCAAATCTGGTGTTACAGAGTTGTCTGATTTTTGAGAAATCTAGGAGTGGATTGATTCACCACCCTTGTCAAATGAGTCCCATCTGAGATGTGAAAATCTATATTTTGTCAGATCTTGGACTAATTCGCTACCCTGGGTGAATGAGTCCCACTGTGAAAAAGCAATAAAATTCATTAGCATTCCAGACACTCCAGACAACTTACATTTCATCTAGATGCACTCATATTTAACCCTCTACCTTATGTTCTGCATATTTTTTTCAATTTCTTCATCTTTTATAGTTGTTTGCATATCACAAAGTGTTTTGAAACATAGCTTAAATTGCACTCTTGTATTCATTCTAGTTCATTTTAATTAGTTAATTGCATAAATTTAAGTTCACTTACATCATATCACATAGAATACATCCTAATATGAATGTACATAAGCATTTTGGGAGCCTAAATCTCTCTCTTTCTAGGTGAAAAATCTTAGGAAGAGAGCAAACATTTTGGGTTCCTAAAATTTGTGTCACAATAATATTAGAAGGAATCAAAAAAATGTTAATCAACCTACTTCTTTGCATCCTTCTCAGCCAAGGCTTCCTAAAGCACTTAGATGTGTAGCTACATGATTGAGTGAGTATGATATTATGGAGAAACTTCGTTTTACTCTAACTAAGATCTCACTATGGGACTTGCTTCAATCTGTACTAGTTTATTGATGTATGCTTTAGGAAGCCTTACAAAAGATTCTCTTTCCTTCTTTTTCTAGGCTAGTAGATGTTAATGCATTGATATCTGATATTCATATGGATTCACAGAATATTACATTTTATCCACAAGAACTCCCACCCTAGAAGTACAAAAGTAAGTAGATCCTCTTATGATAATTATTAACATTAACAATATTGAAATTAGAAGTACTCTCTTTGAATTTGGTTTAGTGCTTAACGCATGTAGAATTGGTATGTTATCTATAATTAAAATTGATTTAACTTCTCTTGCTTCTTCTTCTTTGAATATTCATGAATTTAATTATAATGGTCGAGAAGCCTTAGGCCCAATAATCTTTTCTTTAATGTTGGGGCTAGTTACCATACCCAGCTTGGTGTATGTTCTACTAGAAAATTTATCATATAATATTCTTCTTAGTAGATCATGGATTCATGATATGGGAGTGGTTACCTCTACATAACATCATTCTATAAAATTTATTACTATTAATGAGGTGATTAAAATCAAGGTTGAACTTGATGTTATACACTTATGTGAGATGGTAACTATTGGTCAACCTTCATTTGCAAATTCTATTAAAAACCTTATCCCTTAAATATCTTCAAATGTGTTGACATCTACTTCAACAATACCTATTAAAAAGAATACTCTTGAAACAAATGTCCTTGAAGAATATCCTCCTGAAGCAGAAAATACTCAGTCTATTACTTCTATTTCTTCTTCTAAATCAAATTCATGTCTTTACAAGGATTGGGGTTCCTTATACTTTACATCCTCCCTCACTAAGGAATAAAAAGTTGACCTGATCAACTTAGACATTTCGACAATATAATTCACACTCAATGTCAAATATGATCATTCTTCTATATCACAAGACAATATGAACAAACATTGCAATATCCTTAATATTCATCGTCCCCCTTTGAATGAGTTGCAATCATGTTATGGTCCAGAATTTAACATTGCTTCTAAGGATGGGTAGAAAGGAAATTTTCTTGGATGTATGGAACAAGGAGTTAAGGTCCCTTTGGAAATGACACCTCATGTTTTTGCAAAGGACTTTGGTTACAAGCCTTCTCATTTGTCTCCTTCCACTCCTCCATCGATTGATGTATTTGTGTCTTCTTCTTGTGAGTAGTCAAACTTTTCTTTACAATAGAGAAAATTGCTTCCTACTCCTCAATATTTATCCAAGAAAGAGAATATTTTGTTGGGGCTTCTCAAAGCCTACTCAATTACTCTCCCTTTTCCTACACACAATAAATTTCATAAAAATGATAAAACAAAACATTATTTTTGTGCATACCATTGAGTTCTTGGCCATTTCATCAGTGAATGCAAGGCCTTAAAGGAAAAAATACAATAACTTCATGTTTTTGGTGTCATCCCTCTTCTATCTATTGATGCATCTATCTCTTCTTTGCATCAGAAGTTATATTGAGGTCTGCCTCTATCCTATCCATTCTAATCATCTTCTAATGAGGTTGTTACACCATCCTTCTATTGTGTTGTTGCCAATTATGTGGAATTATATATTTTATTTCTTATTTTCATTCATAGTCATACACTATTATGTGCAACCATACTTTCTCTATGGTAGCAACACAATATTATCTAGAATGGTTATCCTCTCCTATAGTCTAGGGTATGAGGTGAATTCTTCTAGAGGTGTGTGTCCTTTAGGACCCCCTCTCATCTCTATGTGTTTATTTCTTTGTCTCTTCTTGTATGCTCTATGATATTGTGGTTTCTATGTGTTTTCCCTCATATATGTGATAACATACCATTCTATACAGCTCAACATGTATCTTGTCCTAGGGTATCTCTTGCATTTGTTTTCTCTCCTTAGAATGACATTGCTCCTTTGCATACAACACATCATTCCAATGACGGGGCTATCATATCTACTTAATTTTCAACAAGGAGTATTCTTGCAAAAGGATTCCTGATGACATAATCACTTTTAGAAAATTTTGTGTCTTTCAAAAGGAGTGTTCCTTTTAAAGGGACCCTTGGTGTCTAGATGTCTTGAAGTGTTCCCTACTAAAAGAACCCCTTTTGAAAACCTTCTTTTCAAAAGAATACTTTGGTACCTTGCAATTCTAGTGTATTCTATATAATATTAGATTTCATGTGTCAGATATCTTATATCTTGACATATAGATGGGGGCATCCTAACTAGAATTATATTTTCTATGATTGTCTTGCAATGCAGTTTGAAATAGCCACAAACTTATCTATATCTGATTCGATTGTGTATTATTTTATCTTATGAAAATTTATTGGTTTCTATTATTTTTCACTTTTTTCCCCAATGATTCTATCTACATCAAACATATTTTTGGTGAATTTACAATCATCTATGCAAGATAAAAGACTTGTGTCCTCTTTAGCCTTACAATTGTATATACTAGATCAAAGACCTACATCTTCTTCATCCTTGGTATATACTCTTTCTCTCTTTTACATTGATTTCTTCCTTGTCTTTTGGATGCCTTCTTCTCTTAAAACAATCAATCCTTAAATTCTTCTCTCTATTTAGGAATTTTTCTATGTGTTATTTCTTAATTTGGGGACAATGCATATTACTAAGACAACCTTCTAGGTAAAGCTCTCTTTTACTTTGCTGACTCAAATATTGTTTTTTTTTTCATGTGTCTATATGTATGTTTTTTTCATCTATATGTTCTAACCTTGTGATTTAGTATGTTTTTTTCATCTATATGTTCTAACCTTGTGATTTAGTATCTTTCTTTGTTCTAACCTTGTTGTCTTGTGTAGTCATTCTTGTCAAATGCATTTATTTTGTAGGTCTTTAGACTAGGGGCATGATTCCTTTGTTTGAAGAGCTATCTAATTCCTCTATAGTATCATTTTGGTATCATGATTTTTTTTATATTATTATATTTACTTTAACATGCATATTCATGTAAATTCATATGCCGGCTAAAGTGGGGAAAAAATATAATGTCATAAAATTAAACACCTTGTAAATTTACCTATATTTTTTCATCCACTTTAGTGTCCATTCCCCTACTATTTGTGTAGGTTAATTTTAGCCCTTACTTCAACATTTTTCCCTCCTTGGATGCTTAGGATCCCTTTTTAGCAGCTACCATTGTCTGTTAGCATAGTGTCTAACCTTGTTTTTCCTCATTCTAACCATTTTGTAGTGTGATGTGTCTCAACACTAGCACACCACACATATGTCCACATTTTTTGCTAGCATCCTGCAACATTTTGATATTCAAATTCTTTTTATTGAGTGACTTTCCACTTTTCACTTACCTTTGTTGGTGGTAACAACCAAAGATGTTTTGCAATGGATTAGGAACCTTCTTTCCTTGTTATTCTCTCTTTAAATGTTACCTTTTCAATTCATTTTCTCTCTCTTGGTCTTTCCACTTGTCTCTTGATCTCTCTTGAGCTCCCTTTCCATTTCTCTCCTCCCAAAATTACACAACTCTCTCACTTGATACAACACTCTCAAGTTCTCACAACATTATCTACTACTCTCTTAGCTCTCACAACTATCTCTTCCTCTCTCTTGATTCCTCGAGCCTTGTGGGTGATATCTATCTCTTGTATTGTGTCTTTAAGTATCTTGGTATTTCTATCCCTTGACTAGGAACTTTATCAATGTCTATTATCTTGTCTTGTCTTTTTTTAATTTTCTATCTATCTATTTGGCTTTCCATGGAGGTGAAAACACCAAAATGAGGGATTGACTGAGGTAAACCTCTAAACAACCTCAACAAGTCTCCTCAGTCTTATGTGTGTAGGTATTGAAACATTCATATGTTGGAGGCTTCCTTACTTGGTCTATTATGAGCACTTTCTTTCTCCTCCTTTATTTTATCATTTATATTTCATTCAGTTCAATTTACATTAGTTATGTTGTTCTCTATTATATTCCTACATTTCAAGAGTCCTTAGAAGTTAGAGTAGAAGTAGTCCTTTTTCCAAGAACTTATCAATCTATCTAGAAATTCTCTATGATTTACTCTTTGTGATTCTTGTATTCTCACCTTTTTTTTATCACTTAATTTTTATTCCTTGAGGTATTTTTGGTGTATTTTAGGGTATTTCACTCCCTATAAACTCTTTGGTGTCTTAGAGACTTGGGAATAGTGAATTACCTTCTCTACAATAGCAGAGGGTTTAAGAGTCTTCATCCATAGGTCATTTATTTAATTATCATCCATTATTTAGGTCCTTTGTCAAATACCCCCTAAGCTCACTCCCTATAATTCAAAGACATGGTTGGATCAATTGCTATACCAAAGGTCTTAGTGATGGTAGCACTTTACAAGTTAACAAACACCATTCCATCTATAACTATTATCTTCTTGGAGTTCTCATAGTAATTATCCCTAAATTCCATAATTAAAATAGGGAACTATATTAAGGTAGGAAAGATAGTAGCATGGGAAATCCCATTCTCAACTATCTTCTAAGTACTAGGATTTTCATTTTTCCTAAACATTCTCTCAAAGTATTCTATACCAATGTGTCAAAGGTTAGTGTCCCCATTGAAATTCTATTCTAAAGTCATCTTAGTTTTTGGATAGACTTCCTGGAACTCATACTTTACCTCTTCAAATAAAACCATAGTAAATATCTTGCAATCATTTCTACTTAAAGCCACTTATATACCTTTATTATGAAAAATTTGATATTTTTAAAATTCATAAAATTTTGCATAAATCATCTAAATTATTTCATTAGACAATACGAAGCTTCATGTTACAAATTCAACATTTTCAAATTCTCTACTCCATTGGAAATATCTGGGGTGAGAAAAGCATGCTAATAAATCACATGACACAACCTTTGCAAAAATATAGCATAAAAATCATTTTAAATCCATCCTTTTTATAGTTAAAATACTCATGTAACCTAGTTGCAAAAAGTGAGAAGTGTCCAATTTATGAAAAAATAAGATATAATACTAAAACCAATTCAAGGTAAAAACCTTGCAATAAAAAAGATATCAAGAAAAAATGAAGGATGAAATGCCAATTGTAAATAAATGCACCAGGATTGAATAACTATCAAACTTCTATAACGAATGAAAATTGAACCTAAGAAGTGTAGAAAATCTAACTAGAGCAAGAGGATACAAAAAGAGCTCAAGAAAATGGATAAATCCCAACTACTCTAAAATTCACACAATGACAAAGTTTAGTACTACATGAACTTCTTGACAAGCATGATAAGAATTTTTTTTTCATATGACAACCTTTGAAAATGAAATAAACATCCTTGTATGAGAGAATTTTCACAACTGATTTTCATGGACTAACTTTACAATAGAAAATGCCAAAAAAACAAAATTTGCATTCAAGAATTAAAGGAGAATGAAATGAAGAATCCTACAAAGAAAACACCCCATGGGTTCTATGATTAATTTTTCTTTTATTAAAACTCAAAAAATCAATTCAATAAATGAGTGAATTCAATGATACCTTTAGTAAAAAATGCCTTAATTCTTCAAGATTGAACCTCGCTCTTTAGCAAAAAGTTAAGGTCAAAAAACTAACTTCAAAGTTACAAAAAAAACTTGGACAACAATGGATGTCAAGATGCACAATGTGCCACCCAACCATTTAGGGTAACTTAAATTAATCATGCTTAAACTCATAATTTATACCAATTTTGAACTACGACATACTAAGGAAAATATATATTATTGGATTCAAAAAAATAAACTCTTAAATGTATCAAAATTTTTTGAAACATGTCCTAGATGAAAATGAAACTATAAAAAATTGGAGGATAAAGAGTAGGAATACTAGAAAAATACCTATAAATGTAAAGAAACCTAAAAGTGGATGCTTGGAAGGGATCAAATTTATAGTAGTAAGCACACAAGAGTTTGCTAAAGCACCCAACAACAAGAATCTAACTTAAAATGATTTAAACTAATTAAAAAATATCATTGAAATCCATACAAAACTATCCACCAAATTCCATAAATGCACCATCATTGATAGAAGGTGGTAAGTACTCATCAAAACCTATTGAAATACAACCACTCTTTTCCACTATGGAAAAAGGACCCATACTTGACTTTGTAGAAAAATAATTACCACTCAACCTTGTTCGAATGGGAATTGTATCCATCCAAGGAGAAGACAAGGCTAAGAAAAGCATTGGTTGTAGAGATCACACACTGTAGAGAAACATGATTCATCTAGATGGCCCTCAAATCGCTATAATCCCATAAAAAAATTAAAGTTTGCACCAAACATAACCAAACTACAAAATTAAAACTTTCATTATTCAAAAGGGAAACCACCTAAAAAAATATAAAAAATACCTAAGAAATAGAAAGGGGGGAGATCCTCATGCTCAATGGAGTATGTGTGCAAATAATGACACTATGAAATTAAAAATGAAAATTAACCTTCCTTTTAGCCATCATTATGAGCTAAAAAAAACTATAGCTATAAACTAATTTTTTAGTGGTAATCAAAATGGTACCGAAACATGTTAGTAAGACATAGTATAAAAAAATTTCACTCTAGCTTACATCATACCATTCAAACTAAGTATTCCTCTTTTTTATCACTTGAATGAATATTTTTAACTATCCATCTCATTTTAGTTATGGTTAAGTAATTTTTATTTCCTCCTGATTATGTGCAAGCCCACTTGGACCCTAAAATTTAGGTTGCATGACTCTACATGACTCTCTCTAATATTTCATACATGAACAAGAATATAGGGTCCCCTAGAATATAGGGTGCCCTACTAGGGTGGTCAAGTTGTCTCACATGGCATACATGTTTACCCTAGAATATAGGGTGCCCTACTATGATATGAAAGTAATGGTTACTTTTATTTGAAAAGGTATTTATTTATTTAATAGTTATTTATGGTTGTAAATGCAAGCTCACATCATCATAAATTATTTTTTCTTTTCTTTTTTTACTTCTATATGTTTCTTATTCATCTAGTATATGGCTAGTTTATTTTAGCTCCTTATGATTATTTTAATCTTCAAAGGAACAAAAATTGTTTCTAGAATGTATATTTCAATTCTAAAGAATTATCATTTCTCTAATTTTATAATGAAATCATCCTAAAGATTCTAAATTTTAAAATTGATGTTGAAAGGAATTTGTTTAAATAATGTATGTTGTGAAATTATAATTAATAAGAGCTAATTTTACTTTTATAGTCAATATGTGGATTTTGTATCTCTATTGAGGAATAAAAATATCCATATGCCCACCCAAAATGGCACTAAGAGAATGAGGATGACATTGAATTGATACAAATGATGAGTATAATTCCCACTAGAGAAAGAAACTCAAGATATTGATGAGGTCACTCTTCAACTAATTGAGATAGTTTTAGAAGTGAATGCAATTTTAATAAGAAATAATATTATAGTTTGATGAGAGAGGACCAAAGAGGACATGAAATCACCTCTTAAAGATGTCAAAGAAATTGGGATATCAACAAGAAGTGAAAAAAATGGAAATCCCTACCACCACACTCAATAATTGGTTAGGTGGTATTACTTCAGTTTCAAAGAAAGATACTCCTACAATCCTAAATATATAAAAGGTGCATTAATTATTTAATCGTGTAAAGAGATGGTTATAGTGTGCCATGAGCTTGAGATTATCAATATTAAGGTAAAAGTTGCACAAATTTATTAAACACAATCCAACCCTTTTAAAGATAGGTTTCTTGGTAAATCATGGTAGATTGATTTTAAAAGGAAGCATCCTATGCTTATATTGAGGTTAAAAAAAGAATTAGTAGAGACAAAGAACTAAATTTTATGTCTACAACGGTGTCTATAGAATATGTTCCTTATAGAATATGAAATTGTAATGAAACTAGAATACAATGAGACAAAAATGGAATGATACAAGTGTTGGAAAGAAGAGGTATCTAAATTTTTTATTCTATTACTACCAGTCAAAGAATGAAAAGTTACTATTTTTACAAATGTAATGAAAAAGTAAATAATTGTATTAGTAGTTGTGAACTAGGTGCTTGAATAATTTCCCAACCCCATTCATGAATGACTAAATAATTACTCTTGAAGTAGTTGCATTAATTTGTAAGTTTTTCACAAGGTTGTGCCTCACCATCCAATGAAAACTTGTTATTTTATTACAACTATTAAATCCAAATTGCTATAGTTACAATCCATGATGAAAGATAATTAAGGGCCAACTTTCTAATATTGCTAACTCACAATTCACAAAAGGTGAAACCACAAGGTTTCAATATATTTTTCATTCAAATCCTATTTTAAATATAAAAGAATAATGAACTTCTAGCTATGTTTCCTAATATTTTAATTAGGAGGATGGAATTAGTAAAACTTTGTAGCATGGAATTTTGAAAAACATTAGCTATTGTGAAAATCATAGTAAGATTAAAGAGGGCAGGTATATGTTGTTAGATGAATGGGAAAACTAAGAGGGGGGATGAATTAGTTGGAAATTAAAACATTCAATCCCTCATTAAATTTAAAACCCTCATAAAACATTAGACCCTCATTAAGAATTAAAAAGAATGTATACAAGTGAAACAACAATGCAAACAAAACCATACATAAGAGAACAATAGATTTACATTGAAATCCCTAAGAAGGGAAAAACCATGGTGAGGATTAGCTCACATATATATATATATATATATATATATATATATATGAATAAAAAAATTGAATACAATTATACTCACTACCAAGGGCTCACTATCAGGTGACTCGATACCATGAAAAAATTATAGAAGAAATTTCTATAGAGAGATTCAGTATCTTAGAGCAATAGGAGCATCCACCACTGTAACTTTATGTCATCTATAACCTTTGGCTCATTGCCTCCAACAACTTCAAGCACACTAAGAACTGTAGACACCTTCTGCTCATTGCATCAAGATTCATGGGAATTTAATCTCACACTTAGATTACCAAACTTGATCAAATTCACATTATTCATACTTCTTACAACTCCAAAAACTCACCTTGCATTTATACAATCTATGACCTAAAAAATATTAATTAGGTCAACCTTAATGAAACATATGCATGTCAAATGTGCAACACGAAATAGGATAGAACCAAACACTTCCGTAGTGGAAGGAAGTGAAGGAAAACCATGCCAAGGGTTAACTAGGAGCTAAATCTACATTGAAATGCATAACCACACTTCCATAAACAATAAACATCATCTACAATTAGCACTAACACACTAGGTTAGACAAACCTATACTAACACTAAAAAGTGACCACATACATGCTTCTACAAGTCTAGAAACACAATGCAGACCACATACAAACACTCCAAAAAATTCCAAAATATTCCACATTATTAGAATATCCAACACCAGTACTATAAGCACTTGAAACTGAAGAATAATTTCATCATGCACATCAAGATACACTACCACTAAACCCCAACATAAGATTTCAACTTGTAGAGAAACTCAACACCAAAAAATCCATGGGAAGATAAATATAGATAATACTTCCTAGATAGATGCACCAACTTATGAATCTAGTTGAAAGGAGAGGTAATAAACTCTAACTTCTACTATATATATTCAAATGTATCTTTAGGAAGAGTGTTTTGTAAAAATATTTGAAACTTGATCCTTTGTGGGCACATAATCCAACTTCACCTCATTCTCTATAACTTTCTCTTAGAAAGTGATACCGAATAGAGATATGTTTTGTTCTTGAATGCATTAATAGTGTGATGCCCTAAATTTACACTAAGACAAAACACTACTATTATTTTTATTTTTAAACTAGTATAGAATAAGCAACTAGTACGAGACAATGGTTAGTATTAACACTATTAGCATTATCCAATCAAATGTTTATACTAACTTTGACATTAATAATGTTGTTAATAGTAGCTCCCTTGAAGTGGTATATCCTATGAAAATGATGTTAATATCATTACAACAATTGAGATTCTAAACCATCCCTGATTTATTATAAATATTATTAGATGTATAGCCCAAATAATTCTCTTCGAGAAGAAACATAATTTTTACTTATTTGCCTAAAGTTTAAATGTGGGTGGGAGGGGAGTAGTTATACATTAACTATCAAATTTATACATCTAATCATTTATTCTTACTTATTATTAATTTAATTACTTTCTCATCCTTAACAAGATAAATAAATAAATAAATACATAATAACATATTTATATTTATTTTATTACTCTTGCCCTTTTTTTTTTCTTTCCACTATTATTTATTTATTTATTTAACTACCCTTTCCCCACTCTTTTTTAATTACTCATTTAACTACCTTATATAACGCTACCATACTATCTGAAGCACTATAAATCTGCAAACAACTCAAACCTCAAACACATATTAGCAAATGGGTTAGTTCAAGCCATGCACATCTACAAGTGCTCCTATGGAATAATACATCATGCCTTATAAGAAAACTAATTAAAAACATGAAAGAAGCAAGCATGATCTATACCTATTCCATAGTGGATTGGTGTCACTTGTGCAAAGTGACCCTTTCCCAATCCTTGCTAAGCTCAATGATAGATGCTTTGAAGATGGAGTGAAATGGACAAAATTAGCTCCCAAATTAAAGAGAGTAACTTTGCATGAAGGTTGTGGATAGATTATTGAAGAATGAGGCTTCTACTTATAGATTCTTAAGTTGAAAGAGTGTCCAAAAGAGAGCAATGTCAGAAGAAGATTTGGCCAATAAGAAAGAACCACTTGCCATCTTGTGAGTGGTTGAGAAATGTGCAAGTTTTGGTCAATGTGCCAATAAATGAGATTGGTTGGCATTTTCAAATTCAAATTTGGATTTTTGGAGGGAGAAAAAGTGACTTTAATGCCAAGTGGGGGACATGTAAGATGGAATTTATTGTCATGTTGGAAGGGACAAGTCAACTTGTTTTCCAATTCAAACTTGAGGAATATTCTTCCAAAGATGCCTTGTTGAGGGAAAATGATGATTTTAATAAATGAATTAGAATGCTTTATTGGTGCAAGTGGGAAAAGCTAGAGGATGTGATGGGTGATTGGATTAGATTAATTAAGATGATGATAGATTATTTTGACCCATTTGACTTAAATACTTTGATTTATTTAAATGAAAAGGGATGGAATATGCATTTGAGATTTAATTAAATAAAGTTTGGTTTATTTAATTAAAAGATGGAATGTCAGGATTTGATTAAAAATTGATCTATTTAATCAAATGAGGTAATGATAGGCTTAAATTAAATAAAGTTAATTTATTCAATTTAAATGGATGATCCTTGATTTACATGATGAATGGATTGAGTGAGCTTGATTTATTTAATGAGTGTATGAATATGAATTTAATTAAGTGCATTTAAGGATAATTTCACGTGTCTACATTTTTTACCTCTTTGAAGCAATGTACTTGTTGTGTTGGTTCAAAGAATAAACTTGTTGTGGTCAAATTTAAAAAAAAATCTAATTTTTTTAGATGCCCCAGTGGAAAGAGTTATACTGGTACATTGCCCCCTCGAAAGATCGAGCTGAAAGATTTGATTTGAGGGTCGATCTCATGACAAAGAGGTTCAAGATGGACACATGGATGGTTATGATGATGATGCAAATGAGATGGTTTTAAGATGCTTAAAATAATCAATCTATAAATTATCCTAAACCACTTAAATGATAGTGCAACGCATGTGAGATGGATGATGCGATACTACCTATTTTATGCAAATGTATGATTTTATGAGATGCTTAGACTAAAAAATATATATTATGATGATGAACATGGATATGGGATGATATGCAAAATGTTGATGGTTTGTGGATGCAGGATGGATGCACTGGTGATGATGATTAACTATTCATGAGGTGATGTTAGTGCATAAAAGAAAAAATCAGGTGATGAAAAGAGGATCCAACAAGCCAAATTTATGAGAGATGATGGTGAGAAATGGATGATTTTCTTATCAAGAATTGGGATTTTAAAATGGTCACTTACCATATGTTTGATAACATGCATAATCACAATGCTTTAAGGTATAAAGGACCAAGATGGCGTTGTACTTAGTGTGATGAACTTTGACCCAACATATGGAAACCTTGCTAGGATGCACTTTAGATGTTTCAAACACCTTGGACCAAAACACAGAAAGGTATAACCTATCAATGCAATAGTCAACAAGTTTCCCAAAAAACCCTCCATACATATCTAACAAAGCAAGTATTCACCAAGATTTATTACAAGAACGTTCAACAAGTATAGCAGAAAAAAGATAATGAACGTTGCCCCATTCCTATCTATCTAAATCCATTTGTTTGGACATCATCGAGAGGTTATTGGAATGAACAAAAAGAGATAAGTTGGAAGACAAAGATAAAGTAAACAAACAAGTTGATGTTCTTTAGTGCCACTAACCAAAATAAAATGTGTTTTAAGTATAATAATTGAAACTATTGCCAAAAGATAATGTCCATTGTAGGAAGGATACATCCTAGGACATGTTAGTGGATGGCGACATGTTATTTCATCTATACAAAGTGTTCTTTATAATAAATAATGCCCCCTGTAGGAAGGATACATCATAGGACATGATGTTATCAGATGATTGAAATGTGATTGATTGGGTATGTGTGGGATCATCATGGAAAAAATAGGCCCTTAAGTGGCAAAATTTTTAGAAAAATCAGAGTTAGACAACTTGACGTAAAAATTTGAATAAGTTATCTATATTATTTCAAAAATATACGAGAATAGAATCTATAGAAAATTTAATGTAGTTTCTAATCTACTAGGTTTATTTGGTGAAAATTTGAGATTTCAATGCAATAGTAATTAAATTTTAGGGGAAAAAAAGTAGGTGTCTATCTAACCACCCTAACCACAATAAAATGATAATATTTTTTTATGATATTTTAGATATAAGTAGAGGACTCATTTACCGATATGATGCATAACTTTTTGTAATCTTTTTCCAAGTAAATAATTAATTATGATTTTTTTACAACTTTTAAAAAATATAAAAACTCTTATGTCTAACCACCTTAACTAGGTCAAAACTTCATGAAATTCAATTTTTATTTTTTTAATCCTATAGTATGTGAAGCATAGAATGCGACACATGTTTTGGATTCAAAAAATGTGATACCATTTGAAAGCTATAGATGTTTTTCAATCAACCTAACAATCAGGACTTTAGTCATAATTCAAATAGAAAATGAATAATAATTATTTATTAAATTCAAATTAAAGCATAATTTATATTGGTGGAAAGGTAAGAATCTCCTTTAAAAATCATTTTTATTTCATCAAGTTTTGGTAAAAAAATTGTTAGCCACATACCCTACGCATACCCATCATATCGCCACTTTTTGGCCCATCATGATCCTACACATACCCCACTAAGGTATTTTAATATTATTCAACATCAACTCATCCTTTACCCATCTTAAAATAACCTCCAAATCAAAATAAAAATGAAAATTTCCTTTACCCACCTAAGAATAATGTTTTGTAGTAGTCGAGTTATAATACCGTTGCTCATACATATAGCACTAGAAATAATCTGCAACCACAACACCCAACCTCGACACCTTTCCCTTTTCCTAATCCTATCCTACCTAACCTTATCTTACCAGTTCCTCCTCGTGGAAAGGATTATGATCTTGTTAAGAAAATTAAGAGTACTCCTGCTAAGATATTATTTTGGGACCTTATTCAAGCCTCCCCTCACTACCACAACACGATTCAAGTAGCCTTGCAATAATTTATTACCCCTTCTATTGGGAAACCAAATGAAATATAAGCCATCATTCAAGGACTGAATGTTGAAATTTTTTTCCACCAAAGTGAACTTTCCCCTTTGGAAGTGTAAAAAAAATGGTTCTTTCATTATCATATCTCAATACAAACGAAAAGGGATAAAGAGAACCCTTGTTGACAATGGATCATCCCTTAATGTGTGTAGTGTAACCCATTTGGATAGGCTTGGTGTGGATAAATAAAAAATTCATCCTGATTCCTTGTCTATCTATGGATTTGACAATATAGGAAAAAACCACTTGGTACGATCACTTTACCTATTATAGTTGGAGTGGTCACATTCAAAACACAGATCCATGTTATGCCTCATGAGCTTTCATATAATCTCCTTTGAGGAATACCATGGATTTATACAGTGAATGGGGTGCCTTCTACTCTTCATTGTAAAATGAAATACATCTATAACAACAAAGTGTACACACTTGAAGCTGACACTGACCCGATTAGTTGTTTAAACTTTGAGAAAGGAAAGGAAAATCCTTTAGCAACATTGAAACCAACTACACAAGTGGAACCTATACAACAAAAAGAAAAATAAAATATATTGAAAAAGTCACAAAGCTATTAGATGATGATTTGGGTTCCTTAGATTTTTAACATACATTCATGGGTGAGTACAAGATCATAAACAAAGACTCTGACAAGGGAAACAAAAAAGTAGTAATGTTAACACAAAATTTGATAGACCCTTCAAACACATCCACCTCAACCACTTTAGAAAAAAATACAACAGATTACACAACAAACTTTGATGAAATTAATCATGAACAACCGCTAGATCCAAAATCAATGAAAAATATTTATGAAAAAGGTTATGAACTTATGAAACAACTTGGCTATAGTTGAAAAGGATGTGGTGCTAGAGAAAAAGGTATCCACAACCCTATAGAGCCTAAAACGGATGAAATGACTCATGGTATTGGTTATTATCCTTTGATACAAATAAACAAGCCTTCACTCAACATCAACACTATCAGAAAAGATTCCTCTAAGCCAGCTTTAACCATAGTACATCCTGAAGTAATAGACACTAATGGTCTTGAAAGTTATCCTTTGTAGGAAATGAAACAAAGAAAGAACTTTTCAGTTAATTTCAATGTCATCTCAAAAAACATTAATGATTTGAGTTCATTAGATTTTACACCCTCCTATAGAGGAGAAAAAAAAATATCACAATCTAAAGAGTCTTGTATAAGTATGATATCTTGTACTAAGCAAGAGGTATCATTTTCACAAACTACAAGAACACCTTCTACCATTGATCAAGAGGGTATCTTGTCAAGACTCCTCCAAGATTACTTGATATCTCTCCCTCCACGAACTCGAAAGAAATTTTATTATAAGAATTCATTCTATGCATATCATAGAGTTCATGGTCATTCTACTTATGAATGTCAAGCTTTAAGTAAAAAAATTCAACATTTCAAGGAGTGTGGTGCTCTTCCTTGTATTGAAGCATTTTCTTCCCATAATTGAACTTTAATTTCATCCTATTTGGCTCACCCTTTTCCTACACTAAGTGGGGGCAAGGGGTTAGGTAGGCTTATTCTCATATGTCACTTGTCATTGTCTCTTTCGGCTAGTTGATCAACTTTCATGAACATATAAGAGAAAGCTTGGGATGTGGACAACATGCCTTAAGTTAGATCGCATGTGACATACTGATTCATGATGTAACTTATTGGAAACATATGACTTGGCATAGGGATTTCTAAATACTCTCTCATGTCTTCTTCTACTTTAAAGCAATTGCTCACAGTAATGGTGTTAGCAACTGCTTTAAAGTGGGAGCATACATCGACACTCATATTTCATTATGCATTTTTTTTTCTTGTGATTTCCTCTCTTGGAGCATTAGTTACAATGCTCCCCATGATGAGACATTCCTTCCACTATTTTGCATTCACAATGTCTATGAGATTCAAGCATAAAAATTTTTGCTTGCCTCATGGAGCGTGAAGATAATTTTTTAGTGGCACCTTATTAAAGTTATTAGGAGATATAAGTTTGGTATGGTTTGAGCAGGAAGTGCATTCCAAAGCATGACTTTCCCTACAACCACTTGCATGTGTGTGAGGGCATGCCAGCCATGAGTGTATGTTTCTCACCTTATAAGATTTCTCATCCTGCAAAAAGCCTAAAGTTCTCTCACCTCAGAGTGAGTATGCATTTTATAGAAAAATAGCTTAGATTTGATCCAAAACATGTAGAAAAAATGGTCGAAGCTTGATCTAGAGAATTTTTCATAAATTTTGAAATTCTCCATTTTTCTCCAATTTTGGCATCAACAGAAAGTGCTCAAAACCTTATCTCCAAAGCATCTTGAATGAAGTCAATCAGAATCTCGGAGCTCAAGATATGTTTTTTCAAACATCTAGTCAACTCTCAAAACCAAGCCAGAAAAAAAAGGGCAAAAATAAAAGTCATCAAAAACTAAGTAAGCACGATTGCAAAGTGCTCATCATCATGATTCCGATGAAGTTCATTTCATGGAAACCAGAGTCGGTATGGAAAAGTTTTGTAAGGTCAAATATTGGGTCAACTCAATGACATCAATGCCTAGTTAGCCCAATGGCCAGTCATCCCTTGACATATGGCAATACCTCATCCCTCCATGTGGCAAAAATTATTTTGGAAAAAATAATTAAAAAAATCAAATTTTTAAAAAATATATTTTAAATAAAAATAAAGTATATATATTAAGATGGGCCCCACCCACCCATGGTATGAGGGTGGAACACCTTAATGGGGAATGCATCCCCCACATAAAGGAGATAAAGAGGAGGGGAGTGTGGTGGGACCACCAACCTGCATTCTCTCTAAACTTAATTATTTTTTTCCTATAAAATGCCTTAAAATAAGGCTATTTCATATATTTTAAACCATGGAAGTACTAAACCCCTTTCCTATGAGAATATTAGGAATATTATTCTTAAATTAAGGATCCTATTCAAACTACATCCCCAAATTAATAGGGAATAAATCCCCTCATAACCATTCAAATGGAAAAAGAAATTATCTTGAGGGGATATTATCCTTCCAGGAATCATAAGAAGGGGATATTATTCAAATTTTCTATATGTAAGGGAGATTGGGTAGTTAATTGGTTTTACACCAATTTTGGCAAAAAATGTAATATAAAAGGGGGTAGAATGGGGGTGTGAAGGAAAATGATTTTGGAAAAATTTTGCAAGTGTAAGAGATTGTTTCCTTGGGGAAATTATTGTATTTCCATGCTTTTGGAAAAGCTTGTTTCCACACACTTTGGAAATGAATTTGTAAATTTCTTTGTAAACCATGGGGAGGTTCTACCAATGAATGTAACCGAATTTCTATAGGAATTGGATCAGTCCACTTATTCGACAGGAGCCCAAAGACATAGTCATTCTAAACAATGAACTCTATTATGAATCTTCATTTTCACTCTCTTTATCTCTCATTCTATTCTTTCTTTAATTACTTTGTAATTCCATTATTTAAATTTTGTTTGTGTTTAATTATAATTAAGAACTTTTGGTTTGTAATTGTTAACGTAAGCATTCAAAGTAAATGTCATAGATCCTTAAATCATATCAAAGCTTGATCCACCTTTTATTTCTACTCATTTTTACTTCTCTTCCTTCTAGTTATAGCCATTACATGATCACATATCTTGTTTTGCTGCAAACTATTCACCCTATGCATGCCCATTTTCACTTATGTTAGTTTTACTTAGGAGATCTTGGATCCTAGGGGCTTGGGTACCTCCTCTATCTTTGTTATCATAGACAATCCACATTGGTATGATTGGACACTTCTTAAATGTTTACTTTAGTGTGAGTTTGAAGCAAGTTCATCCTATCACTAAAGTGGGGGCCAAATGTGGACACCAAAAAAGTAACCCATCTACTTTTTCTGTCTCATTTGGACCCTTGTGATTTTGGCTTAATTTTCCCTTGATTTAATGTTGTAATGTGGATAACACATTCACATTAGGTTTTGGGCCCTTGTAAACTGAATAAAGTACATGTCTTGTAAAGGTGTTGTAAAGTGTTGTAAATGACTTTCACACTTTTCTAGATTTTTATTAAGTATTTAAGTCTAATGAACTTGTCTTTCCCTTAATTCAATATTGTAAAGCATATTTAATTGCATTCTCACATTAATCTATAAGGCTTGTAAATTAAACTTACTTTTAATCTAGTGTTGTAATGTGTTTTACAAATTCACATTGAATCTTGTGCTTTTCTAGGCTAAGTGGACCTCATTTTAGTGTTGTAGAGTGTCTTTAATCAAACTTTCACATTCAAATTTGTGTCCCTAGCACTAATAAACCTTTATATAATCATTAATATGCCCCTATGATCCCATATTGTGCATATCGAGGCTTATTTTGATCAAAAACTTGACTATATCAACATATAAACCTAGTTTCTTCACTTCCTGACATCCTAGTAGGCAAAAGAGCCCTTGTGGGACTAATTCTCCACTTTGGGAAAATGATTCCCTTCCAAGTGGGACTTATTCACCCAAAATAGCGAATGAGTCCCATTTGGGCCATTTTCAAGGTTTGAGTGGGAAAAATTAGGTTTTAAGTTTAATTTTCTCCAATGTCATCCTCAGGGATCAAATTGGAAGGCATTTGAGTGGGTTGCCTATATAAATAAGCCTCCAAACCCTCATTTCATTTAAGTATCATAATGCATTCATGTTCTTAAATCAAGAAAGTTAGGGTTAGGTATTTTCAAGACTTCACAAGATCAATTCTAAGGAATACAAGGGTAGATTCTTCATTCATTATTGTAAAAATTCAAGATCCTTCATCATGGAAAGTTTCTAATTTCATTATCTCATGTTCATGCTTCATTATTATTTTTTTTCATTTGGTTTAATTACCTAAAAAGGGTTTGACCAAGCCAAACCCATATTCCTCTAACAATGAACAAGTTTTCCCCTATTTAATGTGTGATTGTAGGTCTGTAGATTGAAGAAAAATGCCCAAAATGATAAAGTTAAAAATGTTGTCAAAGTTGTCATGAAAAGTTGTCAAGAGTCATGGAAACTCAAATCCAGGATAAAAATATCCATCCAATCTACATGAAATTTGTGGGAAAGTGCTTATATAATCCATCTTCTGAGGCTTGTAAATTTTTAGTTTGACATTCTACCTCTGGGACAGTTTTCAAAAAATGGGACTCATCCCCCAGTAGTGGTGAATGAGTCCCACTGTAACTAGTTTTCAAATATCTATGTAGATTCAGATACCCATTTGGCCGAAATAGGCTCTAATCCAATTTTCCAAATCTGGAACTAATTCACCTAGAGTGGTGAATTTTGTCCCGGCAGGTCAAAATTTTAGGATCATCAACATTTCTAGTCTTCACTCCACCCTCTACACATTTCTAGGTGCACACTTTCTATTTTTCTTTCCTATTTTGTTTAATTTACATTTCTATTCATCATTCTAGGTCTTTTTGCTTTTCATAGTGTAGTTTCAAACATTTCATGTTTTCCAAGTTTTGAATTAGTGGTAAACCCTTTTTATTACCTTCCAGGCTTTAGGAAAATCCCCTTTTATATATTTCAATCCCCTTTGCATTGAAATCTCAAGGTTTTGTTATTGAATGTGAGCATTGTGAAATCGGATCCCTCTTCCTTCATTCCCCTTTTGGTGTGAACAAGGAAGAACTGTGCACTCCATTTATATTTTCCACAAGAATAAAAGTATATCCTTGTAGGAATTCAACCCACTTCATATGTATTTTGTTTGGCTATTGCTGAATTACAAAGCATGATGATTTGTGTAGAGAATAAACTCCTTTGGAAGCAAATAATGATGCCACTTCTTTAAAGCTTGTATAATAGCATAAAATTACTTATCATAAATTGAGTACATCCTCTTGGGACCATTAATATTCTCACTAAAATATGCAATATTTCTACCCTCTTGGATTAAAATTGATCCTATGGTTGTCCCACTTGCATCACAGTCCACTTGAAACACCTTTTAAAAATTGAGTAATGTTAATACTAGTTTTTTAGTGACTTTCTTCTTCAAAATCTAAAAAAAAATTATTTTTTGCTACTATCCACTTAAACTCTTTCTTATCTCCCCTTATAGTTTTAGTTATGGGGGCACATATACCACTTAAATTTTGAATAAATATGTGATAGAAACTTTCTATACCATGGAAAATTTTAACATCATGGAGACTCCTAGGTGTTGGCCATCTAATGATAGCATGTACCTTTTCTGGATCCATTTGCAACCCTCATTGAGAGATAACATACCCTAAGTAAACTAGTTTCTCCTTCATTAAACTACATTGTTTCAAATTAACTAATAAACTTTCTTCTTTGATCCTTTCTAAGACTTGTCAAATATGCAATAAATTCTCTTCTTTGATGCTACTAAAAGTTAGAATATCATCAACACAAACAATCACAAACTTCCCCAAAAATGGTTTCAATGCTTCATTCATTAACTTCATGAATGTGTTGGGTGAATTTTTAAACCCAAAGGGGCATTACTAACCACTCATACAACCCATGTTTGGTCTTAAAACCAGTCTTCCATTAATCACCCTCTCTTATCCTAATTTGGTGATACAGTTCTTTAAATAATTTTTTGTAAAATACCTAGCCTTTCTAAAAATATCCATGAGATCATCCATTCTTGGTAGAGGAAAATGATACCTTATTGTTATTTTGTTGATGGAGCTTGAGTCCATGCACATTCTCCATTCACCATCCTTTTTTAGTGCTAACACAGTTAGTACCACACATGGGCTAAGGATTTCTCTAATCAATACTCTTTCCAATAGTTGATGTACTTTTTTGTTCACCTCTTCATTTTCTACAGGTGTCAATCTATAGGATGCCTTGTTGGGTAAAATTTTCCCTCAAATAAAATAAATATGATAATTGATGTTCCTCATAGGTGGTAGTCCTTTTGGTAGATCCTTGGAAAAAATTTCATCAAACTCTTCAAGCATCCACTTTATTTCTAAAGGCATGTCACTATTGTCATCTATTGGATCTACTTGTGGCAGCTTGGGAAGTACTATACGACATAACTTTTCCTTTTTAATTTGTTTCAAAAATTGTTTCCCTGTCACTAGCAATGTTCTTGTACCACTTTCCACCTCTTATTCTTTGGTTTCCAATGACATAACAATATGTTTTCTTCCATTTTTCTCCAATTTTTAAGTGTTTTCTCTTCCATTATGGATTGTCTCTCTATCAAAATATCATGGCCTCACTAAGAGTAAGAGAAATACTTCCATCGGCATGATATCACACCACACCTCATCTTCACAAGTGCCTATTCAAAAATTAACTAGGCATTATTGATCAACGAAGACTTGGTACCCATTTTACAACCATGACAACTTGTAAGGGGTAGGGTGAGCTATCCTTTTTGACTCCAAATTTTCCACCATTTCAAATAAAACTAAGTTATTAGTGCTGCCACAATCTATTATGACTTTGTAGCATTTTTCGCCTAATTTATATATTGTTCTAAATAATTTTTTTCTTTTGACATGTTCATCTTCTTTCTTGGCTAGTTTCAATAGAGTCCTCTTCATCATAACTGCATCTCCTTTCTCAGGTTCATCTGGTTGCCTATTAGACCATGTAGATTCATTATCCCCCTTTTCTACATGTGCACTTGTTGTCCCCATTTTCCTCAATCCTTTTGGTATGTGTTAGCATTCACAAAATCTATGGCCTGACTAGCCATAATTAAAACATCTACCTTGGAAGCCTCTACCTTTCCCTCTTCCATATCCACCTCTACCTCTCATTGTGTGTGGTTTTGATCTTGTTTCATCCTTCTCATTTTGATTTTTTGATGGGATGACCTCCTTACCATGGCTATAATTTTTCTATTGTTGCACTTTCCCTTTGCTAAATCCACCTTTTCCTTTGTTTTTTCCTTGCATCCTTGCCAACTTCTCTTTAAATTTTAGAGCATACTGATATGCTTATTCCATAATTCATAAACTTAGCATGCTTAGTTCAACTTGAAAGTTCAATTGCGACTCATTAACATATCTTGATACCTTTTCACGGTCCACTTCATTATGGCCAGATATGAGGGAAATTTTATAAAACTCTCTTTATCTCAAATTTTACAATTTCTTTAGAAGTTCCAACTAGTAATCTCTGAGCTAAAATTTCACCTTCATCTTACTTAGCATTCAATCCCATCAAGTTATCTTTTACCTACCATTTCTCTTGTTTTCAGCCTATACCTCTTTTCTTTAGAGTATTCCATGCCCTTTCAACCTTGTTTGAGCAATATTTACTCTTTAGGGTCCTCCATCTCTATTGTCCAGTCAATTAGCTCATCAAGTTCCAAACTTCCTAAGAATCTTGGTAGTTCCACCCTTGTTCCTTTCCCAATCTAATATTGGAAATAGCTCTTATAAGCCTTATTTCACCTACATCCATATCTCCATTTGCATTTTCACTTCTTTTGTCTTGCCATATCTTCTCCTTCTTCATCATCACTATCAATGTCTTCATGTGCTCTACCTCTTCTCATTCCATGTTCTATTGCATTCATTCTTTCTTGCATTTCCCTTAGAGTTTCTAACACCTCATCTATTCTTCCTACTTCTCTTGTCGATGCAACCTATGCCACCCTTCTCCTTGATAGCATCTTGCTACTCTCAATATCCTTCTTATTGTAGTATCATATCTATAATATCCCTTGTTTTAGGGACACAACCATAGTTTACACTCAAAGGTATTCCTTCAACCCAAACCTTAAGTCACTAATCTTCTTCCTAGATCTATAGATGTGCTTTGATACCATGTTGATGGCACACACCTCCCTGTAGGCACCTGAAAACTAATTAGAAATGAGCTAACGAGTGGAAAAGGTGAGGTTGTGTTGTTGTAGAACTCACACAACCCCTACAAAGGTTTAAACATGAGTTGTAGGTCCAATAATTAGTTTTGGAGGCATGAAAACTACTACATAGACACAAACTAAGTTGCTATAAAAGTGAACTATTGTTGTAGGTATTTGTAACAATGGCTATAGGTGATTGTTTATAGTTTTAGCTTCATAAAAGAATTTGAACTTGCAAATAAAAACCTAGACTTCTAGAAAAAAAAATGTATCTAATATTTCTTGCAACCACACACTCAATATTAGAGAATAATGATTTGCAAAGAAGTTAAAAAAAAATCATTAACAAAAATACTAACAATTACAGTCATTTTACACATTTACAATTGTTGCAATGAAATATGGAGTCTGATGTCCTCCTCTTTGACCTTTTACTATTTGCTTTGAGACTTTTTGAATACTTTTCAAAACACTTCCACTCTCCTTTGATATTCTCTGTTATCATCTTCTATCCTCCATTTTTTGTTGTCCTGGCCTATTTTTCTTCTATTTTCTTGTTATGTTCTTCCCCAAAAATTATCAAAATATTGAAGCTTCCTCCAAAAATTCTTCAAAATCCCACCCAAAATAGTTTCAACATTCAAAACCCTCCATAAATTCCCCCAATTAGCTCTTTTAAACTCAAAACTCCCACTCAAGTTTTACCTTTTTTCATTTTTGTTGTTGTTGCTCATTAAATAAGCATGAGAAGGCAGTTTCCTGCCCCAAATAAAATAATAATAAAATTTAGATTTTAAAACGTCTAAGCTCCTTCATGTGGCATTATCTAAGGGAAAATTAAAATATATTAATACAAAATGATGCCCATGTATCAACCACATAGAGCATCAAGAAGGATATGGAATTGATTGAGTCTCAAATCATTGTTTGAAGTGCCTATGATCTGGTAGTTGACTTAACTAGAGAACCAAGGAATGTAATAGAATACATGCATAAGATATTCTTTCAGTGGAAATCCAAAAAAGAACACATCATCCTAGATTTTGGAGAAATAAGGGATGTTGTGATCCTAAATTCATACTTATTTCAAAACTCTTTTGATTGAAGAAAAAGTCAAGCAGATGAATTTTGTACCTGGCACTCTGAAAGAGGGAGAATAATTATCGCTAGATTTTGAAACACAGTGTAGATTGCTTGCAGAAGCTAAGATAGAATGGAAAGAAGGTAGGAAAGCAGGGAAGGTTCATGTACAAAATTTGTAGGTGTCAACCACTTCCAATTGACATATTTCTCATCTTTGTATGCATTCAAGCATTTCTCTTTAGATCCTTTGTACATATGCAGACTATGTATAGAGAAGTTTTCCAGTGTGCTTCTTTCATGTTTCTATTTTGGTAGATGACTTAGGGGGATTCAATCCATCCTTTTCAAATTGTATATATGCGCATATTTATTAGGGGAGTTCTAGTGCAAGTCACAATAGTTGTATAGGTGCCCTTTTCCTTTGATGTCAATGGGGGAGAATGTTTTGATATTTTTGGCATGTTTCAATCAACAAAAAATGGGGGGATTGTTGGAATAATTTCATTGATGCTATTATTTGCAACATGAGAATAAGGGACAAGAAAAGGTATATAATGATGTATTGCAGTGTTGTCATTAATGTCAACATTGTACCTTATGTGAAGACTTTGGATGTAGATCATTTTGGTTGTTTCTAATAGTTTTTTGAGTTGTTGAGGAAGAAATATTTGTAAAATGGTTTGATTTGAAAAATTAATTTATGTTGGAAATTGAACAAGTCTCAATATTGTTGATTCAATGTAATAGTGCATTAGTTTTTAAGTCCTCACCAGCTTGCAAATGAAGGTTACACTTTGTGCTTATAACATTATTTTAGTTGATGTTAAATGTATTTAATTCCTAGATTTCATCATGTTTTGACAAGTTGATTGTGTTGGCAACACAAGGGAAGAGAATTGAGAGGGGGGTGTGAATTAGTTGTCATAAAATTTTTAACTTATTAAACTTATTAACCTTATTCTCATATCTGATTAATAACCATGAAATCATAAATCATCAACACATAATAAACACACATAACAAAAGTATTTTTTAGGTGGAAACCCTATTAGGGGAAAAACCATGGTGGAGGTCAGTCCACAAGATTATACCATGTTAAAGTATAAAGAAGAATGAATGGGGAATGCACATGTATTTAGGAACATTGCCTCAATCTCACTGCTCAAATACAACAAGGCTTAGTTACCAAAGGAAAGCACATTGTCTTACAAAAACATTCAGATTACATCCACATGATGTTGAATTGAGAAAATATCTACTAATTCCTAATTACAATTTTGGTTAAGTACATGAACCCTTCTTCACACTCTTCTCACTCTTCTTCACACTTTTCTTATGTGTTCAAATTATTAGGACATTGTTAACACATATCGTGCACATTCATTCGATCAAATGGAATAAGAAATCACTTATATATATCCACAACAAGAGATTACATCGCTACATGTCAACTTCAACAAAATAATAAAATATATTCAAACTGTTAGCCCAAAACAATAAATAATTTTCAATGTGAATAGACCAATGTCAACCACAAAATATTGAAGACCCAAAAGAAAATCTTCAAACATGAAACACCTTAAAAAATTATTCCACAAAGACCCACAAAATGCTACCATCATCTTGTTGGTCATGAATGTGAAAAACATGAACAAGCAAGAGAAAATCACCAATCACGAGCACAACGATAAATGTAGACATGGAAAATAGATAAAGCACAATCTAGAAACATCCACAAATATCATGAATAACTAGATAAGCATTTGAAACAACTAAACTTACTAGAATCACATCATCTTCATACATGAACATCAACTGAAGCAATATAATGACTATCAGAACACAACTACACATAACTAGATCAAATCTTCATACAGATCTTTGAAACTTAATGTGGATAAACCAGATATACTTGACAACAAACCATTTCATCCACAACAGATTGAACTTCACTGCATCACTTCCAACTTGCGACTTATTCCATTACAATTTTCTCAATATCCTCAACATAGACAACCTTTAAGACATTAATGCCAATAGTGTTGACATCAATGACAACCACATATCAGCAACATCCAACAAATTGAAAGTTATGAGTAATAGAAGTTTGTCTTGGAAAATTACAATTACTCTTTGTCTAGTGTAGTTGTGTGGGAGATTCTGCACTCCTCCATGGATAATTCATTGGCTTTACGATTTTTAGGATAAGTTCCTAGGTGGAAGTAGAGTATAAATTTTAGCTGGAATTGAATTTTGAGATCCCCATCTCTGGATGTGGATACACAATTGAAGGATTTTCTTATTATGTCCTATGTCAAGCCAACCTAATAAGTTTGAAGGTATGTGAAGGTTAAATAAGTGTTGCAGTCTTATGTTAGATCTATTATAGGTCCATGCCAACCTATTTTAAGTTATTTCTAGTTTTAAATCTTGGTGTGAGATATGTATGAAAGATTTGAAGCCAAAAAAGTTATTTTGAGTACTACATCTAGTTCAGTTGACCTAATTGATGTTATAGTTGATGTGGATATATATGTTAGATCTTTTTTGGTATTTTGAAAAAAGATGATGAATATTCTAAAGATCTTACATATGAATATTATCAAAGTAGTACAAATTCATTTTGTGAATATTGAGGAGAATATTGAGGTGATGTGAATGCAAAGGAAACAAGAGTGTTAGATCTAAATTAGATGAAGCGTGTAAAAATATTTTATTGAGCTTCAATGGAATTGTATTTCATGTGTATGATAGATATGATTGTAACAGTTCAAAACAGGTTGTGAGCCACTTTTTCTCTTCTATATTTTATCTATGGTAAGTGCATCCACTTGGATGGTGAGTCCACCTATACTGAGAAAATCTGTAAGTACACTATAATTGGTTATAATATATTGTGAGCTAACCCTCGCCATGGTTTTTCCCATTTTGGGTATTTTATGTGAAAAAAATGGTGTTCATGTGTTATATGGTGTTGTTAATTTTTCATGCTTTCTTCTTTATTATAGTTAAATATGCATTGGCGATTAGATGTTCAATGTTTGATTGGTTTAAGAGAATACCGACTCACTCCCTACCCTCTTAGTATTCTAGGTTTTTGACAATCATTTTTTGGGTATGTGTAGGATCATGATGGGCCAAAAAGTTGCAATATGATGGGTATGTGGCTAATGACCCTTTTTTAGCCAAAATTGATAAAATGAAAAGGGTTTTTCAAGGGGATTCTCAGCTTTCCACCAATATAAATTATTCTTTACTTTGAATGTAATAAGTAATTATTATTCATTTTCTATTCAAATTATGACTAAAGTCCTGATTGATAGGCTATTTGAAAAACATTTATAGCTTTCAAATGGTATCACATTCTATGCTTTGCATACTATAGGATTAAAAAAATAAAAATTGAATTTCATGAATTTTTGACCATGTTAAGGTGGTCAGACATACGAGTTTTTTATATTTTTTAAAAGTTGTAATAAAAATTTCATAATTAATTATTTAGTTGGAAAAAAGTCATAAAAAATATGCATCACATTGGGACATGAGTCCACTACTTATATCTAAAATCTTATAAAAAAATATTATCATTTTATTGTGGTTAAGGTGGTTAGATAGACACCTACTTCTTCTTTTTTCCTTGAAATTTAAGTACTACTACATTGAAATTTTAAATTTTTATCAAATAGATTTTTTTTTAAAAAAAACCTAGCAGTTTAGAAACTACATTCAATTTTCTATAGATTCTATTGTTACATATTTTTAAAATAATATAGATAACTTATTCAAATTTTTATGTCAAGTTTCCTAAGTCTGATTTTCTAAATTTTTTGCCACTTAAGGGCCTAATTTTTCCATCATGATCCTGCACATACCCTGTTATAGAAAACCTAAATTGGTGTCTTCAACTTCAAGGACAAGTCAATCCCCTATTTATTTTATATTGCAAGGTTATCAAGATCTATAATGATATTGGTAGTGACAATAAATCTACCAAAAATTATTACTTCCTATTCTATGTATATTTTACCAACATTTTTAAATATATATGCACTTATTAATACCATCTGGTATAATATTGCACTACACATTTCATTATTCTATTTAAAAAATAGCCACTTCACTACATACAATGATTAAATGAGTCATTAGTGGGTATGTGCAGGATCATGGTGCTCCAAAAAGTGGCAATATTATGGGGGTATGTGGCTGACTACTTTTTTTTCACCCAAAATTAATGAAACAAAAAGGGTTTTTAGAGGAGATTCTTAGCTTTCCAAAAATATAAATTATGATTTAATTTGAATTTAATAAATAATTATTATTCATTTTCTATTAGAATTACAACTAAAGTCCTGATCGATAGATTGATTGAAAAACATCTATAACTTTCAAACGGTATCATATTTTTTCAATCCGAAACATGCATCACATTCTATGCTTCACATACTATAGGATTAAAAAAATAAAAATTAAATTTCATGAAGTTTTGACCAAGTTAAGGTGGTCGACAGATGAGTTTTATATATTTCTAAAAGTTGTAATAAAAAATTCATAATGAATTATTTACTTCAAAAAATTACAAAAAATATGCATCACATCTGGACATGAGTCCTCTACTTATATATAAAATCTTACAAAAATATTATCATTTTATTATGGTTAGGGTGGTTAGAACACCTACTTCTTATTTTTCCAAATTTAAGTACCTGCATTGAAATTTCAAATTTTCACCAAATAGATTTTATTTATTTTTAAATAAACATATAATTTTAGAAACTACATTCAATTTTCTACAAATTCTATTCTTACATATTTTTGAAATAATATAGATAACTTATTCAAATATTTACGTCAAGTTGCCTAACACTGATTTTTCTAAATTTTTGGCCACTTAAGGGCCTGTTTTTTGCACGATGATCCTGCACATACCCTAGTATGGATATTGTCCACTATTATACATTCTAGGAATAATGCATAAGGACTAAATTCCCTTAATAATGTAGCATGGATTCATTTATACTATCTAGTTTATATTTTTAGAGTACAAGGAACAAATTTCCTTAACATTACCAAGCATGTATATTCAAACCATAATTTTAATAATTAATCACTATTCCTTCACTAGTTCTTTTGTAAGAGTATGTCTATCATAGATATTCACTAGTTCTTGAGATTCATAAAATATTTTTATATTACTATCTAAAATTCATTAGCAAGATATATGTACATCACTAGTTCATGAACAATGTGAAACAAGATCATACATTTCTATGCTAAATACATTAAGGTATCTTTCAAGTGTAATTAGAATGTTTATCTACAAGAAAGGTTTAAGGGCCTAGACATAGCTACAAATCAAGTCAAGGTAGATCCACATTACTATGTCCCACTTATAGGATATTAGAAGGTTGCTTATTTGGGAAGAGAAATTAATGTTATAACACTTTTCTATCTACCCATATATGTTTCCCTCTCTATATATACTTCCCTATCTCTATCTTTATATATCATCTCTCTCCCTCTCTAATTATGTCCCTCTATCCCCCTATCTTTATGCATATCTCTTCCATCTCTAAATATATTCATATATCTTATCTCTCTTTATCCCCCCCTTTCCTTATCTCCATCTCCATCCCCATTTCTACATCAATCTCTATCCATATATTCATCTATATATAAATATCCTTACTCCTTTATCTCTCTCTCACTCTTCCCCCTAAATCTCTCCCTCTCTCCCTATTGCAAACAAAGCATGGCTTGTTGGTAACAAAGCCTAATTATCTGAATGATTCAAATGTTTTATTTAGTTGTGGTCAAATCCATCTAAGTGGATGCATGTTTTATTTAAATCTATCAATTCCTTATTGAGACCTTTTTTGCACAAAAATATACTACTTTCTCAATAACCTACTAAACCATAGATTTTTTTAGGAGTGTAAAATGCTATGACTCTTTTGCTCAATTAGGATCTTTCACCTCAGGGAAAGAGATAGATCTCACACAAAAATCTAAGTAGTTAACTCAAATTAATACAAGTATGATGGAAATATGCCTAAATGTAATGATCTAAATGCAACAAACTGATAAAATGAATTGGTTATTGAAGTAAGTATTGAAATGCATGTTGTTTGAAAACACATTGTGATATGCAGAAAACACCTAGAAATGAATGCAAATTGCAATAGGAATGCATGAAATTAAAAGTGTGCATTTGAGATCTGGATAGAGACTGGAAATGAAATCTGAAATGTTGTTGATCCTAATTTTTTAGCCTGGTGGGACTCATTTTCTATTATGGGCCAATCAGCCTTAGTTCTGGGAAACTACTATGGACGTTGTTTCAGACAAATGGGTATCCAAAAATGCAGAAAACCAAAAATGGGCCTAGAGGTGGGAATCATTCACCACTCATGGAGAATGAGTCTAATTTTGAATTTTTGAAGATATAAGAGCGGAAATTGGAGCCTTCGGTCTACACTTTCTACTTCTCAAGATGTTTTGTTCTAAAACTATCAAATTTGAGCCTGAAAGTGACTTTTTTGTGGGTATTTTGACTTATCCAATCAAGAGATTACTTGAACAACTTTGCAATGCAATATTCAATGATTTTTAAGCCTTCAAGATGTCTAAATTTGCAAACACATAAGAAGAGAAGAAGAAATGTTGGATACATGTTAGGGCATTAGGGTTTTCCTTGGTCAAACCCCTTTTAGGTAATTAAACAAAAATGATGAAAAAGTACTTTGCAATGCAATATTCAATGATTTCTAAGCCTCCAAGATGTCTAAGTTTCCAAACACACAAGAAGAGAAGAAGAAATGTTGGATGTTAGGGCATTGGGGTTTGCCTTGGTCAAACCCCTTTAAGGTAATTAATTCAAAATGATGAAAGAATGTAATGAGGCATGCAATAGTAAAGGTAACACCTTGCCATGAAGATTGATCTTGAATAGTAAAGGTAACACCTTGCCATGAAGAATCTACCCTTTAATGTCTTAGGATTCTATCTTGACGACTTCCAATGATGAAACCCTAACTTTCTTGACTTGAATAGAGAACATAGATGATGAATGAATGGTGAGAGATGTTTGAATGAGTTAAGAGATAGTTGGGGGATAAAATGGATGTATAAAAACTTATTTATACATAATTATGCTGTAATTACCCAATAATACAGCATCAAAGGCCGACATAAGGTCTCTTAAACTAAAAACCCGAAGGAAATTTTGAATTATTTTGAATTTTGAGCCAAGAGGGACTCATTCGCCATCAATGGAAAATGGGTCCCACTCTAGGCGTGTAAGTGGGTGTTGGGAATTAAGTTGCATTTAATGAGGTTTGTTGGGTTTACATTCAAAAATACACTTAATCAAGTCTTATGAGTGTATAAAGGGCCCAAATAAAGCATTAGAAAGGTTTATTTCATTATGACACACCTAGAAAAGCATGGAATCTTGTTACAAGACTTTACAACACTTTAAAATAGGACTTGATAAGGGATAAATAGGTGTTTTTTAGTTGAATTATAATAAGAAAGTTTTATAAAAGTGTAGAAATGTGTTACAACACCTTTACAAGACATTAAATGCATTTGGAAAGGCCCAAGACCTAGTGTGGATGTGAAAAACACCTCACAATACTAAATCAAGACCTTATTAAGTGCAATTTATCATCAATTATTCCAATGTTAAGCAAGTTGCCTTTTTTCTATGGTACATTTAGCCACAACTTTAGTGAGAGGATGAAGTTGATTGAAACTCACACCAAAGTAGACATTCAAGAGATTTTTTATCATACCAATGTGGATGAAAAAGGATAACAAAGATAAAAGGAGGTGGCCAAGCCCCCATGATCAAAGATCCAAAGTCAAACTAATAGAAGCACAAAAGGACATACACAAGGTGAAAGACATGAAGTGAAACAAGATACATGATCATGCAATGGAAAGAACTAGAAGAGCGAATATAAAAAGATGGATCAAGCTTCAACCATTTGTCCAGCTAGTTGTGGATCAAATCTAGGTTGTTTTTCCAAAAAGAAAATGCATACTCACTCTAGGGTGATGGAACTCTTGGTTGTCCACCATGTGAGAAACCCCATAAGGTGAAAAAAATATGCTCAAACAATATGCACTCACAAACACATAGGTGGCTATGGGGAAATTCATGCCTCAAGATGGGCTTCTTGCTCAACCATACGAAAGTTATACCTTTTGATAAAGTTAATAAGGTGCTAGAAAAATGATCTTCAGGCTCCATGAGGTAAGAAAAAATTTGTATGCTTGAAACTCATAGACATTGTAAATGTAAAATAGTGTAAGGTTTGTTCAAAGGGATTTTGCTTATTTTGTGCAAAGTCTCATCTTCGGGAACATTGTGCTAAATTCTTCCTAGAGAGGAAAAGTGCAAATGCTCTCATCTTGTTTTTAAGAGAGGACACATGCAATATCTCATCTTGTTTCCAAGAGAGGAAAAGTGCAAGGTCTCATCTTGGGGAACATTACACCTAATTCTTCAAAGAGAGAAAATTGCAAGAAAAAAGAAAATCACATAATGAAATGTGAGTGGTGATGTATGCCCCCACTTTAAAGTGGTTGTAAACACCAGTACTATGATTAATTTCTTTAAAGTAGAAGAAGGAGAACATGAGAGCTTACTCAGAAAGCCCTATGCCAAGTCATATGTTTTTGAGAAGCTACATCATGTAAAGGGGAGTATGTAACATGTGAACCAACTTAAGGCACATCGTTCATGTCCCAAGCTTTCTCTTATATTTTCATGAAAGGTTAACAGCTAGCCAAAGGAGGCAATGACATATGACATACAAGGGCATTGCTACATAGCCCCTTGCCCCCACTTAGTGCAGGACAAGGGTGAGCCAAAATGATTAATGAAATGCATGGTAGAGTGAAAATCAATATCAATTAGAGGAATTAGGTGTTCCCATAGAAGGAAGAATACAAAATTCTTGAAAATGTTAGATTTTACAATTCAACATTGCACATTCATTAGTGGAGTGACCATAAATTCTATGATATGCACAAAATGAAGTCTTATAATAACATTTCTTTCAAGTTCATGGAGGAAGGGTTATCAAGTGATCTTTGAGGAGTCTTGACAAGATACCCTCTTGATCAAGGGGAGAAGTATTTTCTGTTGTTGGTGGCAAAGGGATGTCGTTCTTAGTACAGGATGTCATACCTACGCAAGGTTCTTTAGATTACAATATTTTGTTATCACACTTATAGAAGGAGGGAAAATATATTGAATGCAAATCATTGGTGTCTTATGAGATGGAATTGACATTAAGCGAAGGTGTATTTATTTGTTTGATGGCTTGTAAAGGAGAACAATCAAGACCACTAGTGTCTATTAGTTCAGGATACTTTACAATTAATGTTGGCTTAGAAGAATGTTGGGTGAGAGTGTTGATGTTGATTGAAGGCTTGGTTATTTCTATCAAACGACAATAAACAAGGTCATGAGTTATTTTTTGTGTGATACAATTGATAGGGTTGAAAATACCTTATTCATTAGAACCATATTCTTTTCCACTATAGCCAAGTTGTTTCATAAGCTCATACCCTTTTCCATAAAGCTTTTTCATTGCTTTAGGATCGTTTGGTGATTGGTGATAAGTGTCGTCAAAGGTGGTTGTGTATTGTGTTTCGTTGTCTAAATTGGTTGAAGTAGATGCTTTTGAAAGGTCATCTGAAGTTTGTGTTGAAATTATTATTTCTTATTTTTCCTTATTTCAATCTTTGTGGATGATTTTTTACTTGCCCATAAAGTCATATTCAAAATCTAAGCAACCCAAATCATCTTCTAATAGCTTTGAAATTGTTTGAAGATGTTGGACAGGGTCCACTTGTGTGGTTGGTGTTGGACATGGTCCACTTGTTTCAAGGGATTCTTTGTGTTTTTCTCAATGTTTAAATAATTGTTTAGATGAGGGTCAGCTTCAAGTGTGTACACTTTCTTGTTGTAGATGTATTTCATTTTTTGATGAAGAGTAGAAGGCACACCATTCATTGCATGAATCCACGGTCTAGGGTGAAGCCACAATAGTGGTTTACAATTCAAGTGAGGAAGGAAAACTCACAAAAAATGTGATTTTGGGGGTTCGTACGAAGCTTCTAGCTTGACCAAACCCAGAAGGGGTTTGCTCAGACCAGGGTTCGAGCTAACCCCTTCAAACCCCAGGTGCCAAAAAAAAAATCATTGACAAGGGGTTCGAGCGAACCCCTAGGGGTTAGTACAAACCCCCCTTATCTCTCATCCCCCCTGAGATACAAAAAAATCTAATTTTTTTCACTTTGAAGCTCTGTTTTGTTCCACATGTTTTGCACACATGCCCTATTCAGAATGGGGACCCTCTCTTCATGTTTCCTTGATGGGTCATTTTGTGTCATTTCCTCGTTTTGTGTCCCCCTAATTTTGGTGTCTAAAATTTTCAACAAGCCTCATAGTATCATTTCAAGTTAACCATGTTTCACCCCAAAGACTTTTTTGAGTCCCTCCACTCCCTGGTGACCTGGCCTCCAGAACTTGAACCCTTTATAGCCATTTCTAGGACTTCATCCCTCCTTGGATATTTTGAACATCTGTTGGCCCCTGACGACCTGGCCTTCGGAACCCATCCTTTCCATGCCTATTTGAACATCTGCTAGCCCCTGGGAACCCTGCCTCTGCAACCCAGCCCCTCCATGGCCATATCTAGGACTCCATCCTTCCTTGGCTATTTTGAACATCCACCAGCCCCTAGTGACATGGCCTCTTGAAAATAGACCCTTCTTGGTTGTTTCTGGGACTCCTTCCCTCAATGGTCCTTTTAAACATTTGTCAGTCGCTGATGACCCAACCTTAAGAAGCTGACCCCTCCATGGCAATTTCTAGGACTCCATCCCTCTTTGGCCATTTTGAACATCTGCCAGCCCCTAGTGACTAAGCCTTTCGAACCTGGCCTGTCTATGACCGTTTCTAGGACTCTATCCCTCCTTGGCCATTTTGAACTTCTATTGGTGACCAGCGACCCAACCTTCAAAACCTAGTGCCTCCATGGCCATTTCTGGGACTCTGTCCCTCCTTGGCCATTTTGAACTTTCGCCAGCCCCTGGTGACTTGGCCTCTAGCACCCGACCCCTCCGTGGTTGTTTTGAACTTTCGCCATCACCTAGCAACCCGATCTTTGAGACCTAGCTCCTCAATGGCTATTTCCAAGACTCCATCCCTCCATGGCCATTTTTTACTTCTGTTAGCCCCTGGTGACCCAGCCTTCAGGACCCGGCTCCTCCATGGCTATTTCTGGAACTCTGTCCTTGGCCATTTTGACCTTCCACCGGCCCTTGACGATCTGCCCTTTGGGACCTGACCCCTCCATTGTTTTTCATGACTTTCCTTCCGGGCCACTGTGTGCTCATTGTCATTTCAAAAGGGCAGTGACCGTCCGACTTTCCCCTTCCAAACTTTTTCTTTTTCCAAAATGAGTTCAATCTTAAAGAATTTTTTCTTAGTGCTCATTCTTCCCCTTTCCCCATGCACTTTAATTGAAAAAAAATAGTTTTGCTAAGTTTTGTGACATCCAGAAAGTTCCCTTTTGATTTCCTATCCCATGTTCACTAGTCATCCCCTCGGGCCCGTACTAATGTTTATGGTCCAAATGAGCTCCAAATATGAATATTATGATCTTTTGATGATGCATGGATGGATCTAACAAGGATTTTACAATATTTGACTAACATTTGTCTTGATTTGTGTATGAAAGCACCTATCGTGCTTCATTTATGTAGGATTCAAGGAGCCTAGTTTGTGTCCGTCAAGAGACCCATTGAGAAAGCTAAACAAGGAAAAGTGCATCACTCATGTCACCATTCATTTTATGCCAACCTTTCCTCATAGCACCCATTAATAGAGCTAGCATTACAAGTGAGCCTATGTCCAAGGAGTCAGTGACAAAATGCAATGGGGTGACTTTGAAGAAGGCATGAGGGAGTTGTCTTACTTTTCACCAGATGATGATGACCTAACACCTGGATTATGGGCAACCAATCCATTGATGCCAGTCATCAGTAGGCTCATTTGATCCAATAAAGAACACTACAAAGACATTAAGTAATAAAGTAGCTTTGAGGCAATTTTAGCTATAGTAAAAGGGAAATTAGCTAAATGATAAAATTTCTACAACACCTAGGCACTAGATGATAATATAGGGAAAGGAAAAAATTGCATTTTAAAATTATTAGATAATGGGGGGTAGGTGAAACCTTGATGTAATCAAATTTGGGCCACACAATGTAATTCAATCTTGGCCATTCATTTGTACTTTGGAAAACTATAAATAGGGGCTTGCCCCTCATTTGTAAAAGGTTAGAGAGCTATTGTAAAAAGCATTTGCAGCAATAGAAGACAACATTGCATGATTTTATGGATGTTCTATTTGAGTTTGCTCATCTTGCACGTATGGTTCTACTTCCATAGTAGTTTTAGTTGTAGATTCTTGAATGGAAGTGATAATGGAAATTTTTGTTATGGTATTTGATGAACTTTCAGCCCATACTTTCAGCACTTGTTGATGACAAACTGTTGTGTAAAGTTATCCTGGGCTTCTTGATTTCAATATTGCAAATTAGTTCAATCACATGTGTATGATGTGCATGTGCAATCTGAAAATCTGCAGTCCTTAGAAGATTACACTAGTTTTGTGTAACTTTAGGTTCCTCTTGGTGAAGCAGTACCTAGTTTAGGGAGTTTGTCTATTGTAGTAGCCACCATTGTTACTATTCATTTGTAGCTTAGGATTATAACAACTTTCTTAACTATTCAACTTTTGCTATTTCTTTTAGTCCTTGGTTAGAAGAGGATCCAAAGCATCACCATAAAGCTAAATCAAATGAACTTGATGAGTTTTAGCTTGTTGTTCTGAGTGGGTAACCATTATTCATTCACTTCCAATACTTTCAACTCCATTTGCAGATCAAATTTCCCCACTTTGTAACTCATCTGTAAGTCCACCTTGTGGTTCCAAAAAATCACATAAATCAACTAAGATATTCCAAGCACTATCAAGAACTAACATTAGAGACCCTGGGACAGTGTTCTGCAATCTGATTATGGAAGATTATCTTTCAAGAGAGGTAGTGCACCTATGCACTGCCTGTGTTGAGAAGTGCATAAAAACACATCAAAAGAATTGGCACTAGAAGGTGGGCATGACATGTTGAGGCTAGAAAGTTGAAAGTTGGAAGTTGAAAAGAACACTTTCAAGAAGAAATAAGAGATAAGAAGATCTCATCACATGCTAAAACTTAAAATCATAAAATTCTAAAGGCAAGCAATATTATTACTTAGTTGGGTCTGTTGGGGTTGGTTGCAATGGTTGTGGATTATATTGAGTGTTATATGTATGAGCAACAATATTATTACTTAGTTGTTGTGATACATTATTCTTAGGTGGGTAGAGGATGAGTTCGAGTTTGTTTTGAGTTGGAGGTTTATGTGAAGGGGGATAAAGAATGAGTTGAGGTTGAATAATTTTAAATCCCTTACCAAGTGAGAGTCTATAGAATTATGGTGATTCTTGTCTTGCATCATGATATCCTTCCTAGGAGGAGGGTTTTGATGAGAACTACAAACCAAATTTTCCTGGCATTCTAAGGTTGGTTCTTCTAAAAGGACTTCATTGCAAGTAAGAGAATGATTAATGGTTGAATTGTATTTCCCAAGAAGGGTTTTGGTAGGTGAAGGGGGATAACTAATATTTTGATGACCTTCATGGAATAGGTTTTCTAACATCAAAGTATCATCTTCACAACAATGAGAGATACTAGGAGAAGAAGAAATTGTAGTGTCATGATTATCTATGGTTGTATTTTTTGGTAATGAATGTATTATCTAGAAAAAGTGGTAAAAGGAGAGACACAACTTGGATTCTCAAAGTTCTCATTGATTGTTTCTTCTAACACCGAAATACCTTCCTCTCAATAGTTGAGATATTAGGGGAAGAACAAATATAATCATTAGGAATGTCCAAGGTTGTATTCTCTTACACTAAAACACTCTTAGAGGGATAAGATAGGGTGTGTTTCCTAATATGTTTAGTGATGTAAGATACTAGAATTGTGTGAACAAGAATGAAAAACACTTGTGACCATTTCATGCAATATTTCAGAAATATAAACAATGTATGTAAAAAAATGCAAAACATTATTATCCTATTTATACAAAATTTGAAGAATGTACACAATGTATATGCAAGAATAAAAGACACTTTTATCAAAATTGTGCAAAGTTTTATGAATAAAAATATTGTGTAAGAAAAAGTGAAAAGTACTTTTAGCCATGTGATGAAAATTTTTAGAAAGGTGAACATTTTCATATCTAAGGATGGTAAGAATTGAAGTGACTTGAAGAATGAGTAGTCTAAAATGATGTTTTTGAGCTTAATGCATAAAACAATTATTCCCAAAACTTTCCAAACTTATACTATATGATACTAGGAGGCCTAGGAAGCATAGAAATGTGGTTTCCAATGTTGTAATAGACAATCAAAAATCTGGACAGGGATTGATTCGCCTAGCATGGTGAATGAGTCCCAGTAAGGGTCTTTTGTAAAATTTTCAGAAATTTTCAATTGATTTTGATGCTTTTATGTTGTATGATGCAGACCTAAAATGTAGATGCAAAATTTTAGAAAATTTTAAAGAAATTATATGCAAAAATGCAAACTAAATGAGCTTTTCACTAATGCAAGTTTTTGAAACCGTAGAATGCAAAATAATGCAAAATCTAATGTGTGCAAGTTATTTATAGGATGGCAATGGAATCCTAATCAGAAAACAAAGTTTTCTAAAATTAGGTTCACTAAAATGAACCATATATTTTTTAGGAGTGTGAAATGCTATGACTCTTTTGCTCAATTTGGATCTTTCACCTAAACGAAAGAGATAGATCTCACACCAAAATCTAGGCAATTACCTCAAATTTATGCACGTATGATGGAAATATGCATAAATTTAATGATATAAATGCAAAAACCTAATAAAATGAATTGGTTATTGATGTAAAACTATTGAAATGCATGTTGTTTGAAAACGCATTGTGATATGCAGGAAAACCTAGAAATGAATGCAAATTGCGGCAAAAATGCATGAAACTAAAAGTGTGCACCAGAGATCTTGATGGAAGGTATAAATGACATTTGAAATGTTGTTTATCCTAAATTTTAGGCCTGGTGGGACTCACTCACTATTCTAGGTGAATTAGTCCCAATTCTAGGAAACTATTCCAAAGCCCATTTCAAACAAATGGGTACCCAGAAATGTAGAAAACCAAAAATAGGCCTGGAGGTGGGACTCATTCACCATTCATGGTGAATTATTCTACTTTTTAATTTCTAAAAATTTGAGAGTGGAACTAGGGGCCTTTGGCCTGCACTTTCTGCTTCTCCAAATGTTCAGTTTTGAAACTGTCAACTTCGGGCTTGAAAGTGACTTTTTGTAGGTATTTTGACTTATCCAATGAAGAGATGACTTGAAAAACTTTGAAATACAATATTCAATGATTTCTAAGCCTCCAAGATGTCTAAATCTGCAAGCATAGAAGAAGAGAAGAAGAAATGTTGGATGTTAGGGCATTGGGGTTTTCCTTGGTCAAAGCCCTTTTAGGTACTTAAACCAAAATGATGAAAGAATGTAATGAAGCATGCTATAATGAAGGTAATACCTTTCCATGAAGACTGATATTGAATTTCTATAGAAAAACATGAAGAATCTACCCTTGAATGTCTTAGGAGGCTATCTTGATGACTTACAATGATGAAACCCTACTTGCTTGACTTGAATAGAGAAGATAGATGATGAATGAATGGTGAGAGATGTTTGAATGAGTTAAGAGATGAATGAGGGTTAAAATGGATGGAAAAATACTTATTTATACACATTTATTCCCTACTTACCTAGTATTACAACATCGCAGGCTGATATAAGGTCTTTTTGACTGAAAACCCGAAGGAAATTTTGAATTATTTTGAATTTTGAGCCAAGAGGGACTCATTTGTGACCCATGGTGAATGGGTTCCACTCAAGGCATGTGAGTGGGTGTTGGGAATTAAGTTATAGTTAATGAGGTTTGTCAGGTTTACATTCAAAAATACACTTAATTAAGTTTTATGAGTGTATAAAGGAGCCAAATAAAGGATAAGAAAGGTGTATTTCATGATGTCAAGCCTAGAAAAGTGTGAAATCTTGTTACAAGACTTTACAACACTTTAAAATAGAACTTTATAAGGGATAAAAAGGCTATTTTTAGATGAATTATAATAAGAAGAGTCTAGAAAAGTGTAGAAATGTGTTACAACATTTCACAACACCCTCACAAGACATCATTAAATGCATTTGAAAGGGCCCAAGAACTAGTGTGGATGTGAAAAAAACATCACAACACTAAATCAAGACCATATTGCGTCCAATTTATCATCAATTACTCCCATTTCAAGCAAGTTTCCTTTTTTTTATGATAAACCTACCAATTGACCTCTTAAAATTGCATAAATGTGTGAAAGAATAGACAAATATTTTCCCTAATTGACCTTCCCCATTACTTCGATGTACCCATTGCACACAAAGGAGTGATTGATAGTTTGATACCAAAGTGCGACTATATTTACACTCAAGTTAAATTGTGCTTCTAATCATTTCCTTTTTTGTGTAAGATTAATCATCTTGATTACATTGACATTAATTTTTATAATTGGAATTATAGGTTGAGAAAAATGTTTGAATTTCAAAAGTTATTAGACTATGCCATTTTTTATTAATCATGGGCATGACAATTCTCTAAGGATTTTTTATGCAATGATGTGTAAGGAATACATATAATTTTTTTGGATTAGGGTATTATAATTTATCATGGGAATTTCAAGGTTGGTTTTGGGTAGTATTGGCTCATAATTAAATTAAATTTCATTTAGTAGTTTGATGTACTATTTATTTCTATTTATTGGATGCTTGAAATGGACTTTATTTAGTGCATATTTTAGGTATTTGTATGTTGTCAATATTAATCTATCTTGTGTTAGGATCCTTTCTTAGAGTATATTGAAACCAATATTATATTTACTTATTTTTGATTCAATGTTTAGGTTATTCATTTTTATCTAATACAAATCATCATTTTAAGTAGTTTTATAGTGGTATTTACCTCTTGTAACCTAAATTCACAGGTTTAGGTGATTTTTTGTGTTGATTCCATCATAACAAGTTACCTCCACTGACTAGAACATTTTCCTTGATGCTACTCTCTCTTCAACCCGAGGGAATGTTAATGATTTCTATCATACTTGCACAATGAGTTGAATGTCAACATATTTATTCCTATGTATATTTCAACAATACTTAACAGATTCAAATTGTCTATCTAATTGTCTTCATTTAAACAATCAATACAATAATCTAGTGATTAAGGTAGGCTAATTAAATGGGATGTGACCAAAAGATCTATACTTTTTTTTTTGGGTGCTCTTGGCCACTTAAATATTGAAAAATGTATACGTGGTGAATATACCACAATGATAATTTTTTGGAGGTTAATGGTTTACATTATGAATATGTCACATCAATGAATTACTAATAGTGAATTGTTGCTGGTGAATTGCTACTAGTAAGTTGCTAGCGGTGAATTTTTGGTGATGAATTTTCTTAGAGATGAAATATTCATGTCCCTTGAAATCTTGTAAATGCTTTTGATAAAGGAAAAAATGGGTTTTATAGGGACCCAAAACCACAAAGTTTACAATATAAAATAGGAAATGACAAAAATGTCCAATGAATTAAATAGGCTGCAATAAAAGAAAAATATTGAATAAATAGCAGCCAACCAAAAAAATCCAAGAAGGACAATCAAAGAGCTAGCTAAAACGTAGACCAAAAAACTGCAACAACTAATCCAAAGTCTTCAGAATAGTCTTAGTCTCGGCCTCCAAATCCTACATATCCTGGACACCCTTCTTGAAAGTTTGAATCATATGTGGCATGGGGGGTGCCTTATTTTTTATATTAGCCCTGGTTCTCTTCGAAAACCCAATGTCCTCTTCCTATTTTCTTATATTTCACCTCTTCCAAATCAACAACCAAGGACCCCTGTTGAGCTTTATCCAGTTTTTCAGTCATTGCATTGATAATGATAGCATTATGTCTTGCCATTCTATTATTCTGTTCAATAATTATCTTCACAATATTTTTTTATTTTTTCCAAGTCAATTTCAATCCTTTTGTCCTTACCTGCATTGTCTTGGGTCTCTTTACTAGCAATGTTCTCATTATGCTCTTCATCCTTCTTGCATAATGCAGAAACCTTAGCTCCCACTTCTTCCAATTTACTCTGGAGGGCCCAATTTTTTATTTTTAGGTCATTAATTTCATGAAAGACCATTTTAACATTCTGAAATGATCCACAACATTATTTTGAGCTATGCCCAAAAAATTAGCAAAGGTTCCCTATCAAGATTGAAGCAACTTTTAGCAGGGTCATAGGCTCCAAGGGACACAGTTCTAACATCTTTGTCCATCGACGAGATAGTAGAGGAAGAATTATTATTTGTGCCAGAGTCCTTAGAATTAGGAGAATCTTCAAAATATGAAACAAGGTTTTTGATAGGGAAATTCTTTCCAGTGCCTTTGGCTTTGGCAGTAGAGCTTCCAGGCTCAAAAGTAGGGTAGATTTTAATAGACTGGGGATTATGGATTTGTATTTTCTTTCCTGTCTAGACAGAGGGTAGATCCAAGACCATCCTTAGTAGACTCAAATTAGGTTTATTCCCCGAACAACTAGGTTCAATGTCATCTTCTCAGACGTCAAAGAGGCATCTAGGTTAGTAGGGGCCGACATATTTTGGAAATGTTCAAAAATTAACCTTATCAGACCAGTATGTAATATAGGATATCTTTTAGGGTTTTTCTTATGGTCTTCCAGACTCTTTCTTAAGGAACAAAGTAAGTAGTAGGGGAGAGAAACCCTAACCTTATAGCGAAAATGATTGATAGCTGCAGACCCTAGTGAACTGACCATCCAGGGTGATATACTCCATAATGGCGCGAAGAAATTTTCTCCAGAGACATTAATGGTGCCAGCCTCGAAGTAACTATTGGAAACTTTCACAAGTTTCAATTTTTCCTTGTCTTTCTTTGGAAATCTGACCACCGTTTCATCAGAGAAATTCTTGTGCCAGAAAAATTTGTGTCCTTTAGTGGACATACCAATCACTTCAGCAATGAGATTTTCATCAATCTTAACTTTCCTACCAAAAAGGGTTATTTCCCCATTGTCCCAATTCTTCTCATAAAGCTCTGTAGCTTCCTAATTAGACCCATGGAGTTTCTCCAAAAAAGGGAGTAAACCGCCACTTTTAAATTTGTTCCATGCTTTAGTGCTTCTTGTGTGCATCTCAAAGCTATCTGGCTCAACTCTTTTTCTATCTCCTCTCATTTTAGCAAGCACAGTAATGGAGAAAGAGACAAAATCTTGGTTCGAAATGGTCCTGCCAAACTTGTGAGCCCTCAAAGAAGGCTTACAAGCTAATTAGCTCAGCCCCATGTAATCTAATGATAGTGATGTAGCTACCCCATTCTATCATCATTATTGAGGTGACACAAATCTTTCCCATGTGACACATCATAGTTCAATAAGGCTTGGACATTAACACATAAATCACTGATATTCAACCATGTGTGTTGTCATTTACTTTTAACCCCTTCGTTCATAAAAATGTCTGCCACAACATTGGCTTCTCTATAGGCATGGGATATCTTTATATTATAAAACTTAGCTAAGGTCGAAATAGCATCTTCAATCCAATACTTTATGGTCCATGAGGGGGGGACCTACCTAGAATACATTCAATAATATTTTTTGAGTCCCCTTCAAGCCAAAGGATTTTAAAATTTAGACTATGAGCCAAATTTATTACATGAAAATCTCTGACTTCCTCAGCTAAGTGATTGGTTTGTGAACCAAGGAGGGTAGCAATCACACCTAGAAAATTGCCAAAAGAATCCCTTATAACTTCACCGCATCCCACCACCCAAAGATTGCCTTTAGCCACCCTATCAAAGTTGGCTTTGATCCAACCGTTAGGCAGAAAATTCCAGCAGACACCCTCACTATTCTTCTTAGCATATTTAGGAGCATAGGAAATATCATAGCTAATTTTCCATTCCTTAGTGATTGTTAGATCATAGGAGGAACAAGCCACTTTCTCGAGATTACAATCCTTCTAGGGGATTGCATTGAAATTTTCTTTCATTAATCTAATTATTTGATCAAACATTATGACCTTGAAAGATTCCTTATCTCTATAAATTCTATTGTTTTGTTCTTTCCATAGACCCCAAGCAACATGAGGGAAGGAAAAATCCCATAGCTTCCAAAGTGTTGCGTTTTAAGTAGGAGCTTTCCATTCAATAAAGAAGTCTTCAATTGACGAGGGGAACACCCAAGATAATTTTGAGTAACAAATAATTTTTTCCCAAATCAAGGTAGCAAATGGACAATGAAGAAACAAATGAAAAACTGACTTTGCTTTCATCTTGTAGAGATAACATCTATTGGGTATTTGAAAACCACACTTGCAAAGATTATCAATCATGAGCACTTTGTTTTGAAGTAGGATCCAGAAGAAGATGTTGACTTTAGGTACCAAGTGTTTGATCCATTCATTTGACTAGAAAGAGGGGGCCCTGGGCAGAAGACGACCCCAAAAAAATTGACGAAATAGAGTAGTTGCCTGAAGGTTCATCTTTCCAAACAAGATCTACTCTTCTGTCTGATCATGGAAAAGTTTGACAGCCAAGAGGGAGGATTGAACAGGAGCAAGAACCTGACTAACAAGACATTGATCCACCCATTTTGTATTCTCCCAATAATCTTTAACATACAACCCAAAGAGAGCTTTACAAATCTTAGCCCACCCGCGAAAAGGTTCAATTTACCCTAGGTCAAAAGACCTCCATGTTTGGCACAATTGTAACAATAACTTCTTGTCATTGTTCCTTCATAATAGGAATCTATTGGTGAGCATAAGCCTATGTTGTCTCAAGATGTGGCTTCACTCAATCATGACCAATAATAACCTTTCATAAATCCTTAAGAAACATTATGTATAGAATGCTTATATCTTCCATGGTGAGAATTTGAATTATATATGAAAGAAAAAACCCCACTAAGCAATATGTATTCAACATGTTGTGATTTTCATGTAGTTTTGTAGAAAGCTACGTATCTACAAACAATCAATGCATACTCATTGTTTATAATGACCTTAGACTAGGTTTTTAATTCAAGTGAAACACAACACACTATTTCTTGTATATTGCAAGGTTATTAGGAATCATAGGTAATTTGGCAGTGACTATAAAACTATCACAAAATTTTCATCCTAACCTATGTGTATTCTATTTAAACCTTTTCAAACATGCATGCACTTTTGAAAAAAAACCTAGTACAATACTACACAACACATTTCCTCATTCTACAAAATCAAAGGCACTTCACTAATAACAATGGTCAATTGACTCATTGATATTGAAACTATCCACTAGTCTGTGTTCTAGATAAAATTTATAAAAAGTAACTTCCTTTAGTATGATAGCATGGATTCATCTATACAATCTCCTTTTTAGTTGTAAAGTATATGAATCAACTTCCCTTAACATTAACAAGCATGCATAGTAAAACCACATCTCAAATGTCAATCATGTTTGCAAAGACTAATTTTTCACTAGTTCTTAGATTGAAGTATCTTTATATTAGATACTCAGGAAACATGGGTCCCATATAGGTCCCGAGGTCGACTCACGCTCCAAGATGAATTTGGTATAGGTCATTTCGGGTGCAGTCTTTTCCCCTAGAGGAATAGTCTTGCCTTAGCTTGCCTTCTCCTCCCCCAAAACTTGGCAAAAAAAGTAAGACCAGGGCAGGGGTGGTTGAGTTCACTGGGCTAAGTCACAAATCCTATGCAATCTGAACACATGGTCTAGGGATACCAATGAGTTATAAAAAAAAATGAAACATGGGTCAATGAGTTTGACTCGTAAAACTACACAGTTGAATCCTAATAGCAATATCACAATTTGACATGCTATGGAAAATACCTCCTACTTATCAATAATACTAGTTTACGAGACACTTAAAAGCATGCATATAATTATCATACCCAACACAAGTGAGTGGCATTCCACCATCACACCTTTGTTGTATATATATAGAGTAATCTTAACTCAAAGCTCGCATCTTCCAACAGGAAAAATCCTTTAAATTCCAGTGCCTTTCAATTGAATAATACAATGTATTCAAGTGGACACAGGCTACAAAACAATTCCTTGGAGAGGGTGGAATAATTTTCTCCTTACAACGCGTGTTTATTTAAGTCCCTTAGTGAACGCCAATTGGAAAACGATAAAAGCTGATATAAACCCACCTTTCACCATGCCTGACTTCTAAATTAATGTTTTTAGCGGCAACCAGCTCAGGAAACTGTGATCTCTAGTCACATGGAATTCGCAATGTTGTGACAGTAGCAATAGGTGGGACATCACGTGACGTTCAAGAATAAGAATGAAATTGTGGTTAGTTGACAACAAAATTAAGTATATATGTTTATTTGATATAGTGAAAAGATAATCTTTATATTCAAATTTTAAAATCATCTTCTTTCTTTTGAGATCAACTTGCACGCTTTGATTAAGAGGTTGAGCAACTTATTTGAATTTAGAATAATATAAGAATGCAAGGATGTGTAAGGAGTGTTATATTTATCATAATGATTATGTTTGGGATTCATGCATTCTAGTGTGATTAGGGAATTTTCATTTTTGGATGTTATCGGCTTATAGTTTTTAATTTCTTTTGTTTGATGTATTGGTTTTACTATTTGTTTGCTGTTTGGGATGGAATTTATGTTGAATGTTTTGTAAGTATTTGTATGTTGTCAATATTCTTATAGATGAACTATTGGTGTTGTCTTTTGTGAATAATTTTTGGTTATGGTATATTGTAATCATTATCATAATTTATTAAAACATTGGTTTAAATTTTGGATTTTTTTTTTTTTAATAATATATCATTGTGTTAAGATAAATTATTTTACTGTGTTATTTGTTTTTTCTAATTTTTTTTACATTGTTTTTTTTATGAATTTATCTTATTAGATTAATATAAGAAGTGTTTCCAAATATTAATTTCTTTCCATTTGGTAGGAGAGCCAAATCAATTTGAGTTCTATTTTGTACAAACATGATTTTTTGTACTAATCTACATTAAAGTTGTAGCATGGACATAAATCTTCATTTTATGGAAGATTGTAACAAAAGAAGTGCATGATAGTAGGGAGAGGTCCAATATTAGGTACAATAGCTGACCAAGATGGGACCACCTATGAGAACTTATTTACTGAATAAAGTAATTTAAATATTCCTAAACCAACACTTTATTACACCAACAAATATAACTTAGGATCCAATCAATGTTTAATTATTTTGTTAATATTTATTTATAATTTATTTATAATAGGTTTTAAATATAGGGTACATACAAATCTACCTATGAATATTTCAAATAGACACATGTTATATATGTTACCTTGTGAAAAGACCTTAAACTCATTTTAATACTAAGTCCACATATGGAAAATAGCACTTTAATTTTCCTTGATACTCACAAAACTTTAAAAAGAATATAGATTAATTGTATTAGGTACACATGATGTGGCCACTTGTACAATAAAATATTGATTTTCGAGTGTAAAGTCCTTTATAAAGAAAATGCATTATGAAGTGTACCTTGCAATTATAAAAGGTTTACTATCGATAAGTGAGCGCGGCGGGGGTGGGGGAAGGGGGGAAAGGTGTAGGACGACTCCCCTATGGGGATTGGGGGTCCCAGGCCGTGAAGGGGATTCGTGGATAACGTCCCTGAAAGCCACATTTTATGGATATTTTATTATTGTAAATTTTGACCATTCATCATTAGATCTCAAATATGATAGTAGATATTTTTTTGGGTTATCTTTCCCAAGAAGCCAATCGTATTTTATGAGGGCATTGAATTATGGTTGTGCATTATGATGTATTCTAAGAGTCTAATAGTAGTCATGTTGCCTCTTGATCTTTGGTTGGTAGTACTCTTGTGAGAATTTTTCTCTACAAATACTTTGTAATCTTCATGATTTTTGAATAATTTATTAGGCTGCTTTTGGAGTGTGGGGTTTTTCTCTCAAAAAGTCTTTCTCCACATTAATCATTGTGTTGTGGTATGCATGATATTTACATTTATTTTTGTTTAATTTTTTGCATCTATTGTAAAGATCTATGAAGTTTTACATTATCCTCTTCTCAAGAGTATTGAAGGAAATATTGGGGTTTTTCTCCCAAAAAGGTTTTCTCCATGTTAATCATTGTATTATGGTATGCATGATGTATACAATTTTTTTATTTTTTTCGTAACTATTGTAATAGCCTACGAAGATTTCCTTTATCCTCCTCTAAAAATTATTGTAGGAAATTGTTCTACTATCTTAGCTTCTCTACATGCAATAAAATAGATATGCCTCATATCTCCTCATCAACTTAATTTTATGAATTGATATTTTCCCAACTACTAGTCACATCTTCCATGAATACTTGCAAGCACCATAATCAAAGGTGTAAGACTCATAAATGAATTTATCAAAATAGGAGGAAGAAAAAAAATATTTTAGACCCAAAAAGCATTGAACCAAATCAATGAACTACCCAAATTATTAGAAATTTTAGAATTGTAAGCATCCATCAAATCAGTACATTGGAGTAATGTATGCACATCACAACACAACAAACAAATCTCCTAACCTCTTACATAGGTTAAGTGATATAGAGACACTCTTGATGTTAGCTATTCTTCTCCCCATGCTATATGAAATGAAAAATCTTGTGAAGAAATCCCAAGATTTTTTTTTTTTTTTTGAATATGCCTAACTATGTAAACACAAATGCTTGGCCCTTGATCATCTATATCTAGATCTAACACAAAAAATCCCAAATTATTTCATGTGGTATAAAGTTACTTATTTGAATAATCCTGATAATTATATATAGTTTAATGGAAGCAAGAACTTATGTATCTGTGTATGTGGATATGAGATACTAATGTACCATAGTAATATAGCTATGTGCTCTAATATCAAAGTAGTTTTTATTGAGGAAGAGTTTATGGCATTGTAAAATCTCTTTCCTTGGAGATTCGTGAAAGATTCCCTCAACATGAAATACTTGAAGCCATGGGTATTATGTATCCTAAATTATGAGTAAACCAAGATAACCCAAAATATTTTCATGATAAAGTAAAAATCTTAATAGAACAGCTTTTGAAAAGTGTAATATATAATGAGTAGGCAATAGAAGGAATTTTAAATGAAGATAAAATTAGACAACTATGTAAGAATTTTTCAATAGCTATGAGGGGCCAATATGATTCCATGGGCATGGAGAAAGCCTTGGAACTGAGATCAATGAGAAAGGTTTGGAAAAAATTAGGTCAGAGTGAAATATTGCATGGTATGATGTCAAGATATTTTAAACTTGCTGATGTATGTCAAACAATGATATTGGGGTCGATGGAGGATGAGAGAGTTTTCAATTAAGAAAAAACCTAGACAAGAATTAAGAAAATTACTTGAGGATGAAAGAAACTACATATTATGTCAAAAAATTTCCTTTTGAAAGAACACTCACAGTTTAGAGGTCCACATGTGGAAGAAGAGGGACTAGGTTGTACGACATAGACACTCTAATTCCAAACACTGGTACTGTTGGCATGAGCAATTACAATGGGACAAAAAATAATGACATAATGAATGTTTAATTTGAGATGCAGGCCAAATAAAATGAAGAGGAGACTCAAAATCAAGATGACTCTTTTACTTTATCTCAAGTTGAACGTCAATTTGAGGACCCTGACTCCATTTGGGAAATGGAAGTGAATTAGCTATTTTTAGGTATTTATACTACACTTCATGAATCAGTTTCCATTGTTCCAAACTATAGTTGATGATATTCAATATTGTAATCCATGAAATTTTGAATCATTGCACTTCATGAATCATATTCCAAACTACAGTTGATGATATTTTATATTGTATTCTGTGAAATTGTGAAATTTTATATTTTATATTGTATTCCATGGTATTGAATTTTATATGTGATTCTACATCATTTTTAAATAACAACACTTATCACACTACTTATATATTCCTAGTGCATTTCCATTCATGTAATCTTTGATAAATAAGAAAATCCTTGATCATATTATTCATAATTCATGAAACAAGTACATAGGAGAGAAATGGTTTTGAATTTGAACCATTTTGTATTCAATTTCTAGTATTGTTATTAAAATTACATATGTAGACTGATTGGCTCAAAACATAAGACAAAACTCTAAAATTTTCTATGTATTCACTTTACAAAATTCTCTTTCATCAATACAAAACAACAAACCAATACTTCTAGCCTTCAATTCCTTCTTATAGAAATGAAGGAGAAAAAAAAGCTTCAGGCCATAAAGTACACATGTCCCTTCTCAATTGGATCGATACAAAATACATACCCTTTTCAGTTATATTTGTTTTTCCAAATGGACGGAAATGTTACATGATACAAAAACCATTTTCATTTGTCGATGGAGATCATATTCCACCTTCCAAAAGACATATTTAAGTTGATGTAGCAATATCCATATGCTCCAAAATTGTATCCATGTACACCAAACACAAAAGATAGAAGATCATAAAGTGTAGAAAAGCAGAAGAGACAAAAGATCTTCCACATCTGCACCCTTGTCATCAAATTTAAACTAGGGAGAAAATAATATTTTATTCATACTTTAGCAAAATCATATCTATACTATTTCTAGGCTATACATTGTATTTCTCTCACCCATTACCATATTTGTAGACTTATGACCTAAAATTCTATTTCCCAATCCACATTACCACACTTATCATCAATTTTATTTTTTTATAGTTAAATAGCTACTATATGGGGCAACACCCTCTATTAATTAAAAAAGGTTTTTAAAATCTCAGACAGTATGAGACCCTTGAAATAGATGCTAGGGATGCATCCCATCAAAATTTAGCAAGATGCCCACATCTACAAAAAAATTAGACCCAAACATAGAAAAAACTAGCCTTTGACACTAATACGGACTACTCATAGGCCCACCACAAAACAAGTTGGTGATTCATTTGATTATTGACAATACACAAACCCACCACACCATTCTACATGACTAGGTATTGTCACATCTGACCTCATTGATCTACTTGGCTTTGGCTGCACATTCTAGATAATCGGGCAAGCACCACCACAAGCACTATGAGTAGGATGGTTTGCTCACTCTACTCAACCACTGGTATCATTCACAACCTATTATTATCCAATGCACAAATCCCAGACCTCCTCATCTGAGGGTCACCTCTCCTCATCAAGAGCCTCCACCACCACAAACACCTTCACCCATCCCTTCGAGTGGTTCTTGAGAATACCCACTACATGTAAGAGGAATTCAATGAACCTTTCTATCTCACCCCAAAGATTTTTGAGCACTATGTGGTTGAACGAGTGTCCCAAAGGGAATTTTGGTACCAACCATTCATTCCCATGAGCCTTGTAGTAGTGTAGCAGCAAAGGGGTCATGAAGTTACCGTCAATGTTGTCTAATGCCACATCAATATTTTTCAGAAGTGAATGTTGAAATATCATTTAGCATAACTTCTTCCCTTGAAAATTTGACACACCCATGTACATGAGTATCACTAGAAACATGGCAGTGATTTTTGAATTCATCCCGAGCTTGTGAGCTTCCTACAAAAATTCTAGACCTAGAATGCCCTTCACGACCTAGAGCACTAGTGGGTGCTTGGACACTATTATCCCCTTCAACTACTTCCAAGTGACTTTTCCTTGGAATTCATTCTATGGCTTTGTGGAATTGAGAAAGAGTGGAGTCTCCATCACCCCTTAAGAGTGTGTCAAGAGCAGAAAAAGAATTGGTAAAAATGATATTTTCCACCCCTATTTCAAGAAAAACCTCACACATCCATATAGAGACCATACCAAGTATTAAAGGCCTTCATATCCCACAACTTCAATGCTCATACATTTTTGATATCCTACCTTGACCCTCCCCATTCAACTGATCTTGGAATTTAATGAAAAATGTAGTAGTCGTCATTTCACCAATCTCCACCTTAAGTGCATTCTCAATTTTGATGCCCATCACCTATGCATCATCAATCACCTGGGTACTTTCCTCCACCACTTTTCCTATCCTATCTACCACCTCATTTCGTTCTTTGTAGACATGGCTTACTCAAAATACATCAAATTCAATTTTCATTACTTATCATTAATTTTCATTATTGAGATGATACAACATTTTAAAATACTTCAATATAAGGTTAATCTAAAAAATTTTCAAGCCATGTTTTGTAATGCTCCTTAGCTGGCCATTGTATATCCAACAAATTATGTACTTTTGTATTATATTGGTTGTACCTTGCATCAATTAGTACCTTGGCCTCTTTGACAAATGCATCCATCCTCATCTCCATTTTTGTCATATTATCTATGTTAGGATTCAACATAGAATAATCAACAACATTCAACATCATCTTAGAATGAGGAAGCAGTTCTCCTAACTCTTGCTCTGATTTGGAAAACTCCTTTTATTAACCCTTATCATTTAATATGTTGGGCATATTAAACCCTTCCATTTCTCTAAACAATGTCAATTTATTCTGGAGTTGTATTCCCATATTTCCATGAAAATTTATGATTTCATTTACTAAATCAGTGACCTTCAACAAATCAGGAATGTTGGTGGGAGGTTTAGGGTCTTCCTGCATCTGAGGCGTCATTTCTTTCAATGTTACTACCCTAGCATTCCACTTATTACACTCAATTTGGAATGATTTTTTAACTTGAAAGTATTTCACATTTTCCTCATGAATATTTTTGTAGGCATCCCACACATTATCAGCTTTATTTAGCAATTTTGTTACTCCATGTTTTAACACATCATCAAAAATATCATTAACCACTTTGACTGTCTCCATTTTTTCTTTCTTTGTGTTTTCTTTCTCTACTTGAAATTCCTTCTTCATGCTCTAAATTCTCAGTGAGAGGGTTTCTCTATATTGTGTTGATAAAATCTAAAGCATAACTTGTTGGAGAGGGAAAAACCCTAGATGTATTGGTAGCAGTGGCAAGTATCTTGTTATGCTTACCCATCAATTTATTGCACTTATCTAACAATTTTTATAATTAGCTTATGTGATATGGGTCGTGTCTACATTCAACATGACAACATACATTGTCAACTATGTAGATATAGTAGTTTCCATTTCAATAGCCCTTTTAACAACCATAGCTCCAATCTCTTTCTCCATAGACTTTATTACTTTAGGCTTTCTAGTATTTGGTGAAATAGACCAAATAAGAAGTGTATGTAACTTAGGACTAAATCCTAAGAAAAAAACATCGTTATAAAAAATATCCTTAGAGTGGAGGCATCTAGATCTTTCATGATTGCATCTAATGTAATGGCTACTGATAGTACCCATCTAGGAAACAATAGAATCCCACTTCCTTTGACTAGGGGTCTTGCATCCTGTGGTGACATAGCAACAATTTCCTGCATTATTTTTCCTTCCTCCTCCTTCTGAGCTTCATATTGCAAAGATGGGTCAGCCTTTCCTTTTCCTCTTCTATTCTCTTTATTATATCAAAGGCTTTCAAATGGATAACAAAATATCTAAATTATTTTATTTGAACAAAAGCATCATCACACATGAAATCGTCACAATCCTTTATCTTGAAATCATCATCCTCAACTTCATTATACTCCAATTTTACAATTCTACTAGGAGGAACACCAATATTGAAAGCATCTTCTTTTATAGTAGATGGGAATATTTGATCCATTTCCTCCTCCATTGGGATGTATTCTACAGATACCTCAAGTGCATATCCTTCACCTCCTTGGTGTGTTTCAAAATAAGTGACCAATAGGGTGACTATAGACTATTTGCCTATCTCCTTAGCTTGCACTTCAATGTATTGAGCAGGGTGATCCCACAATACTGGTTTACAATTTTTGGCCAAAGCAGATAATGAACTAATTTTTTCTAACTAAATCTTCACTTTCGGGCACCTATAGTGGCTAATCCATGAGGAATTTGAAGATGATTCAAACTAGTGATTTGTGAAATTTTGTTTGTAGATTATAAATATATTTTTTTCAAAAATTTTGGAATTAGATTGCACTTCTTTTTCCATCTCCTTCAAAAACTAGGTTTTTTTTTTTAGTAAACACTATTTTTAAGGAGTGACACTCACTGTATAACACATAATTTTTTTTCCATGAAGGATAAAATTCAAATTTCTTCAAATTTAGATTTGCAACTATGATATCTAGTGCTTCCAATTGGTTTTAGAGTGTTTAATTTAATATTTTTTCCTTAATCAGTTTATGAAGTCAAACTAATTACAATTTGCAAACAAGTAGATTGTATAACACAACATTTTTTGTGTGTATCAAAATTCTTTTTTTTTGTTGGATCTATGACATCAATATCTAGTGCGCTCATATATATATATTTGATAATCTTCTATTTTTCCACATGTGCAGAATAGAGGGCTGGATTTTTGGTAAAAAACCTACATTCACAAGAAATAATAAAAAATATAATAATAAAATTAAACTTATTTAAAATTATACCTTTTGGGAAACTTATAAAGAGGAGTACATAATTAGAAAAAGTAAAATTTAAATGAATTCATTTCATGCCCCAAAAGGTAAATTAAAATTTGTTTTCTATCAACATTTTGATGTGTAAAGGAGACTCCATTATAGGTATGGTTTAAAACTAGCGGGGCTCTATCCAAGGGGGTTTTATCTAAGGTAGTTTGATCAAACCCTCTTCAACTAGAATGCTTTAAATGCAACTTTTTAAGGCTTAAAGCATTATTTTTTAAATAAATATATGATTTCAATAAAAATCAAAATCTCCCAAAAATTGTAAACCAACTTTGTGGGATCACCCAACAGAATATTTAACTAATTGGATCTGTATTTGTGCTTCATGATTTTTTTGGCCACCATGGCCCTTATTTCAGCTTGCTTAACATTTTCGAAGAAATTGTTTTCTTTAAAATCTCCAAGCATAAATTTTTCTTGCACAAATTTGTCTTGTACCTTCGAGTAAGAAATAACATAGAAATAAATTTCTTTTAACATCTTCTCCTTAATTGCAAAAAAATTCTTCCATGTACTTTTTATTTTTATGTAAATGGGCTTTAGGACCAATTGCTCCAGCAACAAAAACTTGAAAAAATTGCAAAAAATAGCATAATCTTATTGAGGACAATGCACATCCCAGATATGGATCCACCATTACACATACAACTCCTTATCCATGGTATCCCTTTCTCTCAATTCCATGAATTTTCTACACCATTTTGCCTTTCCACAACACCATATGCATAAAAAAAGAATAGTGTATGCATGAAAATTGAGGGGTTGCATCTTTCAACTTAATCAAATCCTCATGCAAGTGTTCAGCAATATAGGTTTAGCATAATCCCAAACCCCATTTTGATACTTATTCTAAATATCTATTGCTAAAACCATCAAAGCAACATCCATTTTTATGTCAAAATTATTGTGCAGGACCTAACACAATGCATAGTCTATAAATTTGAAATGGTCCTCAAAATAATCACAATCAAATGGTTCTAACTCCAGAGGACTAAAAGGTACACAATTCTTCTTTAGATCACATCTCTTGTACCTTGGCAAAACTTTCTTTCTATCTGAATTTTTTTTTCTCATATTCATTATATAGTTTTTGAAAATTAATGGATTCAAAAGAATATGGATTCAAGTTAAAATTTTCCATTATTTGACTCCCTAAAAATTCCAAAATAGGAAGAAAATATAGAAACCTTTTAATTTTCTTGTTAGTTGGATAATAACACCTAGCCAACTCAAGCATCATGTCCACCTCCACAAACAAATTGGGGCACACCAATTTTCCAATATCACAAGTCCATAACTAATAGGTGGAATGAATGGAAAACCTCCTCTTGAAAGCATATATAAACAAATCCCAATCACTTTGTGATAGCACCACATCACTAATCCCAATAGCCAAATCCTAAAAATGAGTTATGAATGCTCCCTCACCAATCTTTCTCTTTCCAACTGGCTTAACCTTTGTAGTTGGGTCCTTAGGGGCCTCTTCCATGAAATGAGGGTAATATTTCTTAACAACTCTCTCGTTTGCAAGTTTTTGAGTTTGTGTGTCAAGCTTAGGGTTATCAACTTAAGGATTAGGCCTTTTAACAACTCTCTTCTTTGTAGGTTTTTCAGGTTGTGTGTTAGGCTTAGGCTTATTATCTTGATGCTTAGGCCTTTTTACCCTTTTCAATATAGGTTTTCTCTATTATTTGGTGGAAGATTCACTTGGATCACTCATTCTTACAACTCAATAAAAATAGGGTTCCAAGATATCTATGAATTACAATTCTATTCTTTGAATTCACAGGGTTCAAACTCAATTTCAAAAAAACTTCAATCCTTTACCCCCAAACCCTATGTATAATGATTGCAATTCCCTTACTAACTAGAGAGCAATAACCCTAAATAATAAACTCTACCATCTAGCTATCTACTCACTTTCTCAATTACCCAATGCTACAAATTACTCACAGAGGTGAAAAATTCAATTTAATTGAGAAAATTAGCAGCTTGTTCTTTGAAATTTTCTTTCCCTAGAGCTCCACCTTCTCTTCACTGAACCAATTATTTAGCTCTCAAGGATTGAAATTATGGAAGAAAAGTGATCAACAACCCTCTATATGACTCAAAATTTGAGTGTATTCTTCATTAATATCTGATAGATAGCTTGTGTGAGCAAACCATTGAACTAACAAGTTATTATTCCAGTTTAAACTCCAATAATTGATGTTCTTTGATTAAAAAAATGATTTATTGTTCTCCTTGACCATCACTTTATGCTTTCCCAAGTGTGTTTTAAAACAATGATGATACCATAGGGATTTGTTAGGTAGCTACCCACATGTTTATTAACCCTTTAGAATCCCATTGCTCGTCACAGTAATGCTTTGAAGTTAAGTCCATAATTTGGTGATGAGCAACAACACCTTCAATGGAAGGAATATTCCTCATTATATTCTTCATCGCTTGCTGCCAAAGTGTTGCAAAGATAGACTTTCACTTCAACAAAGAGAGAAACCTAGTGATACAAAGATGGAGCCTTAAGGCTTAGTCCATTACTTATCGCCGTAGTTGATTTGGAAATGAGACTCTTTCGGCAATGGGAAAAAAAAGTGATGGTACTAGATGCAGACACATGGCAAGATCATAGCCCACTTACCTTCATAGTTCTCATCACAATAATTAAAATCAACAATGAAATTTTTCTATGATGGCACTATATAAAGGAGAAACTCATGTTCATCGTGCTTTGCTGAAGTGGAACCAAAGAATGAACAATATTCAGTGATAAGTGATATGAAAGGAAACAAGAATATCTCTCATCATGGAAATGAGACATGGAGACCAAACACCTTTTGCGATGCATGATACAAGAGAAAATAAAGGATCATTGCTCATCATGGTAATTAACCTGATGGGTTGAAGGATTTTGGCAATGAGCGATATAAGAACTTAAGTGGTAGAAATTTGCACATGCATAAAGTCTTTTTTAAAAGAGGTAACACCTAGGAAGAATGTAGGACCAAGGCTTAAAAACTTAACAACATTTTTTGCAAAGGAATGAAAGGATGTAAAGGCCAAACAAGGAAAATTTTCAACCTTACAAAATAATTGATTCCCCGAACCAAACTCACCAAAGTAATGAAGGAAATATGTGCGATGGGTAAATGAGGAACTCTAACCACAAGGGGCCAATAAAAAAATGAATCAAAAGGCATAATATATGATTGAAATGACTTGGAACAACCATAACATGTCAACGAAGGATTAGACCAAAAGAAAAGGATTTAGACAAGGGGAAAATATACTAAGTAAAAAACCACCCTTAACATAAAACCCTAAACCCTATCTTTGTAATTCAAACCAAAATCCACCAAAGTAAGGCATATTAGATAAGTGGAAGAAGACATTTTGGGGGTTCTACCAGTGATTCCTCACTCAAATCAAAGTTTAATAACATATTAACAATAGTAGCATATACAACAATGAACATCAAAAATCATTTAATGTGTGTCTAGTTGAAACGAATTTTTTTCTTCAAATGATAAAATAAATAAATAATAATATATATAATTGAACATCAACATATTACTCATGTTTGAATTTGATTTTTTTTATTGATTTTCACATGGAGGAGCACATAGAGGAATTGGCAATGAAAAAACTTGCTCAAAGACAACTTTGCACAGAGATGATTTAGAACTTGGAAACTTATATTATCAAAAATGAAATAATTGTATCATTTTTTTAGCAACTTCCACTCTTTAGGTGGTGGAATTGTCATTTGTTCTAATTGATGTTGTTTGACTTGAAGATTTGTTCACATTTCATGATTGAAATTTGAACTTGTCTTGAATTCTTTAGTCAATTTTACATTTAAGGTTATCGATGGTTTGATGGAATCCAAATAATTCACCACATATGGGTTCTAAGGAAACTGGTCCAAATCAATTGTGAGAGAAGCACACCCAGGAAGACCAACTATAGAAATAAACCTTCAAAAACAAGAGAGGAGATATTTCACCGAATAGAAAATGCTTTGAGAATGAGATATGATTTTACATATTCTACAATGTGCCTTATAAAGGAAAGAAAAATAGATATTGGAGTAAACAACCACCCAATACAGGAAAAAACCAATCAAATTAATTACCCTAAGTTAAAACTTAAATACTCTAACACCCCCCCTTAAGTGAAAGTTAGGGAGAATGAAGATGTAAAAATGAAAAAAAGCAATATGGGTCCCAGCTACACAACCATGTTAGGTACCCATTTACAATGCAAAAAAGGAAATCCATCACAAGTGGAGAAAAGGAGAAAAACCATGTGGGAAAAAAACCCTCTCCAAAAGAGAGAAAAGAAAACAAAAATGATGCATGGATGGAGGACTTAATCACACCCCCAAGGATTACATACATCATATATATATACAAAAAATAAGCTACACAAAGGAGGGAAAACAAGAGATAGCATATCCCCCTTATAATGAAGAATCTCCAATGTCGATGAAGTATGCCAGAAAATAACAGATGATCTAGTGTCTGCAAGCAACATTACTTCCCTTAGGAAGAAACAAGTTCGCCAAATGAAGAAGAAACCACTCCATATCCAACTAAGAAAGTTTTGCATGTTTGCTTGTTAGCAAGACACAAAGGTTTCAAATAAATCCCTCACGAGTAGAGAAAAGGAGAAAAACCCTATGGGAAGGACCCCTCTCCAAAACAAAAATGCCTCTATACTGCTCCAACGTCAAACTCCTCAATTGATTTGCAACCTTTTAGACACAAATCACAACCAGTTGAATGGATGAAATTATGTCTGAAGAAGAAGATACACGTCCTCCACAGAATTGATCATAGCCTCTTTAGTAGAAAAAAATATGAATCACCATCTAGAGGAAAAATTTCCCCTTACAAGGAGGAAATTCGTACCTCCAATTGCATAAATGTGACCCATAGAAGCCTCTACAAGATGAATCAAACTCTAAGAAAATATCTTCCTAGTGAAAAAAATATGTGACACTCATAGAGGTAATACTCCAAGCCTTTTCCTGAGAGAAATAAAAAAATGCCTTCAAATAAAAAACAACCTCCTACAAACTAAAAAAAAAAAATCTCAAGAGAGTATGGAATCAGAGCCTGCTAGTTTGCAGTATCTTACCTAAGAGTTTTTGTCAAAGAGGTGGCTAGAGATCTATTTATTTTGGCATTTCAAATTTTGTAAATTTCAAAGATTCCTTATTTTCAAATTTTCCTGTTGAAAGGTGTTTGAGATTGTTCACAAATTTGTTTGGCATTACTGCAATTAAAGAGGGGCAATTTTATGTTTGAAAGACCTTGTATCTTGTTAAGAGGCTTGATTTCTTTCTATTGATGGCAATAGTTCTATTTGGAGGATGCATCACTAGAAGTCACACACCATCCTCTCTTGAGGACTATTTCAAGTTTACAATAGGCTACATTTTATTTGAAGGCACTTTTTTCATTTCTCTCAAGTAGAGGCATGTTTTTTTGAGGTGGAATTTACCTCTATGAGTGGTGCGTATTTTCTTCACCAGGAGGTATTTTTCTAAGAGGTTGATTAATCTTTTGGAGGCTTGTACAGGGAATGTTTATGCAATTGGAGGCGTGGATTTCCTCCTTGTAAGGGGTAATTTTTCCTCTAGAGAGTGTTTCATATTTTTTTCTACTAAAGAGGCTATGATTAGTTATGTGGAGGATGTGTATCTTCTTCTTCAGGCATAATTTCTCCCTTTCTACTAGTTGTGATCTATGTCTGAAAGGTTGTGAATCAATTGAGGAGTTTGAAGTTGGAGCAACATAGAGGCATTTTTGTTTTTGAGAGGGGTTTTCTCCCACAGTGTTTTTCTCCTTTTCTCCACTTACAAGTCAAGGGATTTCTTTTTTTGCATTGAAAATGGGTACCTAACATGGTTGTGTAGCTGGGACACATATTACTTTTTTTCATTTTGAAATCTCCATTCTCCCTAAGTTGCACAAGGGGGGATGTTAGATTATTTATGTTTTAACTTAGGGTAATTACTTTGATTAGTTTTTTCCTATATTGGGTGATTGTTTACCCTAATACCTATTTTTCTTTCCTTTATAAGGCACATTGTACAATATCTAAAACCAAATCTCATATTCAACATATTTTCTCTTTGGTGAAAGAGCATTGGCTTCTCTCATTTCTGAAGGTGTCTATGAAATTGGTATTTCCTAGGAATGTGTTGCTCTATCATCAATCTTCCTTGCACCCTCCATCTTATTTCTAAAATCATCCTTTCCAATGAATTGGTCATTTGTGTCAAAAACCTCTAGCAAACCAAGCTCTATGAAGTTCCTTACATTTTTATCCACCTTCTTCATCTTGTCTGTAGCCAAATGCAAATATTCCTTTGTTTCACACATTCTCTAACACTTTTTCAATGATAGATGGAAACTTCATTGAGGTAGCAAGTTGGTTAGTAATCCGTTTTGATTTCAAATAATTGTCACTAGCTTTGTAGATTGTTTATTGAACTTTATTTGCAAATTTCTCTAATGCCAACACATTTTTGTTGTCCAATAAATATTTCTTGAGCTTCTTATAATGTACTCTGATAGTATCAATCAATTGAAATATTTCACACAAATGATCAATCCTCTACATTATTTCATCCCAAATCTTTTGTTTGATATGCCTCATTGTTTCTCTAAAAAATGCAAATAACTTATTTTGACAAGAGTTAATTTCATTTTTTGCTTCCATTAGCTCTACCTCCAATATTTCATTTCTTTTTCTCTCTTTTTTTTCCAAATTTTTTTCTCACAGTGCATTTCAATTCACATTGCTTTGTCTTAATTTTTCTGAAGTGAATTTTTCCTCATCATATTTCTTGTTTCTCTCATCTAACCTTTGCTTCATTTCATTTACTTCTCTCTCATTTTGTTTATCCTCTTTTCTTGTTGATGTAGGGGTAGATTTGTTTATTCTTTTTTCTAATTCATTGCTAATTGTTATCTATTGCTTTCCTCTTTGCTTTCTCATTTGCTAGGTCCACCTGTAATATTTCTATTTGAGTCTACACCATTTTTTATCTCTATATTTATTTAGTAATGATGTTTACACCAATTCATTATTCTTCTTTGATACATTAATTTTGTTAGCATTTTTTATTCCTAAAAAAACTAATTGAAAATTGCTCACCTGGAATTCAAATCGATCCATCTAATTTGTTGGTTTATTTTGAACTTTAGGAAAAATAATTGTGTACTCCATTACTCCTTTATTTGTGTCAAATGTGGGTAATACCATGGATGTTTTAGGATGTGAAGTTACAACAAACACAATCTCCATCAGTTGCTTCTTTTCTTTTTTATACAAGTTTGATTTCTTTCTAAAGTCTTCAATGTAATCAAAACTTGGGAATGTAGGAACAATGGAATGCTTGAATGGAAAAGGAATAGGAGTACTTTCATTTGCTAATGATGTTATAGCCACACTAATTGGCAGCGGGGGAGTGCCTAGAAATAACTCCTTTGTGGTGAATCCACTAATAGTGTGAGATGGAGTTGTCAAAATCCTTTGCCTCTTATGTATTCCTTGATCACCTAGTGTTTGTGTGTTATCTTGTATTGTTGTCCTCTTCTGTGTAATTTTTTTTTGTAGCACATGTTGACCACTACTAGTACTAGTACTACCCATACCTTCACCATCAATGGTAGCACTAGTTTCACTAACCTCTCCACCATGTGCATGTCCTACGTGTGATTGTATTTGACCATGAGGATGAGGATTTGAAGCTCTAACAAATTGAATTGTATGCCCTTTGTCTACTTTTTCACCTCCAAGCCTAAGGAAAGATTTATTAATTATTTTTCTATGCTCAACATCTATTACCATCCAAGGGACTCATCTTTAGGACTCCAAAGGACCACCTTCATAACCCATTTTTTTTAGCTATGGCTGCTCCTAAAGTATATGCTTCTTTTGTGGCCTCACTTAAACCAACTTTGAAATTGACATGGCTTTGTTCTTCCCTATCATCAGTATATTCATCACTAGTTTCTTGATCTTCATTTTCATTAGGATGCTCTAATTCCATAATTTTCTAAACTCACAATCTTCTTCATTATCTCCATACTCTGCAAGAGCTCTTGAATCACCTAGCTCCTTCCTCATAGACCAAAGGGTAGTAATTTTTTAGCATGACCAATTTTTAGCTGGAACTTCCTTATCTATAGAATCTTGCACTTTTACTCTACTAGGTGGTTTATCACTATTAAAATAAAAATTGTTGTACCTCTTAATTGTGTTTTGATGCAATGGTATAATTTTTGCTAAATTTTTTTCAAAAGAACTACCTTACTTAGCAACACTTTTCTCCATTGATATTTTGACCTCATCCCAAGAATCCTTGTTTCTCAAGTTTTCAAGCAAGGGTATACTTTAATGTTGAATTATACTTACAACATTCTTATTTTCCACAATCATTAATTTTATGGTGTCACGTGGATCATATTTCTAGTGACAGACAATGTCAAAATTAAAAAAAATCAAAAGATTATGTGCCACACTAAATGATTTTCTCTCAAATGTGAACCCTCCACATGAAAAGGTAAAGAAGGAAATAAGGTCTTCTTCCCTTGATTGAAAAAGTGTAGTTCATCAATACTCTTCATCTACCTTACATATTCCAATGCAAAAACCCTTTTTGTCACATGTATTGGAAGTGTTGGTGTAAATAAAGTCTTGTACCTAGTTAATTCATTACTAGGGGACTTATTTACATATGTTAAGTTTACTTAGATTGTAGGAATGAATCTTTCTAGAAGATGTTATTTGTCATTAGTTGATGTCTTATTATTTGATAACTACTAAATGTAAACCTAGGTAAGTGTGATTAGTTGTCTCATGTCATATGATTAAGACACTTGTCATAATCCTATGACATCTTGTATCTCACCTTGGATATATAACCAAGGGGTCTCTCTTATTGTATACAATCAGTCATCTCATATCATTTAGTCATATTGATAAGAATACAGCTTATTCTTCTCACATTCTATTCTCTTTTTGTGCTTTCCATTTGGTCTCAAGATCTTGGCATCCATATAGCCAATTCTAACATGATATGAGAGCTACATCTCAGTTCTAATAGGAAGTTTGTATGGCTCTACTCCTAATCCATAAAATCTTAGCACAATATATTCTTGCATTAAGTACAAATTAGCTAATTGTATTTTTTTCATACTTAAATGCAATTTGCACATGACATGGGCAATCTAGGCATTGGAGTATTTGTAATTGATTGATGCAATGGAGCCAAAATGTAGTCTACAAAATTATTGTAGTTCCTTAGTGGTCTAATCATATACTGGAGCCATTTGATTTTCCTAAGCATTAATATAGGAATGAATCTAAAGCTTGTTGGTCTGAAATATTCCTCTTAATTTGAGTATAAAAAGACAACACAAGTAGGTTGTGAACCTAAATGTCTTGGTAGGACCTCCTTTAATCATTGGAAATTGTTCATGCAAGGATTCTATAATGTGCTCAATAGTTAAATTTGGCATGTGTTCCATAATGGATATTATATACCATTTCAAGAAGGACTGCACCCACTTCCAAATTGCTATGCAGTCTGAGCCGAAATGCTAGCATGGAAATAGTATCCCAAAACCATGGTTTAAAAATATCAAAATAATCAGGAGGCTTATGATCATCTTTCAATTTGTTTCTAACTTCTTTGGTATCTAGAACTATTTTATTTATGAAAGCATTTTTCTCCCTTTCATCCACTACTTCATAATCACTAGAAAGCTTTTTCTAGGTCAATGTGGACACTTCCAAATTCTTTGGTTATAAACCCCAAAACTTTCCATAGTTTGAGATTATGTTTAATTCACCATTTTTTTTCTTATTCATTTGAAAGTAGGTTTAATTTGCAAATAAAAATATTTTTTGGTTTGAAAAAAAAGTTTAATCACAACCATTTTTTGTTTTGTTTTGAAAATGGGTTTAATTAGCTAATGGGAATATTTTATTGGTTTGAAAATAGGTTTTAATCACTAATGAAAATATTTTATTGGTTTTAAAAAAATTTCAATTTGCTAGGATTTTCCATAGACTTCTACCGATTAGAAAATATTTGCCAATTGAGATTTTTTTTCCTTCAAAAATGAAAAAATTGTAATAAAATTAATATTTTTATTGGGAAGTATACAAGATTCACCAAGATTTTACACCTTCGACAAGGGGGGATTTCTTAAAGTTATCCCTACTTGAAATTCTTATTTGATGTCAAGTATAAGGCATATATTTCCTTGGATGTGTAGCTAACATAGTAATAGGATGTTGTTCATAGGTTCAAAAAAGAAGGATATGTATATCATACATACATCCAAACCTATTTATAATATAAACCCTACATCATAAAACATGATTTATTCAAACCCTATTTTCCATAATTTTCCCCAAACACAAAATTATAGAAACGTCTAGTTTATAAAATATAATTTAAATACTATTTTGATGACTAGAAATATAATGATTACTAGAAAAATATTTATTATTTAATAAATAATAAATTTATAATTGACTTCAAAATGAATAATTCCTTCAAAACAACATGGGTATAACACTAACATTTTCCATACAAATTATAATAAAAAATATCTTGACACACACCTTAATAATCACAAATATCAAGATAACATATCAACATTGAAGATGTGAATCCCCTTGATGTACTCAATAGAAAATCTTGACTAAGATCTCTTCATTACCTACAAATAATTCACAAAATTGGCCCAAAATTCCTCAATATAAAATATTTCTCAATATTTATTGCCTACATAATTCTTCATTTTCAATAGGGGTCAAACTCTTCCCTAGTGCTACGAAAATTAGGATGGAAGAATTACAATTCCATATTAGACCCTTTTATTCACTAGTGAGTAGGACAGGCATAAAGTCCCCTTCCAACCACTAAAGGATAAGGAACTTTCACCCCATACATATCTTTGAACATTTTTTGGAAGAAAAAAGTGTCTTTGTAATTTCCAAAAGTACCATATTTTAGGTACTTGGACAATGACTATGGAGCACTACAAAATCCTTTTATTTTTAAAAAGATAAACTTAGGAAACTAAATGAACCAATAGTAAAACATTTGAATGAGGTCCGCATTGGAGGAGGATAAAATTCTTTGGAGATCACCTTATAGCATCCTCATAATGGACATGACAAAGAAATCATTCACCATCTTATAGTGGCTTATGGCATTGTACAAATTACAACCGAGGGTAGCAATCATAAAAGTTGCATTGGTAAGGGCGATTACAAATTAAACAAAGAAAAGTTATTCCTCTATAAAATAAAATTCTTAGCCAATGTAAATACTATGTCAGATGTCATGTGGAATATCTTTGTCTCCCTCTCCATGGAAATTGGTGATGAATATTATCACTTACAATTCAATCCAAATTAACCTTCTAAGTTCCTTTAAGGATCTCTTCTACATAGTAAAAAATCAAATTTTCAAAGGTGAAAGATGAATCTGGGCCCATAAATCACTGAAAAGATTTCCCAAGTCAATAAATTAATTGATGAAGTCACTCCTATATAAATATTTGAGAAATTTCATAGGTGTAATGTCGTAAAATTGCACCCCTTGCTATTTCACCTACATTTTTTGCATCCATTTTAGTTTCCATTACCCTAGTATTTGTGTAGGCTCATTTTATCCCTTTCATCAACCTTTTCCCCTCTTAGGATGCTCATGACCCCTTTTCATTAGCTACCTTTGTGTGTGAACTTTGTCTCAAACCTTTTGTTTCCTCATTCTTACCATTTTGTAGCATGATCTCTAAATAATAGCATGCCACACAAACATTTGTCTACCGCACTACCATCCTACAACATTTCGACATTCAAATGGTTGTTTTTGAGTGCCTTTCCACTTATCACTTACCTTTTTTAGTGGTAATGACCCAAGATGGTTTGTAATGGATTGGGAACCTTCTTTTCCATCTTATTCTCTCTTTAAAAGTTGTCTTTTCAATTCATTTTCTCCCTCTTCATCTTGTCACTCCTTTCTTGATCTCTTTTGAGCTCTCTTGCTCTTTCTTTCTCTAAAAATTGCATAGCTCTCTCACTTAATACACCACACTCAAATTCTCGCAATGTTATCAAATTCTCACAATGTTATCATTAAAGAGTCCTTAGTAGTCAAAGTAGAAGTAGTCATTTAGCCATTTTCTATGATAGTCTTAGTTTTTAGTTTGTACAAGATGCCAATGTGTCATGCTGCAGATTGTGTGCCACACTATTGTCCTTTGGTCAAGAGCCTATCAATATATCTAAAAAACCTTTACGATCTACTTAGAAAAGCTATTTTATCAACCTTTTCATACATGTATAAACGATTTCTTCCAATATACATTGTTTATTAGAAGAATGTGAAGAGCTATAATACTAAGATTTAGCTCCAACTTAATGATAATAAATTAAAAAACAAATATCTTTAATCTAGCCTTTTGTCATTGTATATTCTGGAATGTAGATTATAAGGATTTTTCATCAAATACTATTTTTGTCTATTAATTTCTATGACATACAAAAGAAATATTTTTTAATCATTTTGTTAAATAGCCCACAATTATTTTGTATACTTCAAGACATTTTGTATAATTACTCAAGTAATTAAAAATTTAAAATTTGATTAAATTGCAACCACCCTTTACACTTCAACTACTCATTTTCTATCTTATTCTAGAATTATTATTTGGTATAGGTTAGTTAAGAGTATGATAGAAAATTTGTACTAATGACGATGGAGATTTTTTTGTTGTATATGCTTAAAAGCTTCTAAGGCCCTTTGAAAAAACCCATTTCCCATTTCACATTTCACTTCATGAAGATAGTAGACTTTTTTTCCATTCTATTGAAATCATACATGAAGAGCTCTAAGAAAGTAAAATTTCTCATTTTTGAAAGAAAGAAATTGAAATAGTAGCCTCCATATTTTTACTCCAATTCATAATTTCTAATCACCACTTTGATTAATCTGAAAACTATAATTTTGATCATTAATGCCTCACCTATTAATTTATTTATCTAAACAACATTGTGAAAAAAGATCCAACTATTTGCATTGATTTATTTATGAACTTGCTTTTGTTTTTTTTTGTGTTTGCACTAATTATATGCACATATCTATCATTAGTAACTTGGCCTTGGTATGACTATTTATCAATATTTTCTTGGGAAACAAAGGAAACCTAATCAATAAATGGGCTCCTCGGATGCTTAATAGTCTATAAATGACACATTAGTATATCCTAGGACTATAGAAGGTATCAATTATTCATGTTCATTGAAAACTTGTAAATGCTAATTACCTTGGGTAAAAAGACCTTTACCTTTGGTGCAATTGTAACAAGAACTCATCTTTATTCCTTCACAATATGACTCCATTGGTGTACATAAGTCTATGATGTCTCAAGATGTGGCTTCATTCAATGATGAGCAACGATATCCTTTTATAATTCCTTAAGAAAAATAGTATTTATTGAAGGCTTATATCTTCCATGGTGAGATTTTTAACTTTGTATGGAAGCAAAAACCCTACCAATGAATGTATATTCAATATTTTAGGATTTTCATGTAGTTTTGTAGAAAGCCACATAACTACAAACTATATTTGCATTCTCATTGTTTATAGCAACATTAAACTAGGTTTTCAACTACATTTGAAACACAACACTCTATTGCTTGTATATTTCAAGACTATTACGAATCATAGGCAACTCGGTAGTAACTATTAAACTATCATGAAAGTTTTTATCCTATCGTATGTATATTATATCAGCCTTTTAAAACATATATGCACTTTCGAAGAACACCTAAAACAATACTACACAATACATTTCATCATTCTAAAAATGCAAAGATACTTCACTACTAACAATTATCAAATGAGTCATTGATATTAATACACTCCACTATTCTAAATATAATTTATAAGAACTAACTTCCTTCCATCTACACAATCTCCTTTTTAGTTGTAGAGTATAAGAAACAACTTCCCTTAAACATTAGAAAGCATGCATAGTAAAACCACAACTGAAATGCCAATCATGTTCGCAAACACTAATTTTTTCACTAATTCTTAGGTTGGAGTATCTTTATTTTAGATCCTCACTAATTCTTCAGCTTCATATAATCTAATTATTTTTATATTTATTTATTATACGCTCTGTAAATTACTATTATTCTATTCGCTTTTACTTATATAAAAGGATACAGCGTTTTCCACATGCTTTGGAAAGATGCCTATTATCATTCTCCACCATCACTCTTGTCGTCTACAGATAGACCTTAAACTCTTAGGAGGCCGCATCTTAGAACGACAAAAGTCGCGCAAATTCCGAAACAATTCAATTGAATAATCCTTCTTAATCAAGTGGACATGATCCCCAATGCAATTCTATAAAGGTGGTAGAATAATAATTTGCACGTTACATTGCCTCCTTATTCGAACGCCTTCACTGAACGCCAATTTGAAAAAAGTTAAAAGCTCATATAAACCCACATTTCACTGAGACTGATTTCTATTTTAATGTTATTAGTTGGGAACCACCTCGAACTGCTGTCTCTACACCATACATCCGTGATCACATGGATTTTGCAATGTTGTGTCAGTCTTACATATTTTATAAATAATGATAAAAATACAAAAGGCTGCATCCTTATCGAGACGCTTGAAAGCATGCTTTTTATTATCATACCTAACTCGAGTGAGTGGCATTCCACCATCACACATTTGGTGTATATAAATAGACTAATCTTAACTCAAAGGTCGCATCTTCCAAGGGAAAAAATCCTTCAAATTCCAGAGCCTTTCAACTGAATAATACTTTGTAATCAAGTGGACACGGACCACAAAACAGTTCCCTGGAGAGGGTGGAATAATTGTCACCTTACTATGCGTGCTTTTTTGAGCCCCTTAATGAACGCCAATTCGGAAACGTTAAAAACTGATATAAACCAACCTTTCACTGTGCCCGATTTCCATCTTAATGTTTTTAGCGGCAACCAGTTCAAAAAGATGTGAGCAATAGTCACATGGAATACCCAATGCTGTGACAGTAGTAATATGTGGGACATCACGTGACTTTCAGGAATAAGAATGAAGTTGTGCTTCTTTGACAACAAAATTATGTATATATATTAATTTGATACAGCGATAAGACAATCTTTATATTCAAATTAATCATCTTGATTCTTTCGATCACGCTTTGATAAAGAGGTTGAGCAACATGTTTGAATTTAGAATAATATAAGAATGCAAGGATGCGTAAGGAGTGTTATGTTGATCATGTTGATTCTGTCTGGGATTCATGCATTCTAGTGTGTGATTAGGGAATTTCAATGCCACTTTTGGATCTTATTGGCTTATAGATTTTTATTCCTTTTTTTTTTTATGTATTGGTTTTACTATTTGTTTGTTGCTCCGGATGGAATTTGTGTTAAATGTTTTGTAAGTATTTGTATGTTGTCAATATTCTTATAGATTAACTAGTGCTGTTGTCTTTTGTGAATACTTCTTGGTTATAGTATATTGCAATCAATATTAAATTTTGGAGCCTTATTTTTTTATAATACATCATTATGTTAAGATAAATGATTTTATTGCAGTATTTGTTTTCATAATTTATTTTACATTGTATTTTATATAAATCTCTCTTCTTAGATTAATATAGGAAGTCTTTCCAAACATTAAATTTTGAGAGCCAAATCAATTTGAGTCATATTTTGTACAAACATGATTTTTTGTACTAATCTACATTTAAGCTGTAATAGGTAGATAAATGTTTGTGTTATGGAAGATTGTAACAAAGGAAGTGCATGATAGTAGGGTGAGGTCAAATATTAGGTACAATAGTTCAGCAAGATGGGACCAACTATGAGAACTTATTTACTGAATATAGTAATTTAAATATTCCTAAAACCTACACTTTATTACACCAACAAATATAACTTAGGATCTAATTAGTGTTCAGTTATTCTCTTACTATTTAGTTATTATTTATTTAAAATAGGTTTTAAAGATAGGGTACATACAAATCTACCTACGAATATTTCAAATAGACACATGTTATACATCTTAACTTGTGAAAAGACCTTAAACTCATATTCTAATACTAAGTCCACATATGAAAAGGAACAATTTAATTTTTCTTTATATTCATGACACTTGAAAAAGAATATAGATTAATTGTCTTAGGTACACATGATGTGACCAATTATATTTTTATGAGAGGGGGACCAACCACTTCAAGGCTTTAGGTTACAGAGAGTCGAGAGCTGAGGTCTACCCTAACCTACCTCACTATAAAGGATGTCTTGGGGTGAGGATTGAGAATTAAGAGCACTATGACGTGCTTCTGCCACTCTACAGACCTGAATTTCAGGTTTAGGCTAGGTGAGTTAGTTTTTTGGAGTCGGTACTACACCTTGGACAACTCTTTGTCCGAAGATGACAATACAGTTTTGGGACAATAGCACCATGTCATGGCATTTCTCTGGTGCGTTGGTATCCATATGGCCAAAAACACTAAGTACAACAAAAACCACCAAAAGACCTACTGGTAGCCTAGCTAGTTGATTAAGATAAAAAAAAAAGAATAAGCAAGTACATAAAGTAAAGGGAAATATGATAAAAGAAGTAAATAAGACCTAGGGCGATGAATTTAATCTCACAAAAGTGCTAGTTCACCAACTAGACCCACGTGCATGTTCACCTACACACAAGCAAGAGGGAAAATTATTGGGGTTGTATAGGGGTCTACCTTAGTCATACCCCCATTGTGATGTTTCTACCTCCACAGACAACCAAAAAGCAATGGAGTAGAATATGCAATAAAGGGATGAAGAAATACCAATAAACACTACAAGCAATACTCTACTACTCTATCAAATCACAAAGGAGAGGAGTCAAGCATTATCACTCTAGCCAAAAAATCACTAGCCAATGGAAGGAGAAAGCAATATATGGAATTGGAAAAGTCACCACAACCATAGTGCTGAAAAAGGGAGGTCTTGCAAGACTCCAAATCCACAGTTCTAAAGCCACCTCTCACTTGCAATGTGGAGTTGATGGAGCTTCAAAGCTAGTAAAATACTCACAATTGTATATTGGAATGTTGCTTGAGAGTGAGAGTGATTGAAAGAGTTGAGAAAATCTACTTAGATGCTTGAATGAATGAGTGAATAGTGTTTTTGAAGGTGGTATGAGAAAGAATAATCCATTTTTAGGAATCAGTCTTCAAATGTAGGAATCGGTCAGGCATGGCAGCGTGCTATGTAGACATCTGCATGACTCACATTCATCCTCAACAAATATTCTCTCAACGATGCACAAGACAAATGCCAAGTGGATAGAAGGCATGTGGCTGATGTGGAATTTCACCTTCAAATTTGATTTTCTAAGGTGAAGGTATGTGAAAGGGAAATTTTTCCAAGTGGTGCAAATTCACTCCTATACATTTTTACCCTACTTTAGCAAGCACAAATATCGATGAGTATTCAATAATGTAGATCAAGAGTTAGTAGGGTTAGAAATGTATACCTAAACCATCAAGGAAGCAAACCGCAATCTAAGGAATTCAAAAGAAAATTGTAATTCAAGGAACTCAAAAGCATAGGGTAGGCAAAGGACTCCATAGGCACCCTCCCTAAGGAATTTTGAACAAAACAACTCCATAGCTCTATAGAACTATTAAGTTGCAAAAAGTGCACTGAAGGTCCTTACACCAATGATGGACAAATTCTACAGGATGAAAGCATCTCACAAGCACACATACCTAGAAGAAGGAAACCCCCATGTTCTCTCTCATGAAGGAAGCCTAGTGAAGTAAGTTCTTATAAGCCCACACACCTATAAGAAGGAAACCCCCAAGCTCTCTCTCATGAAGGAAGCCCAAATGTAAGAGGACTTTGTAGAGTTGGACTAGAAATTAGCTCCATAGGCACACCTCCAAGGAAAAATGTTAATATGTAGATAAAACATGTCAGGAAACATAAAGTAGCCACACATACAAATAAGTAGATGGTCATGCAGAATGTCAATGAGTTGGAAGGCTCTCAAAGGGGTCCCTCGAAAACCCTTCAAAATAAGAAGGGTCTAGAGAAGGGACACGCTATTTGAAAGTGTAAAAGAAATGTTTTTTTTCTCAAATCAATTCATCATCAAGGAATCCTTTTTAAAGATGTTCACTTCATCAAGGAAATTGAAAGGAAGAGGATGCACCCTCATGAGGGGAAGGTCAAGGATTCTCCTCTAGGAAAAAGATACTCCCACTTTAGACGAGAGTTCTCAAGTTATTATTTTGTGAATCCATGATGAAGGAAACATGTTCCACTAGGGGTCCAAGTTGAGAATGCATTTTTTGAAAAATATTGTAGACTTTGAAGAAAAGATTCATTGGAAATGAATACATTTCTGAAAATTAAGACATTACAAAAGTGACATTATCACACATACAAGGGACAACTCAAGCAAAGAAGAGAGAGATAAGAAAAGAGAAAAAGGGAGAAAGTAACACAACAAAGAAAAATAGCAAGGATGATCTAATATTTCAAAGTCAGAGCTCCTCATAAATATATACATATCTATATATATATATATATATATATATATATATTAGTAGTATATAAATGAACTATCATCATCCCCTACTATAATAGACCATGTGAGAAATTCATGAGAAAACAAACGAAAAATTAAAAATTGGGTCAACATGGACGTGAAGCCTAAATACCCTCAATGCTTTACATCATCCCTAATTTGTCAAAAATTAAAGCACATAATAGAGGAAGAATGATGATACAAATAGAAGAAGGTTTATGACACAAAATCACTCCTATATCCAAGAACCAACAAGGGTGACAAGGGTAATTTAGGAACACATAGCACAACAATGGGGAAACACATCACAACACACACATCTAATCTAAAGATAAAGAAGAGGCCTCCCCCTAACACTCATCAACGAAGGGGTCATTGGATTCACAATATAGATCACTATAAGGGGAAGGAGGATGATCCTACAGTGGTGGAATATTAAGGAGAGGAGATTTTGCCATCCCATAACAAGGGCTAAGGAAGAAACCCCCACAAGGTCTTCTATGCTCATCTCTTGTGGAGCTTCGGTCAGCGACTTTGCAAAGACCGCTAACAAGGCCAAAACTTCATCCAGGGAGTTGAACATGCACTTTACCAAGGTGCCATGTTATGAGTATGTGTGGGATCATCATGGAAAAGATAGGCCCTTAAGTGGTAAAAATTTTAGAAAAGTCAGAGTTAGGTAGCTTGACATAAAAATTTGAATAAGTTATCTATATTATTTCAAAAATATGTCTAGGCTACACATGAATGAGAATCAAGAATTTGAGGAGGCTTTCTCGATGAAAGAGCTTGATGTAATTGCAACCTTAGCCAGTAGGAAAGATGCAAAATCGAGTGACAAAATAAAAAACTTCCAATCTGGTCTCTATGTAGCTCCTACAAATGTTCTTCATACACGAATTGGAAATTACTTTCAACATATTTAAACTATATCTCTCCTTGTTTAAACTATATATTTCCTATATAATCTTATAGATCTTGTATCTACATCTTTTATCGGCCCATTATTGGGCTGCTATGTATTTTTTTGCTGCTAAAAAGTCAAACTATTATAAGCTATAGGAATATCCCTGTGCATACAATGTAGCTTAAATCTTAAATTATTATTAATACAAAAATAAAATGTAAGAATAGAATCTATAGCAAATTGAATGTAGTTTCTAAACCACTAGCTTTATTAAAAAATATATATATTTGGTGAAAATTTGAAATTTCAATGCAGTATCACTTAAATTTCAGGGAAAAAATAAGTAGGTGTCTCTATGACCACCCTAACCACAATAAAATGATAATACCTTTTTTATAATATTTTAGATATAAGTAGAGGATTCATGTCCTGATGTGATGTATATTTTTTTGTAATTTTTTTCCAAGTAAATAATTAATTATGAAATTTTTTATTACAACTTTTAAAAAATATAAAAAGTTGTATGTCTAACCACCTTAACTTGGTCAAGAATTTATGAAATTATTAAAAAAATTTAATACTATAGTATGCAAAGAATCAAATGTGACACATGTTTTGGATTCAAAATATGTGATACCATTTGAAAGCTATAGATTTTTACAATTAGCCTACCAATCAAGAACTTAGTCATAATTAAAATAGAAAATTAATAATAATAATTTATTAATTTCAAAGTAAAGTATAATTTATATTGGTGGAAAGCTGAGAATCTCCTTTAAAAACCCCTTTTTGTTTCATCAATTTTGGGTTAAAAAAAAGGCCGTCTACCACATACCCTACACATACCCATCATATCACCACTTTTTGGCCCATCATGATCCTCCACACACCCTTATAACTCAACAGATGGGGAGGATAGTGCTCGATATTCACTGCTCCACTCATTGAGTGACTCAAAATTTGTGATAAACTCAGGAGAATCCAAAAAAAAATTTGTCACCAAGATAGAACAAGTTAGCACAGGAACACCCTTTGGAGAATGTGGGCTCCTCTTATACCCTCCACTACTAGAGGGAGGGGATGTAAACTCCATGTAGATGAGGCAAGAGGCATAGAGGAGGAGGATAAAGCTACAATAGACACCACTAAGGTATTTGACATGTCCATGGGTTAAGGGAATGGCAAGATGTCCAAAAAAAACATCAACAAGGGTGGCTTAACATAAGTAGTGATAAACACTTGCACCATTTTTGGGTCAAGTGCATTTATACTCACACTATGAGCCAAAAGTGAGAGTGAGCTCAATTGAGCAGAAGTAGAGGGGAGAAGTGAGGACACAATAGGATGCCTTAATGTAGGTGCAATTGTCTCCTCTTCCTTCTTCAGCAAAGGGGCCTGCTCATCTACTAGATCCTTTCATCAACACTTGTGCTCACATGTAAGGTGGTTTCTACAACTCTTTGAGCTAGAGGCTAGGAGCTATGAAGGGATAGAAGGCTCCTACTCAGCCATAGGAGTGTACATCATAGTTGTCTACAGTGGAGGGATAAACTCTTGGATGAGAGTAGGAGGAAGAGATTGGGAAACAATAGGGGTGTCGGCTCTAGCACCTCAATGGTGGGCCTCTTCCCATTTAGTACTTTTGTAACAAGAATGGTGGGAGGCCATAAAGGAAAAAACATAGAGGATTCCTTGTAGGGACGCATCCTTCTACTATATAAGAAAAACCAAGAGTATTCATCCAAAAATATTCTTTAGAAATAGAAGCAAAAGAGACAACCTAATGATGAGTAGGCTTCTCCCTTCCCTTTCGAGAAGAGGGGGTAGCTTATTGTTTCATGCAGGAGCATCCAGTGGTGTAAGGGCAATCTTGCATCACCCAAAAATAGTTAAATTTCAAGTTTCTCTATTTTTAGATGTTTTTACATTTCTGGATACCCTTTTCATCATAATGAAATTCCCAATTTACGGTTTTTATTTTCTATTCTTTGGTTGAAAGATATTGTAGTTTTAGTTTTCCAGATTTGCACTTGAAAATCTTCTGGGTTGGATTTGAGGCACTTAGAGTTCCCAGAATGGCCCTAAAACTTGCTAAAATTGGCATAGCAATTGCAAGTGGATTATTGACTTTGAGACCTTTCCAACGGTTTAAACGGTTCATGAATCGGAGTCCCGGATCAAAAGTTATGGCCCCGGCAAGTCGACACACTTTCTAGAAGATACAATTGTAAATGTTCTTTTGAAATTTGAACTTCAATTTGTAATTTTCAGTTCCAAATGCCTAAATTCAAATTTTAATGTTGTTTTGGCTCCAAACTAAAGAGAAACTCTATTTATGGGTGGGTTTTTAATTTTTTTGGGTAACTTTTTGGGGACAAGCTCACATATTGTGAAAGGGTTATTCTGTAGCTTTGTGTAACTTGCATGTGTTGTAGAACTTGGGAATTTGAGGTCCTCTGCATGTAAGAAGCTCCATTTTCTCAATAATAAAATTATTCTCTTGTTTGTGGGTTATTTTTTTCACATCTCGGGTTGCGCCCTCATCAAGTGGTATTAGAGTGGGTTTTCTTGAGTGTTTGGACAGATCACCGATCGTGAGGCAATTCACACTAGGACCATGGTTGTGGGTCGAGGTCAAGAAAGATGCCTCCAAGAGTGATGCCTAGTAGGCATGGTGGTGCTAAAGGTGGTCGAGGCAACAGAGATGCTGGTGGAAGAGATGCACTGGCAGCCCTCTAGAGATAGATTGATGTGTTACAAGAGCAGTTTAGAAGAGGGTTAAACCCAAGGGAGGAAAGTGAGGATGAAGGAGAGGAAGAAGGTTTAGATGTAGAAGAGGAAGAAGAAGCAATTGATCAAGACCAAATGCAGCTAATAAGGGCCATTTCAAAGATCGGGGAAGACTAAGCGAGTCCCCAGTCATTCGGAGGAGTCGAACGAAAAGTTGATGACTAAGATCAACGAAACTAGAAGAAGTTCGAAGCGGACCCAGTTCGGGTTAAGTTTGTGAAAAATGAAGCTGAAGGGTCGTGCTAGTATTTGGTGGAAAGAGGTCCAGTTGGAAAGAAATCGAAGAAAAAGTCAAATCACCATGGGATCACATGGTAGAGAAAAAAAGTAGTTCATACGTGGACTACGAGTTAGATCTGTTGAAGAAATTGCAAGGGTTGAAGCAAGGAAGCAGATCTGTGAAAGAATATGCTAAATATTTTCACAAGATAATCATCAGAAAGGGTCACACAGAGGCCAATAAGGAGAAGGTAGCCCGATATCTTAATGGGTTACGGCCGAGCATTCAGGAGGAGTTAAGCCTAGTCAGAATGACCACCATTGATGATGTGTATTAGTTTGCTTTGAGGGTGGAAAGGCTGAACAAAATTTTATGGAAACAAAGGACGAGGAGGTCAAAAGGGGCAATGGAAGACCTTTAGGAAGCCGAAATGATGATGAAAAGAAAAGTGAAGATGTGGGTACCAGCCGAAGCCAAAAGAATGACAACTTCTACCATCCTCGTGATCAAAACAGTGGTGATCAAAGAGGTAGAGGATGAAAGGAGATATGGACAAGGATTTGAAATAGGTGGTTTTAGAGGAACGATGTTTCCAGTGTGGTGAAGAAGGGCATCGAGCCTATGAATGTCCACAATAGCAAGGAAGGGCAGACAAAAGGCTAAAAGGTCATGGAAGGGTTGTGCATGCAGATGAGGATGCCCAATCTAAACATTCAAATGATGTTGAAAGGGGAGAAACCCTAGTGATTAGGAGAGCCCTAGTGACTGAAGAAAAGGAACCAGAACAAAGGAAGAATTTATTTCGCACAAGGTGCAAGTGTGAAGGAAAATGTTGTGATGTCATTATTGATGGTGGGAGCACTGATAATCTGGTGTCAGAAGAGATGGTCACAAATTTGAAGCTAAAGAGGGAAAGGCACCCACATCCGTATCGGATTGCCTAGTTGCAGAAAGACCAAAAAGTTTTGGTCAATGAGCAATGCCTAGTAAAGTTCAAGATCGGAAGCTACCATGATGAGGTACTTTGTGATATCATTCCCATGGATGCATATCACATGTTGGGGAGGCTATGGAAGTTCAATAGGTGAGCTATACACAATGGCCATGCAAACACTTATTCCTTGACAAAGGATGGGGTTCGTCATAAGTTGAAACCCCTGAAGGAGACCGAAGAAAAGGTATGTAGTAGTGCTAGAATTTGTTATGTAGATGGAAGAAAATTTTTAAAAGGTATGAAGCATGAGTGTGTGTGTTATGCATTGATTCCTAGAGTGAGTAAGAAGGATAGTGAGAAGGTTCTGGGATGTTGGATTAGTTTTAGGATATTGATCTGATAATGTACTTGAGGGTTTACCACCAATAAGGAAGATCAGTCATCAGATTGACTTGATTCCTGGAGCCAGTTTTCCAAATAAGGCAGCTCATAGAATGACTCCAGTAGAAAATGAGGAGTTGAACAGACAAGTTCAAGAGTTGTTGAGAAAGGGTTTGATACGGGGAGAGTTTAGGTCCATGTGTAGTACCTGCAGTACTAGCACCAAAGAAGGATGGGGGAGTGGAGGATGTGTACAGATTCTCGAGCCATAAACAAGATGATAATTAAGTACAGATTTCCCCTACCAAGGATGGATGACCTAATGGACTGTTTGAGTGGAGCTTAGTACTTCACAAAGATTGATCTGGAGAGTGGATATCACTAGATCCAGATTCGAGAGGGAGACGAATGGAAGACTACCTTCAAGACCAAAGAGGGCCTGTACGAGTGGTTAGTCATGCCTTTTGGGATAACCAATGCACTGTGCACATTCATGCGGCTCATCAATGAGGTACTAAAAGATTTTTTGGGAAGTTTTGTTATTGTGTATTTAGATGATATTTTGATTTTTAGTAGGACATTGGATGAGCATCTGATGCATATTCGGAGAGCCTTTGAGAAGTTAAGAAGAAATTGTTGATTAATCGAAGAAGTGCAGTTTTGTGAAGAGGGAGTTAGTGTACTTGGGGTTTTTTATTCAGCGAGAGGTCTCAAGATGGACCTAGAGAAGGTGAAGGCTATTCTAGAATGGTGTACCCAAAAGAACTGCACTTGAGGTGAGATCTTTCCATGGTTTGGCTAGTTTTTATAGAAATTTCATTAGAAACTTCAGTAGTATTTGTGGACCCCTGACTGAAACAATGAGAGGGGATAGAAAAGAATTCAAGTGGAGCACTGGAGTGGTAAAAAGTTTTGAACTGTTGAAGAAGAAGGTGACAGAGCAACCTATGATAGCCCTCCCAAATTTCAACAATGTGTTTTAGGTGGATTGTGATGCCAGTGGTTGTGCCACTGGAGCAGTGTTGAGCCAAGAAGGTAAGCCCATTGCCTATTTAAGTGAAAAGTTAAATGATGCCAAGAGAAAGTATTTTGTATATGATCAAGAATTTTATGCAATAGTTCAAGCATTAAAGAAATGGATACATTATTTGTTGCCGAAGGAATTTTTTCTATATACTGATCATCAGGCCTTGCAGTACCTAAATAGTCAGGGAAAATTAAATCAGAGACATATGAAATGGGTAGAGTTTTTGGAGAGTTATACCTTTGTTTTGAAACATAGGAGTTGGAAGTCAAATAGGGTTGCATATGCCTTAAGTAGGAGGCATACATTGATGACAAAGATGTAGATTGAAGTGGTTGGGTTCAATGAACTTAAGACACTGTATGCAGAAGATCCTAATTTTGCAGAGGCTTGGAAAGCTTGCAAGGAACCTATTATAGTGGATAGGACAAGGTGGTTGGATTTCATAATCTAGGATGGCATGTTATTTAAGGGAAGTCAATTGTGTATCCCAAGGAGTTCCATGAGGGAGAACCTGATAAAGGAGAAGCATAGTGGAGGAATGGTAGGACATTTGTGTCGAGATAAGACCATTGCCATTATCAGTGAGCATTATTATTGGTCTTAGTTGTCACAGGATGTGAAGAAGTTTGTACAAAGTTGTAGGGTATGTCAGATGGCTAAAGGAGTGAGCCAAAATATAGGATTATATTAGCCCTTACTTGTACCAGAGAGGCCATGGGAGGATATAAGTATGGACTTTGTTAGTGGTTTGCCAAGGACACAACAAGGGAATGATTCATTCTTTGTGGTGGTTGATAGGTTTTCGAAGATGGCACATTTCATTCCATGTCAGAAGGCCCATGATGCAGTCCACATTGCTGACTTGTTCTTCAAAGAGGTGGTGAGGCTACATGGTCTACTAAAGAGTATTGTTTCAGATCGTGACACCAAATTTGTGGGGTACTTTTTGAGGACCTTGTGGAAGAACCTGAAGATAGAGCTAAACTTTAGTTCTACACACCATCCACAAATAGATGGGTAGACAGAGGTTGTTAATAGGAGTCTGGGTAACCTACTGAGATGTTTGGTAGGAGATAAACCCAAGGGGTGGGACTTGATCTTACCCCAGGTAGAATTTTCTTACAACAATTCTGTCAACAGAAGTACTAGTAGATCACCGTTTCAGATTGTGTATGGAGGTAGCCCCAGAATAGCTCTAGAATTGAGGAAGATGGACCAAGAGAAGAAAATAAGTGTTGAAGCTGAAGATTTCACAATACACATCAAGGATATACATGAGAAGGTAAGAGAACATATTAACAAGATGAATATGCAGTATAAGGCTAAGGAAGATTAGAAGAGGAGGTATAAGAAGTTTCAAATTGGTGATGAAGTAATGGTCCACTTGAGGAAAGAAAGGTTTCCCATGGGAACCTATAATAAATTGAAGATGGAGAAATTTGGTCTTTGTAAGATTTTGAAGAAGCATGATTCAGGGAATGCATATGAGGTCGAGTTTCTTGATGGAATCAACATTATAGATTTGATAGAGTATCATGAAGGTGGAATAGAGGAAGCACCAGTAGTAGGGTAGTATGACATTCTAGAACCTACTTCAGAAAGGGAGGAGATTGAAGCAATCTTTGATAGTCGTGTAGGAAGGAGTACCAGAAACAGGCAATATGAAGAATATCTAGTGAAATGGAGAGGAAGGCTTGCGGAAGATTCATCCTAGCTATCTAAGGTAGTGGTTGATTGGTTGGGTTTTCCTCAACCATCTGAGACATGACAGGGTCACTTCTCAAATTACCCTAGGTGTCTGATGCAGGAGCATCCAGTGGTGTAAGGGCAATCTTGCATCACCCAAAAATAGTTAAATTTCAAGTTTCTTTGTTTTTAGATGTTTTTACATTTTTGGATACCCTTTTCGTCATAATGAAGTTCCCAATTTACGGTTTTCATTTTCTATTCTTGGGTTGAAAGATATTATAGTTTTAGTTTCCCAGATTTGCACCTAAAAATCTTCTGGGTTGGATTTGAGGCACTTAGATTTCTTAGAATGGCCATGAAACTTGCTGAAATTGGCATAACAATTTTGATCATGTTATTGACTTCAAGACCTTTCCAACGGTTCAAACGTTTCACAAATCAGATTCCTGAATCAAAAGTTATGGCCCCAGAAAGTTGGCGCACTTTCTAGAAGATAAAATTGCAAATGTTCATTTGAAATTTGAACTTCAATTTGTAATTTTCGGTGCCAAACCGCCTAAACTCAAACTTTAATGTTGTTTTGGCTCCAAACTAAAGAAGATATCTATTTATGGGCAGGTTTCTAATTTTTTTGGGTATCTTTTTGGGGACAAGATCGCATATTGCGAAAGGGTTATTATGTAGCTTTTTGTAACTTGCATGTGCTGTAGAACTTGGGAATTTGAGGTCCTCTACATATAAGAAGATCCATTTTCTGAATAATAAAATTATTCTCTTGTTTGTGTGTTATTTTTTTTGTGTCTCGGGTTGCGCCCTTATCATTGTTGCACTACCATAAGAGTCTAGTTTGGTTGTCCTTTACCCCGAGTCTTATACTTCACATAGTTTTTGTAATGTAGGAATGTTCTTTAGGGAAGTGGATGGACTAGGGCAGCCCAAAAATGATCCAATGAGTAGCTCTCATGGGACACCAATGACTGGTATCTAGTGTCATGCATCAAGTGCACAACACCTTCATGGGAAAATTTCAAACACTTATGAATGATGAAAGCAATTCCATTCATGGAAGCTAGCCATGGTATTCCTAACTTCAACTGGAATGATTTTGGAATAACATCAAAGGTTGTATCCATAGTCTTAGGCCCAACTAGGATGGATAGATTTATTGAGCCATATGGCTTAACATAAAGGCCATCATTCCTATGACTAGTAGACTTTGTTTCTTTATACTCCTCCCTCTGTAGTCAATTCAGCCACAACATCTCTTTAGTGATGACATTCACTTGGGTCGCAAGGTCAACTAGGATTGGGATATCACAATGTTCCCATTGAGATGAGTTGGAATGTAGAGGGGAGAGGGCTTGTTGTTCAAGGGCATATCTTGCGAGGTGAATTTCACATCCAGAGAGTTGTTTGTAGGCTGCGTGGAAGGAGTAATCATTACCTTGTTAACATACACCTCAAGTTGGGTGGTAGAGTTGGAGGGATCAATAATTAAGTTAGAAAATGAGTCAGAAATGGATCCATGTATATCTACAACTCACTATTTTATTTTTCCACTATTTTTTTTTCATTTTCTTTACTACCATCAAGAAAAATAGTACCATCCTCAATGCAGTCCACTATCCCGTGACATAGGCACATACATCATTTAGTATCATTTCCATTGACTCAATGGTACTAGCATAAAAAATTTGCATCATACTAATTAGGGTAAGGTTACTTGAGAGGATTGAGTTTCTCCAAGGTTATGATCTTAACTTTCAACAACTTCTACAAGATGGAAGAATAAGATTCTACTAACTTTACAAGCTTTTTGTTGTGTATGAGGTCGTTATCATTCATTGTAGCTACTACATTCACAACTTTATCTTTTCTAAAGATTGGCATGATGGAATTTCCTTTGAACTGAATTACCATTTGTTGATATTCTCATAGTTCCACACATAGATGTGTGAAAGAAGGGTATTTCATAAGGGAAAAGTTTCCCTACCAAGGTGACTAGGTATGAAATCAGTGAAAAGAGTCCTTGATATCATGCTACAAAATCAATGATCTTTTATTTATTCCCTTGCTTGCACCAAACAAGATCTGAAAAGGTCATATTCGGTTTGATGTTGGCTTGTAACTATTAGAGAAATTGATTTACAAGTTGATCAAATGTGAAAATAGAATTTTCAGGTAAGGAACAATACAACTCGACCATTGTATCCTTAATATATCAAGGAAATAATTTTTCCATCAACACATTATGATGGAATAAGTCTATACACATGGAATTAAAAGCAGACACATGCATTTGTGAGTCCCATTTGCTGCCATATTTCTAAAATTTGGGAATCTCCATTCCTTGTGGGAAGGGAGTACTTAGAATTGTTACCAAAAATGGGCTATTCCAAAAAGGTTTGAAAGATAAGCTAGATAGAGGCCTGGGAGAGACTACCTAGCTGATTTTGTATATGACCCATATTCTAAAGCAAGAAATTCAAAATGGGGTCAGTAGATGACAAGCGACCAATGGAACCTCTAGAACCACTATCACCAACACCACCTCCAGAGGCACCTTTGGAACCACTGCTATGATCCCCTAGTGCCACCACCGCTAGTAGGGCTGCCACTAGAGCTACCTCCACTACCAAAGCCACCACCATGACCTTCTCCAAATCTACCTTTGCCAATTCCACCTCTTCCACCAAGGCCACCACTAGTTCCCATTCTACTAGAGCCCCCACTAGGGCAAGTAGTAGGGGTGAAACTGAACTCAAGGGGTGTTTTACTAACCTTGAGGGTGTGAGGCTCTTGAGAGGTAGAAGAGACATTAAACGAGGGACCTGATTTGGCCGTGTAGATGAACATAGTGCGAATTTATACACCTATTTTTCTTTCATAGGCATCGATCACTTCTCCTCGACCGATACTTGATCTAGGCCTATATGAAGGGACAAAAGTATTGGTCAGATCAGCGAGGCTGCATAGAAATTATATGCCTGTTCGATCTTTCCCTAGGAACTATCTCACCTCACTTGGAAGCGTAGCGACTCTCACCATGTTTAGTGCTTTCTCTAAATGGTTTAGAAGGTCTACTAATCTATTTTCTGGGTATGTGCAGGATCATGAGGGGCCAAAAAGTGGCAATATTATGGGTATTTGTAGGGTATGTGGCTGATGACTTTTTTTTGACCCAAAATTGATAAAACAAAAAGGGTTTTTAGATGAGATTCTCAGCTTTCCACCAATATAAATTATTCTTTAATTTGAATTTAATAAATAATTATTATTCATTTTCTATTAGAATTATGACTAAAAAGCTGATCAATATGCTGATTGAAAAAAATCCATAACTTTCAAATGGTATCACATTTTTTGAATCCAAAACATGCATCATATTCTATGCTTCACATACTATAGGATTAAAAAAGTAAAAAATAAATTCGATGAAGTTTTGACCAAGTTAAGGTGGTTAGACATACAAGTTTTTATATTTTTTCAAAGTTGTAATAAAAAATTCATAATTAATTATTTACTTGGAAAAAAATTATTAAAAAATATGCATCACATCCAGAAATGAGTCCTCTACTTATATATAAAATCTTATAAAAAAATATTATCATTTTATTATGGTTAGGTGGTCACAACCTACTACTTATTTTTCCCTAAAATTTAAGTACTACTGCATTGAAATTTCAAATTTTCACCAAATAGATTTTATTTATTTATAAATAAACCTAGTAGTTTAGAAACTACATTCAATTTTCTACAGATTCTATTCTTACATATTTTTGAAATAATATAGATAACTTATTCAAATTTTTACGTCAAGTTTCCTAACACTGGTTTTTTTGAATTTTTTGCCACTTAAGGACCTATTTTTAACATGATGATCCTACACATACCCTTCTAATGTTATATTGTTTTTTATAGGAACATACACAACATCATCTTCATATATGGATAAAGGCATGGGGGATGCTAGAGGAGTAGTAACACAAGTGGTTTCTTCCATAAAACCCATCTTTTCAACATAATTTGTGGGAAAAATATTGGAAAACTCATTTGTCAAATCAGTGGGAAAATTGGAGGTGAAACTAAAAGTAGCCCTCATCTTCTCCACTGATAGGTGTTGCATACTTCACCTAACAATGTACCCAATATTTTTCAATTAGGTTGTGATACTCATAAACCTTCAAAACACTCAAGGTTACAACTATCACAAGGTACAAGGGAAATGTCTCAACACCGATAAATGAGGAGATGTTGCTTCACATTGGGTTCACGAAAAATGGAAGAGAGGGGGACCAACCACATCAAGGCTCCAAGTTACAAAGAGCTAAAAGTGAAGGTATTCCCTAACTTACCTAACTCTAAAGGATATCTTAGGGTGAGGATCAAGAATGAAGAGCACTGTGACATGCTTTTGTCACTCTATAGACTTGGATTTTAATTTTAGGTTAGGAGAGCTTGTTTTTTGAAGTTGATATTGCACCTCAGATGAATCTTTGTGTGAGGATGACAATATAGTTGTAGGATGATTGAGTGGTGTGTTGGAATCTCTCCAACACACAAGCATTTATATAGCTAGAAAACATTAAGTACAACAGAAACTGCCAAAAGACCTACTGACAACTTAGCTAGTTGATTGAGACAAGAAAAAATAGAATAAGCAAGTACAAAAAGTAAAGGTTAATATGATAATACAAGTATATAAGAGCTAGGGTGATGAAGATAATCTCATAGAATCACTAGTTCACCATCTAGCTCCATGCACATGTTCACCTACACACAAGCATGAGGGGAAACTATTGGGGTTGTATAGGAGCCTGCCTTAGTCAAACCCCTATTTTTGTTGTTTCCACCTCCATAGACATGAAGAAAGCAACATAGTAGAATATGTGATAAACAAAAGAATAAATACCAAAGAAAATTAAAAACAATACAATGTGACTCTATCAAATCACAAAGGAGGGGTGTGAAGCATTATCACCTCCACACAAAAGCTCACTAGCTAATGGAAGGAGAAAGCAAGGTATGGACTTGGAAAAGTCACCACAACTATAGCGGTGATGAAGGGAGGTCTCACAAGACTCCAAGACCACACTTCTAAAGTTGCCTCACACTTGTAATATGGAGTTGATGGAGCTTCAAAGTTGCTACAAATATCACAATGGAAGATTGGAATGCCACTTGAGAGTGAGAGTGATTGAAAGAGTTGAGAAAATATGCTTAGAGGTTGGAATGAATGAGTGAGTACTATTTTTGAAGGTGGTATGAGAAAGAATAATCCATTTTTGGGGTTGGTTGGTCAAAGAGGGACATTACAATTAGACTCCAATCAAGTGTGTAATGCCTCTACTAGCTTCAAACACAAGAATCCATTAGGGATGACAGTGAACCAAGCAAACATCTGTGTGCCGCGTGTTTGTCCCTAAAAAATATTCTCACTTATGCACATGACAGATGCCAAGTGGATAGAAGGCAGGTGAATGATGTGGAATTTTTCCTTCAAATTTTATTTTGTAAGGTGAAGGTATGTGAAAGGGGAATTTTCCCAAGGGATGCAAATTCGATCCTAGAAAATAATAAAATATTATTTTTTGTAAAATAAAATCCTTTATAAAGAAAATGCATTATGAACTGTCCCTTCAAACTGTTGGTAAAATTTGTCTCAACCTTGTAATTACAAAGGGTTTACTATTGATAGTGTAGACATGCAAAATTAGCATCATGCATTTTATTAGGTCATATTCATTCATTCATCAAATAAATCAAGTTTATTTATCAATCTCCTAAAGTAACCAACTTATATTAAATAAATCAACTTGATCCTAACATCACCCTCCTTTTAATTAAATAAATCAACCCTTTTATTTAATTAAATATGAAATCACCTTCCACCCCTTTTGATTTAAATAAATGAAAATATTCAAGGAAAATCGGTCAAATAAACTAATCATCATCTAAGCTATTCTAATCCTTATTAAATCTAATCTAATACATGTCATATCCTCTAGCTTTTCCCACTTTCACCAATAAATTATTTTAATTCATTTATAAATTCAGCATTTTCCATCAACATGGCATCTTTGAGGAATATTCTCTGAAATTTGAATTCAAAAGCAAGTTGAAATTTACATCCAACAAGGCATTTAATAGGTCTTACATGTCTCTTACATGTCCCTTTCAAAGGTCAAAGCTAGCATTTAACTCTCAATTTCAAATTTGAATCTCCCCTTCTTTGGCACATTGACCAAAACTTGCACATTCCTCAACCTATCATAATGTGACAAGTGGCTTGATCTCATTGGCCAAATATTTATCCCATATTGCTCTCTCATAAGCATTATTTCAACTTGATAATCTTTAAATAGAGATCATCTCCATTGATTTAATCCTCCACAACGTGATCCACAATCCTCATGCAAAGTCACTCTCTTCAATTGAGATTTGATTTTGTCCATTTCACTCCATAATCTTAGCATTTCATTTCCACAATCTTTAGATCTTTCTCCATATCATTGTCATTTGAATCCATCTTCATAGCATTTTCATATCAATATCATAGATCTTAGCAAATGATTGGGAAAGGGCTCCTTTCCATAGAAGCACCAATCCACTATGGGATAGGTTTGAGCATGCTTATTCTTTTTGGTATTGTATCACTTTGTATGTTTAAGCATGATTCAATATCTCATATGGATGCTTGATTTGTTGGATTTGATTTGGTATTACTACTAATGTTCACCAAGGTTGAAGTATTTGCAGATTTAGCAACCATATAATGGTGCTATAAGGAGGGTTGGCTTTATATGATCTCACATCTTGCCATCTTAAGCTGACGAATCTGCTTTATATGAATATTGGATGTTTGAACTTTATGTGGTGTAAATTTTAACTTTCATATTTTAGTATAGAATTGAACTCTTTGCATTTATAGTGGGTATGTATTGAATTTTTTTTATATTGGAATGCATTTTTAAACCTTTATGGGCATACTCCAACTAAAACATTTGATCCTTATAGTGTCACTGTCTATTTACACTATCTATTTATAGGTTAATAGCACTCCCATGATCTCTAGTTTAAAATGGATTTCATTAGTTTCTATTATCTATGTAAATAGATCCACTTTAGTTTGTTTTTTAAGGGTGTTGTTTTTAAGAAAAAGATAGTTTGTTATGTAGCATGATTAACAAGAAGAAAGATTAGCCTTGTGTCATACAATACAAGTTTCTGATTTCATGTTGCAGCCTTATCCAGCAGACTATTCATTCCTTCAAACAATTTTGTTTCTTTGTCTTAGCTAGCTTGTGTGCTTTCCTATGCTTCAGTGTTGTGCATACATGTCTATTACAAACTCTGCAACTTTGATATTTGATAGGTATGGGCTAGCAAAGGCTTAACTATATACTCTGGCTGGCATCTCATCATTCTCGTTGCTTCTACCAGTCACTTTGTGGTTTAGAGCATCTCTGATAGACATTAGCATAGTTTTAGAGTGAGTCTCTTAGTTCTAAATGTGAGGTCTCAAACCTCAACTTCCATTTATCTCTGCTTCCTCAGAATCTAACGTTAGATTCAATGGAATCATTGTCTATGATTAAATCCGAAAGATGCATAAAATTTATCTGCTTTTAATCAATTAGAAGAACTGAAATGTCTTAGGTTGACACTCTTTCTCACATTTGTGCATTGCTTGTGTGAGCTCGCAGATGTTTCTTGTGATAGAATGGATGCTAGAAGTAGTTGCAAAATTTCTCTTTACACGAGCACAAATTACATTAAGTAGAAAGTCTTCAAAAAGCGTTAAAGGCTGAGGACGGTTATTGAATTCAGCTTTACACTAAAAGATTTTCAAATGATTTTTTAGAATGTCCTTACACCTGCCATCTGCAATTAGTTTGAAAGCTCCCCAGTTATCATTTATGCATGGCTTTGTGTCTACATTTTTCTAGCTATCATTTTTGTGTGGCTTTGTGTCTACTTACTAATTGCATTTTCTTGTAAAAGTGTTAGTTGTATACCTGTCATCTATAGTTAGTTTGAAAGCTCCCCAGCTATCATTTCTACATGGCTTTGAGTCTACTAATAGCCTCCACTTGAAAATTTCTCATTTTTCTTTTTTTTGGTCAAAGCATTCCATGAGTGACATCTTTTTTAGGCTTAAGGCTAGCAAAAGCTATTAAATTTGACTTCACACGTACTCTGCATACACTTGCAAGTTTTTAAAACTACACCTGCCAATCGTATTAATTGCTACAAACATTAAATGTGGTAGAATTCTGTTTTACACCTAATAATTGCATTACCATGAAAGTTTCTAAAAATCCTCTGAGTTCTTTGTAGATGATGAGGATGCTAGTAAAGGTTTGAGAGTTTGAATTTACGCCTATCAATTACATTTTCTTGAAGATTTCTGGAGCCTTTCAAGAAATTCATTTTGTGCATATCTTGTAGTGGTCGTAATAGTTCACATGGTTTTTCTATGATTATGCATTGTATTTGAAGGAAGGATACTGGTCAAGAATAGGTGGTCACCCACTTTACACCTAGAAATTTGCATTGATTTTGAAAATTTTTCAAGATAACTTATGGTGTAGCCTTTATTTTTCAAAAAAAAATTTGTCTATAATAAATGACATTTATACTCACCAATGTTGAATGCACCTCCAGAAGTGTGTTACGCTTTCTTGTTTTTTATGATAAAATAACATCATTTGGTGTATGTGCTGAGCGTGGTTCCCACAACATTATGCTCTCCATTTCATCTAGGAAATCAAGTTTGACATCAATGCATCTATCTTAATCAATATTCATCTCATTTTCGATATGTTTCTTGTACAATGATTATTTAAATATAGTGTCACATCGGAAATCAAGTTTCACATCATAAAAAGATTGATAACATGCTATGAGGAAGTCAAGAGAAAGGAATGAGTAACTTGCTATTGGTCAAAAAATCCATCTAGTGATCCTTCTCTGACTTTAGCAGTGTGTAGGAGGAGTTAGAATTTTTCTTTTACGACTCTACTGGAAGTATTTAACTTGCCAAATTTAAGAAGTGAAGTGATTTCTTCAGGCCTATGTTTTATTTTAACTTTTGAACACTTTTCTTAGTCTGTTGATTTATTTTTTTAGCAAGAAAAAGGGGAGTGCCTTGGCTTAATTCTAATCTAGAGGTGCTAATGTTTGGAAAGTGTCATTTTTTATTATCCAATTTGTTTATCTTGTGCTCAGGATCTTTCTAAACTTGGTAGTCTCCTATAAAGCACTCCATGGATTTTCTTGAGTAGTTAATTTGAAAAAAAAAACTTTAAATTTGAAAATAGGATGTGTTCATTGATTACTTTTGTTACTAATGTAAGGATGTTGGGCACATGAGATTTTGAAATCAGTTGATCTTTTATGACTTTTATATATCAAAAATGGAGATTTTGAAATCAATTGTTCTATTATGGAAATGAATATAAGAGTTATTATGTGCCTTATCAATTTTATTTTCCTCAAATAATTGACATTTCTTATGTATACTTTTATCATTTACCATGCATACCTAACTATTGTTTGTAAAATCTTCTATAGGTAAAGTTGAAATCAACATTGGAATCGAGCGTTGGAGTTGAGCAAAAACAAAAGCAAGATCGGAGTGAAGGATTTAAGCATCAAACTTAAAACCCAAAAGAGTTTTTAAATGATTTGAGCTTCTGCTACACACCTTAATTTTCTATTTTAGGCTAACTCATCTTTTTTTTTGGGGATTTAAAACAAACATTACCAAGGCTTTCAATTTTTATTGTGAAAGGGATAAAACTTTAGGCAACATTCATTAGATTTTGTTTAAGGTTAAAAGCCCTTTTTGATAATATTAGGTTGAGATAAAGTGATCTCCTCCACACTTTAGTTTGAGGTTAAAAAATTGAACAAAATTTTGTGCGAGTGTGAATAAATTTATTGCATGTGTTCTCCCTTTGTTTCTAAACAAGGGTTGATCGAACTATGAATAAGTTTATTCACTTTTGTCTATCTTAGAGGGCCTTCCTTGGGGAAAAAACACTCACCCAAGGGAACGACTCAACCGGTAACACTCTAAATCCTAGAGTATTTCCAACTGGGATATAAATGTGGGTATTGGAGTAAATGCGAGTATCATGCAGTTGGCTCCGACGAGATGGATCTGAAAAGGGGCTCTCATCATATGGGTCAATCTCCATGAACAAAAAGTCTAAACTAAAACCCTTTTTTGTAGTAACCAACCATTTCATCCAATGATTTTATCAAAGTTGTGCATTGGAACTTAGATTCCAAGAAGTTATTTGCCATGTCCGATCTTGGTTAAAATATTGAGGTTAAGACTTCATTCCTAACATACCTTTATATTTTTTCCTTGGTTGCATGTAAAATCATCTCTTCTACTACAAAGGGCATGAGGCAAGCCCACCAAGGAAAATATACCAATTGAGCTAGGATGTCATATTGCTTGTGAGTTAGTTTGAAAACAAAGTGCTTTGATCAAAAACATCAGAAAACTAACATTCAACATGAGCATCAAATCTCAAACCCTTTAGGAGAGGCAAATATCCTTGAACAAAATCACATGTTATTGCTTTCCCTTGGGATTCATATCCTTAGAGGCTTATAAGCATTTGGATTTCATCTCAATTTTCTCCTACTAAGGTCAACAATAGGTAACTCTTGCCTGAAATTCGCTTTGTTTCCACATAATACACTTTTTAGAATAAGGGGAAAGTTGAAACATTAGACATCTAGATTCAAAATCTAATCAAGAGTGTGTTTTTAGTAAAAAGAATCCATTAAGCAAAGATTAAATCAATTGGACCCCACATATGTGCTTGGCATCTTTTATTCATATTGCTTTCATGCAAAGCATTGGCCTTTTGATTTTGAATTACTCTTAGAGAAAGGAATGTTCTTCAGTATCTTGGTCTAGTAAACAAGTCCTTTCTAGGTTCATTTAGGATCAAATAAAACACTTATCCATCTCAAACATTTATCGTCTTCATCCCATAAAAAACTTTAGAGCTTTGGAATCATCATTCTAGACTTGGGAAAATCATCAAAATCAAAATCACAATGTTTACTTAGGTGTATGAGAATGCATCCTTTCTCATACATTTAATTGAACTAGCAATCCTTTAAAAAATTCACCCTAAGATCACATCTAACATCTTAGGGTTTACAACTTCATTATCCAAATCAAACAATCAAAATCAAGCCCTAAGTCTAGCATTGATCCAAAGTCCCTAAATGTTCAACACTCATATCATTTACCCCTTTCATCCTTCATCTCATCATTGGTCCTAAACACCTTAGAGGTCAACAAGGTCAAAAAACAAGAAGAACATGGAATGTAAAATTGATCCATACATCACGAGTAATCCAAGTCAACTGAACTTTCAAAGCCTTACAATGGTGATTGATTATCAAAACCCACATTTATACAATCCATACATGGGAACGTTGTCTCTTGCAAACCTCAATGATACAACGAATGTGAGTCTACCCAATCTAATCTTGAAACATCTCTTCCGATGGTAGATTTAAATCAAAGTCAAAACTTATAATTCTATCCATCAAACAATCAATGCATGAGTCTTCAAACAACCAATATCATCCCACCAAATCCATACATACCAAAAGTGAATCTACCAAGTACAAATTTTCTAGACATGAATCCTAAAAAATTTGGGATAAATATGTTTTCGAATCATACAAATGTTGTTCAAAGTCCAAAAAAGATGTTAAAAAATCCATGTATTAATCCAAGACAAGGTAACACCATGCAAAATCAAAGTTACCTAAATCAAGGCAATGTGGTTCCCAACACCAACAATGTTCAACTTCAACCTATCATGCCAAATATGAACATCATCCCAAATCAGAACATTATCCAAAATCAATTTGACCATTATCCCATACAAAAACCACAAGTATGCATCCAAAATCTACTTGAACAAAAGAAATCAACTATATCAAGGGATTCAAATTCAAAATCAAGATCAAATTTGGTGAGATCAAATTGCTACACTTATCAAAATAGTTGAGTCATTGCACCAAGAGACATCTCCACCACCATTACCCATATCAACATCATTCCTTGGTTTAGGGCTTCCCCCTTTATCTAGCACCAATCACTCCATCCTAATCAATCCACCTAACACCAATTAAGCCATCACATCAAATCCTTTGAATATACCATCGACATCATACCGATAGATGGTATCTAATAAAATGACAACATCAATCTCGACAAATCAAAATATAGTCTCCCAAGGATCTATCACCTTGATCATTCTGACCATTACTATCACCTCGATCACTCCAACCACCCCTATCACACCCATCATATCTCAAACCCTCACGATCACTCCAAATGTATCTCAATGACTTGTCACTACATCCAACATGATTCTGAATCCACCACCACTACCACCAAAACTGAATGCATCAAGACAATATGACATTGTGCTAAAAGCTCACCAAGCCTACCAAAAGGCCATACAACAATAACTAGCCACACAACAAGCAACACAAGCTCAACAAGTGCAACAAGCCTCTCAAGCTTCCCAAGCCTCTCAAGCTACCCAACAAACACAAGCAAAAAAATGAAAAATGATAGCTATTGGGGATAATGATGAACATTCAACCACTAGTTATAGCATTAATAATCTCCCCACCACAATTGCTGAAAGCAATGTTCAAGATCTATCCATCAAAGTTCACATTGGAGATGTTTCTATCTCGTCTGAAGATCAAATCAATATAGGTCAAGAGTCACTTTTCAATCATGATCAAAATCCACCAACAATACCCAACAATGATCCAATTCAAGAAATGTCAACATCACTTGACCCTATGGTTGAAGACATTAGAAATCCCTCCACCACAATTATTGAAAACAATATTCAAGATATCTCAATTAAGGAGCACATTGAAGATGTTTCTTCCCCATCTGATGATCAACTCACTATAAATCAAGAGCCACTTTTTAGCAATTTATTTCAAGGAGTGTTAGGATTATTTGATTCTATCAACATAATGCACGATCCATCAACCAATGATCATGTTGAAAATGTCTCTACATTTCCTAATGAGTTAGAGGACATGTCTCAAGAATTTATTCCAAAGCAAGATCAAAATCTTCCACTAAGGCCTAGCAATGGTCCTTTCCAGGACATATTGACATCCTTCGACCTCATGGTTACAGATACTGAAGGAACCCTGAAATCGACACTTGAAGATATTGAACCACTTACCATGTCTAATGATGACATCCAGAAATCCTTTGTAAGCAATCCATCCTTTGAAACTGACCCATGTCAAGAACTTGATCTAAAGCATGTCAAAAGAAACTCCGAAATCATTCAAGATCAAGAATTTGAATCTTCAAGATACTACAATAATCTAATGGACACTCTCTTATCTATGAAAGATGATAATATTCATGTAGCACACACTCCTCCATCTACCCATAAGATGCTTTCTATGGATGGAAACGTACATGATCTTCATCTAGAACAAGATTTTGTTACACAAAAAGAGTAGATTCTTAACTCCTACAGTCAAACTAAGTTATCAACATCATGATCAAATATATCCTGAATTTAGAATGAGGACATCAGGTATGCAGATATCCAACATTATCCGCTAAAGGAAACAAGTCATAAAGAATAGTATAATTCAGAGTTAGCAGAGCAATAAATTGAAACGTCACCTATGGTGGTCATTTATCATAGAATGCATTCTAAACATGACATCTTAGAATAGGAAAAATCAAAGCATGGAGGTACTACTACCACCATACCGGGGGAAAATTTGTCTCAAGCAAATGTCAACATAGGGAGCATGAAGAATCCTTTTTATGAAATTGATGCCAATACTACAAACAACCATGTCATGAATCTTCATCCACCCATCACCCCATCCATGAATTGGGACCAACATCAAAAGAAAGAGTTAAATCAAAGCAAGAAGAACATTATCAAAGCAAGAGAAGCTAAGAATCATAATGGAAAAATTAGATATTCATGGATACCAAAACATACAAAGAAAGATTATCCCTATCAAACTCCATCATTCAAAGAAACTATGGGGAAAAATAAAAAAGGGAAAAGTATCCATCAAAAATTTCCACAAAAGAAAAAACAAGGTATTCAAGCCACGTACAAAGTGTATCAAATAATTGGTCCTAATTCCACACACACTTTTGTATCAATGGAACATTATAACTTAAGCGTCTACATCAACACCACCAGGTGGGTTAGCATGAATCTTTCAGAAAAACAAAAAAAAATAAAAAATATGAAAATCCAAAAAAATCAGAAAAAGGATTGAAAACTATGAAGAATAAAAATTGTGCTCTAGTGAAAATTGCATGGGCGGCGCTTTGGGCAAGTACCATGATGAAAACCTGGAAAACAAGTGTCATGTGTAGAATCGAGCATCTATGTATGCCACTTCAGGTGAATGCATCTGATCCCATCTATAATAAATCCAACATTCCATCCATCCCATCCATAATAAATGCATTCATTCATAAACCATTGATCCAATCCATTTTCATCCGTCAACATCCATCTTCCAAGTTATCTTGATCTTGATGAAAAACTTTGGTGCACACTTTATGCTTGCTTACGATAAACATCTTGACATGGGTTGTTTTCATTTGATCTTATCCTATGCAACATTATTTGGGCTCTGAAGCACTATCCAAATGAGCTTTCTTGATCCAAACACCTTATCTTACCACAAGATAATCCATATCCATCCATCTATACACCTATCAAGGCATCTATCCATAACATTCCATACTTTGCTAGACACTGGGGGTAGATATTTACATCTTGCTTTGAGAATAAATCTTGATCTATATCCTCCAACTTATGTAGCAATTTGAACATTGGCAAACATGAAATCAAATTGGCGAAGCATTTGTAATCCAAAATTCGAATCACTAGCCCATGGCATATTTTGATGAGAAGATGTTCCTTATCAATCGTCATCCTTCATCAAACATCAATCCAAATAATCACTATTAGTTGCATCTAAGTTTCACTTCAAACATCACATCAAATCATCCAAGCATCTTTTGTTAAAAAACAAGTTTCAAATAATCTTGATCAATCAAATCCAATCAATCCATAATCTTGGGATATCCTTCCCGATCATTGTGTTGCTTAACACTATCTTTACATTGTTGTGTATCCTCAACAATGTTATCATCATCATCAATCCATCGATTCGATCAGTCAACCTTAGCTTAGTCTTCAACAAAATCCCAAATAGAGCACTCATATCATATCCATATCCAAATCGTGAAAATCATGTGAAAAATCAAAAAAACATCCAAAACATCAAAAAATCTAAAAACATCCAAATCATGCGAAAAAAATCCAAAAGCATAAAAAACATCGAAAAATCAAAAAACATAAAAAAAAAATCCAAAAAAATCCATCCCTTTTGATTTAAATAAATTAAAATATTCAAGTCAAATGGGTCAAATAAACTAATCATCATCTAAGCTAATCTAATCCTAATTAAATCTAATCTAATGCATGCCACATCCTCTAGTTTTTCCCACTTGCACCAATAAATCATTTTAATTCATTTATAAATTTACCATTTTCCATCAACATGGCATCTTTGAGGAAGATTCTCTCAAATTTGAATTCAAAAGCAAGTTGAAATGCACATCCAACAAGGCTATTAATAGGTCCTACATGTCTCTTACATTGACCAAAACTTGCACATTCCTCAACCTATCATAATGTGACAAGTGGCTTCATCTCATTGGAAAAATCTTTATGCCATATTGCTCTCTCATAAGCATTCTTTCAACTTGAGAATCTTTAAATAGAGATCATCTCCATTGATTTAATCCTCATGCAAAGTCACTCTCTTCAATTAAGATTTCATTTTGTCCATTTCACTCCACAATCTTAGCATTTCATTTCCACAATCTTTAGATCTTTCTCCATATCATTGTCATTTGAATCCATCTTCATAGCATTTTCATATCAATATCATGGAGCTTAGTGAAGGATTGGGAAAGGGCTCCTTTCAATAGAAGCACCAATCCACTATGGGATAGGTTTTAGAATGCTTAGTCTTTTTGGTATTGTGTCAATTTATTTGTTTAAGCATGATTCAATATCTCATATGGATGCTTGATTTGTTTTAATTGATTTGGTATTACTACTAATGTTCACCAAGGTTGAAGTATTTGCATATTTAGCAACCATAGATAGGTGATTGTAGGGGGGTTGGGGAGGGTGTAGGGGGACTCCTCTATGGGGTTTGTGGGTTGTGGGCCTTGGAAGAGGTTTAGGGGTAGTGCCCCAAAAAGACACATTTTATGTATATTTTATTATTATAAATTTGGACCATTGATCATTAGATCTCAAATCTAATAGTAGATTTTTTTTTGGCTTCTTTTTCCTTACAACACAACGCTATTTTATGAGGGAATTATATTATTGTTGTGCATTATGATGTATTATGAGAGTCTGAGAGAAGTCGTTTTGCCCCTAGATCTTTTGTTGGTGATACTCTTGTGAGAATTTTTCTCTATAAGTATATTGTAATCTTCATCATATTTCAATAATTTATTGGGCTGCTTTTGGAGTGTGGGGTTTTTCTCCCAAAAGGGTTTTCTCCATGTTAATCATCGTATTTTTGTATGCATGATATTTGCATTTATTTTTATTTTTGTTTAACTTTTCCTAACTGTTGTAAAGATCTATGAAGTTTTACATTATCCTCCTCTCTAGATTATTGTGGGAAACTGTTTTGCTACCTTAGCTTCTCTACATAATAAAATAGATGTCTCATATCTCCTCATCAAGTTAATTTTATCAATTGATATTTTTCCAAATATTAGGGACTTCCTCAATGAATACTTGCAAGCACCATAATCAAAGTTGTAAGGCTCATAAGTGAAGTTGTCAAAATAAGAGGAAGAAAAATAAAATTTTAGATCTGAAAAGCATTTAGCCATATTAATCAACTACCAAAATTATTAGAAATTTCAAAATTTTGAACATCCATCAAATTAATTAATTTATCTCAAGTGAATTGATCCAAAAAAATTAAATTCAACAAATTAAATGAAAGTGCATGAATAAAAAATATGTTCTTTCACGTTTTCTACAAACACATCCATTTTCTGCTTCAATTTTCCTAAAACCCTTTGAAAAATTCATGTAGAGTTTAAATTTCACATTAATGTTTATTGAATCAATTATAAGTTTACACTATACTAAAAATGCTTAATTTTTTGTGTACTATAAATTCATTTTTACTTTATATTATTTCTAGAAATGATTTATAGATTTTAATCTATTTTAAGAGTCAACTTCAAATTTTCATTTGTAGTCAAGTATAAGGAATATCTTTGCTTTGATGTGTAGCTAACATAGTAATAATATGTTGTTCATAGTTTCAAAAAAGAGGGATATGTATATCATATATACATCCAAACCTATTTATAATCTAAACCCTACATCATAAAACATGATTTATTCAAACCCTGTTTTCCATAATGTTCCCCAAAGACTCAATTATAAAAACCTCTAATTTACAAAGTATAATTTAAATACTATTTTGATGAATTAGAAATATAATATTTACTAGAAAAATATCCATTATCTAATAAATCATAAATCTACAATTTACTTCAAAATGAAGAATTCCTTCAAAACAACATGGGTATAACACTTACATTATCCATACAAATTATAATAATAAAAGATCTTGACACATGCCTCAATAATCATAGATATCAAGGTATCATATCAACATGGAAGATGTGTAGCCCCATGATGTACTCAATAGATAGCCTTGACTAACACCTCTTCATGACCTCCAACTAATTCACAAAATTGGCCCAAAAGTCCTCAATATCTAACATTTTTAAATATTTCTTTCCTACATACTTCTTCATTTTCAATAGGGGTCAAAGTGTCCCCTTGTGCTATGAAAATTAGGATGGAAGAACTACAATTCTATATTAGACCCCTTTATTCACTAGTGAGTAGGAAAGGCATAAAGTACCCTTCCAACCACCATAGGATAAGGCACTTTAGTCCTATACATATCTTTGAGAATTTTTTGAAACAAAAAGTTTCCTTGTAACTTCCAAATGTACCATCTTTTCATCAAGATACTTGGACAATGACTATGGAGCACTAGAGAATCCTTCCATTTTCAAATAGATAAACCTAGGAAACTAAATGAACCAATAATAGAATATTTGAATGAGGCGCACATTGGAGGTGGATAAAATGCTTTGGAGATCCCCTTGTAGCATCCTCACAATTAACATGACAATGAAATCATTCACCATATTATATTGGTTCATGTCATTGTACAATTACAACCAAGGGTAGAAATCATAAAATTTGTATTGGTAAGGACGATTATCAATCAACCAAAGAAAAGTTAGTCATCTATGTCTAAAATTATTAGCCAATGCAAAGACTATGTTAGATGTCATGTGGAATATCTTGGTTTCCCTCTCCATGGAAATTGTTGATGAATATTATAACTTATAATTCAATCTTAATTAATCTTCTAGGTTCCTTTAAGGATCTCTTCAACATAGTAAAACATCAAATTTTGAAAGGTGAAATATTAATCTAGGCCTATAACTCTACTTAAATGATTCACCAAGTTAATAACTTTAGGGATGAAGTCACTCCTATATAAATATTTGAGAAATTTCATAGCTGTAATGTCATAAAATTGCACTGCTTGCAATTTCACCTACATTTTTGCATCCACTTTAGTGTACATTCCCCTAGTATTTGTGTAGTCTCATTTTTGTGCTTGCATCAACCTTGTTCCCTCTTAGGATTCTCATGACCCCTTTTTAGTAGCTACATTTGTGTGCCAACCTTGAATCAAACCTTGTGTTTCCCCATTCTCACAATTTCGTTGTGTGATGTATTTGGACACTAGTGTTTTGTGCAAATGTCTACATGTTGCACTAGAATCTTGCAACATTTCATCATTCAAATGGTTTTTTATGAGTTCCTTTCCAATTGTCACTTACCTTTATCAGTGGGAATGGCTATAGACACTTTGTAATGGATCAGTAAACTTCTTTTCACTCCTACTATCACTTTAAAAGTTGTTTTTTCAATTCATTTGCAATCTCTTTATTTTTTCACTCCTCTGTTGATATCTCTTGAGCTCTCTTGATATTTCTCTCCTTATCTCAAGGTTGCACAAATCTATCACTTCCTATAACACTCAATTTCTCACAATGTTATCTACTACTCTCTTGTCTCTCAAAATTGTCTCTTTCTCTATTTGTCTTCCTCAAGCCTTGTGAGTTATATCTATCTCTTTTCTAGTGTCTTTTAGTATATTATGGTTTCTCACATCTCTTGTCTAGGAGCTTTATAATATTTTATATTATCTTGTCTTATCTATTATTCTTTTATAACTATCTATCTAGTTTTTAGTGGGGGTGGAAACACCAAAATGGGTGTTTGGCCGAGGAAAACCCCTAAACAGCCCCAACAAGTTTCCTCAGTCTTATGTGTGCAAGTATTAAAGATATTCATATGCTGGAAGCTTCCTTACTTGGTCTATTGTGAGTACTTTCTTTCTCCTCCTTAGTTTTGTTATATATATTTCATTTTGTTCTCTTTAATCTAGTTTTATTGTTCTCTATTATATTCTTGCACTTCAAGAGTCCTTAGCAGTTAGAGTAGAAGTAATCATTTATCCATTTTCTATGGTAGTCTCTATTTTTATCTCATACAATATGCTAGTGCACCTTAGGGACACTAGCATGCCACATTGCGATCCATGTGCTACACTGCCATCCCTTGGCCAAGATCCCATCAATCTATCTAGAAAAACCTTTGTGATCTACTCTTTCCAATTCTTCAACTCTCACCTTTTATTCTATCGCTTAAGATTTATTCCTTGAGGTAGTATTCAAGTAGTTTATGGTAGTTCACTCCCCATATACTCTTTGGTGTCTTAAAGACTTGAGATAAGTGAATCCCCCTTCTCTACATTTTGGTGACCTAACATTAACACACTCCTATAAATAAATATTAAGAAAAAGGTGAAATCAAATATTTTCCCTTCTAAGAAAAAAAATTGGGTTGATACCCCAAACCCCATTCCATGCTGTCAAAGTAGAAATAATACACTAGCCTTTGGCTAACATGTTTATGCATCATTTCTGGCATATAACTTTTTACTTTCTAAATGCATTTTCTATCATATTTTATTGGTTTAGTTCCTAATTTTATTGAAAGTGTTAATGATGTTCCATTCCATGCATGTGATGGTGACTTGGCTTTACCTATGCTATTTTGTGTCTTTGATCCTTATCATTAAATTTCTCTTGTTTTAGAGGATATTTCATTGCTAGAAGATGTAATCATTGATACTTTTCTTAATGTCACTCTACCTTATCTTCATTCCAATATAGTCTCTCCTAGAGATGATGCATTAGTGAATGATGAATCTTCTATGATATTATATCCTCCAAGGATAGATGTTGATTGTATTCCTTTAATAAATTCCTCCATTAGTCATGATGAATCTGTAAATGTAATATATGTCTCTACCACCCCTCAAAGGCCTAGGAGACTAGTCATTTATGTGACTCTAGGGCTAGCCCTTCTCTTAAGAGAATTTTTTCTATTCATGGTGTTTCATTTCATAGTGATTCTCCAAATCCTTACACAAATGATCCCTTCTATAGAATGGTATCCCATACTTATTGTGTACTAGAAAAATGGCCCCTTGTCATTTTTGTGGTCTTTTAGGCCTTGCTTCATGGTGTTGGAACTATCTGGCATTGATTTTATTATGTATCATGGCTTGAACATGCTTATTTAGGTACTAAAACTCAAAGAACAACATCTTGTGAAGGTGTTGTGAAGTGTTTTAGGACATTTCTACATTCTTCTAAACTCCATTTAATGTAATTCACCTAAAAATCACTTTTCACTCATCAACAATTCTTAAGTTGAAGTGTTGTAAAGTCTTGTAACTAGATTTCACACTTTTCTAGGCATATCTTCAGTATTTACACCCTTCTCATGCTTTATTTTTCCCCTTTATGCCCTCATATGCTTATATTAAGTGTATTTTTGGATCTTATCCCTACAAACATCATTAAACACAACACTATTTCCAACACTTGTTTTTAGGTCCTAAGTGGGACCCATTCACAATGGGTGATGAATGAGTCCCCCTTGGCCCCAAATTCAAAATATTTTAAATTTCCTTTTAGGATTTTATTCAAATTCACTTCATGTCGGCTTGTGATGAGCTATGAATAGATAGTAAGGCACAAGATTTGTATAAATAAGTGACTTTCACCTCATTTCAACCTCCATTCATCAAGATTCACTTATCTACCCATTCGTTCAAGCATTCAATCTCCTATTTCATTCAAGCATTCCTCCTACACATCTCCACATTCAAGCAATCAAGCATTCTACATCATCAATTGAAGCAACTATTGAAGCACTTTGGAGCTACAATTGACATTACTTCAAACTTACAAGATCAAGGATTTGGTGAGTTAATAGCATTTTCATGTTGTTAGTTTAAATTTCCTTTACCTTTCACTTATTTCTATTGGGTTTGATTACCAAAGTCGGGTTTGACCAAGGAAAACCCCTATTTGCTAACCCTCCAACATTTTTCCCCTTTGCATGTGTCTTTGCAACCCTTATTTTGTAGATTTGAGAGGTTTGAAGGTGTTGAAAAGTGGAAATCAAGTCAACTAGGATTTTCAAGTCAACATATCATTATTTCAAGAATTTTGAGTGTTTTTTGTCTGTTTCTTATAGAACTGACTTTGGCAACCTGACATTTAAACATTCCCAATCTGGTGTTGTAAAGTTGTTGTCTAATTTTCCAAAACTGTAGGAGTGGACTAATTCACCACCCTTGGAAAATGAGTCCCACCTAAGATTTGAAAATCTATATTTTGTTAAATCTTGGATCTCGAATGTTAGAAATCAGCTCTTGACATGTTTTCAATAGTAGGAGGACTGATTTGCCACCCTGGGCAAATGAGTCCCACTATGAAAAACAAGTAAAACTAATCAACATTCCAAACACTCCAAAAAACTCACATTTCATCCAGGTGCACTCATATTTAACCATGTACCTTATGTTCTCCATATTTCTTTCAATTTCTTCATCTTTTATAGTTTTATGCATATCACAATGTGTTTTCAAACATAGCTTAAATTGCACTCTTGCTTTTTTTCTAGTTCTTTAATTAGTTAATTTCATTTAGTTAAGTTCATTTACATCATATCACATAGCATACATCCTAATTTGAATGTAAATAAGCATTTTGGGACCCTAAATCTCCCTCTTTCTATGTGAAAAAACTTAGGAAGAGAGCAACCATTTCAGGTTCCTAAAATCTGTCACATTTTGGTGAACCCAACTTTTGAATATTTTAAAAATTCTTATTGCATTCACATCTTTCATTCTATTTTTCATTTGCATTAGCCTTCAATTATGACATTGATTTGTTATTGCATTCTAGCACCTTCCTTTTTGCATTAGTGAAACATTCATTTAGTTTTCATTTTTTGCATTCAATTTCATTGAAAAGTAAAAATCTGCATTCTTCACCTATTATTGTATTCTATAGACCATTTAAATCATTCTCAAAATTATGAAAAACACAAAAAAATTGCATCCTGGGACTCATTCGCCACCTAGGGAAAATCAATCCCTCTGCACTTTTTAGACAGTAATTATGTGCTTTTTCTGGCATTTTTTTACATTCCTGATTCCTGTTTCTATATTCTATTTTCAGTAAGAGATTCTTTGTTTTTCCTCATTTATTACACCTTTGTTTATTGGCATCATGGCATTTTCTTTCAATAAGTTTCGGAATTCCCTAAAATCATTAGTAGACATGTCCAATTGTACCTTTTGTTGTGACCTTAATAACATTGTACAACCTCATGCTCCTTTAACTCTTCATGATTGCCCTCCTTGTGATGTACGCATCACTAGAGAAGATGATGTTAGCATGAACAATTTCTACAATGATTTCCTTAACAACTTAGAAGCAAATACAACTTTTTATCCCTCTATAAGATCACAAGAGCTCCCTACTATTACACCACCTAGTCACTTTGCATATTTACATCTTGAAATCAACATAGGACCTAAGGTTCCTCCCTAAAGTGGACCTAGTTCCTCTCACCAATCACATTCACAACCATTCTATGAGCACAAATTCAAAAACATTCCTATCAACCTTGAAGAAACAAATGGTAGAGGATTCACAGTTTTAAGTAAACAAGGTTGTGACAAAAAATATGAACATGACATCCATCAACCTCTAGAATAACAATCAACTAAAGCACATACAATATGACTAGGATATCAAGATCTTTCTCATCTTTATAGAAATTCTTTTCAACCTAGGAGAATTCAGGATGCTAGTACAGTGGTCTTGAATCCTTCTCCTAACTTGAACATTCTCCTTCCATGTGAACAATCATTCTCTCCTAATAATAAGGATATTAGGATCCGTCTGGGTCCCCTGCCTCCTACTCATGAGATAGGAGAACCTAGTAAACACAAACAACCATACAAATTGAAGAAGATAATCATTCCTACACATCCTTCACTTGAATGTGAAATGAGACATGAACTACTTTTAAATAAAGGTCTTATACTCTTACCACCTCCCAACAAACTGGTCATTCATCCTGACGACTCCAATATACCATATTGCAAATATCATCGTATCCTTGGACATCACACTGAAGAATGTTGGACATTGAAAGACATAATAAATAATTATTACTTCACTAATACAAATTATTTCCCTTTCATACCTTAAATCAATCTAAACCCCTTTGTCATGCCATAGTTGTAGAATTTCCTATTCTCACTATTACATGATTCTTTCCCATAACCCATCTCATCCCATTCTTACCTTTCTACTTTGTGGAGGGAAAGATATTGTTAGCCTTTTCCTTGTAATGCATTTTTTTGTCTCTTAACCTTGTTATTCCTTTGTCCGCTTGTTCATCAAAGATTGAGAAACAAATAACTTAGTTAATGGTTGACTTATAGTTGCATTACATGTCCTTTATTTTCTTTTTCTTTTCATGTGCGTATAGTGTTCCCACATATCATGTATTTTATGTTTTCTCTCCTTGTACACTTCTTGTATTTGTACCTTTATTCTTCTATTTTTTCATGCTTTCTTTTGGGTTTTCCGTTTTGGGATGATACAAAGTGTAGAGATGCCCTATGTCTCTTCCATGTTGACCCAAGTCATCCTTGTCTTTTTATTTTTCTCTTTTCTTGTCTTTTCCTTTTTGGGGATGACAAAAGGCATTAAGACCAAAATGTCTCCTTCATGTTGACCCAAAATATTTTTCTTTTATTTGTTTTTGCTTCCTTTCTTTTCGCTTGTGTTTTCCTTTCGGGGATGATGCAAAGTTTCAAGACTGCAAATGTATCTTCCATGTTGACTCAAAATGGAATTTATTTTTTTCCTTTGTTTCCACTCTCTTTGTGTCATACTTCAATTTTTATGTGTATTCAAGGAATGATGATAGTTTCACAATCTTTCATAAAAACATTGCAGCAACGAGCACACTGACCCCAAATCCATAGATCCCTTATATGTTTGGTGTGCTTTCTTTTCTAGGGGAAACTCCCTTATTTCTTTGATTTTTCCTTTTCCTTAACATGACACAACCTAACTTTGAAATATATTACTTGGCATAGAGCTTTCCAAGTTGGATCTCATTTCTTTCTTTATTTTCTTCTCTACTTTAAATTCATTGCACATAGAATGATGTGTAAAAAATTCCTTTATAGTGGGGGGCATACATTACCATTATTTTATTATGCATTCATGCTTCTTAGTGTAGCCTTGTCATTTATGTGATGCATTTTTCACTTTGTGGATGACATGGGGTGCGATTTCCTTCATAAGTATAATCTATCTTAGCATATTACTTTCCTCTTTGTGGTTTGATGCGACACACTACATCCCCTAAGTGGTGAATATACCATTCTTTGATTGGTCCTCTCTTGGATACATTATTCACAATCTTCCCTAAGCGACTGACCTTACAAAAACTAAACAAGACTCCTTTGAATAATCTTTCACATTATTGCATCCTCATTCAGTCACCTTGCATAACACAACTTGCATGCCTGTGGAGCCATCTTATTTGTTTAGGCACAGTGCATAATACAACTTACATGCCTGTTGTGCCATCCTATTTTGATTGTCTCATGAAACTTAAACTGATATTTACATTTCTTTGGCTTTGCGGCAGCTTGTTAAAGTTATCGAATGGTTATAGTTTTGACATGGTTGAGTGGGAAGCCCAACTAGTAGCATGACTTTTCCCAATAGCCACTATTGTGTTTGTGAGTGCATACCAACTAGTGTATGTATCTTACTCCTTTTTGGGATTTCTCACCATACAAACAACTAGCTCTGTGTCCCTAAAGTGAGTACACATTTCTTTTTCAAACAATCAACCTAGATCTCTTTGCACAGCTAGTTGGATTGACGATCGAAGCTTCATTCAATTCATTTCAACACTTGTGTGCTCTTTTATCCCTATGTCTAGTTTTCCATGGGATCTTTGTCCTAGGGGCTTGATCACCCCTCTTGATTGTTGTATTCCATCTTGCTAACATAAGCACATTTTACCCTCCCCTTGATGTTCATTGCTACTCTAGTGTGAGGAAGCAAGTTCGTCCTCTCACTAAAGTGGGGGCTAAATATGTTGTATAAAAATTCCCCCTTGTCATTTTCATGGTCTTTTAGGCCTTGTTTCATTGTGTTAGAACTATGTGGCATTGATTTTATGATGTATCATGGCTTGAACATGCTTATTTAGGTAATAAAACTCAAAGAACAACATCTTGTTAAGGTGTTGTGAAGTGTTGTAAGACATTTCACTCATCAACACATCCTATGTTGAAGTGTTGTAAAGTATTGTAACTAGATTTCACACTTTTCTAGGCATATCTTTAGTATTTACACCATTCTTATGCTTTATTTTGTCCCTTTATTCCATCATGTGCTTATATTAAGTGTATTTTTGGATCTTATCTTGACAAACAACATTAAACACAACATTATTTCTAGCACTTGTTTTTAGGTCCTAGGTGGGACCCATTCGCCATGGGTGGAAAATGAGTCCCACTTGGTCCCAAATTTCAAAATATGTCAAATTTCCTTTTAGGATTTTATTCAAATTCACTTCATGTCAGCCTATGATGAGGTATGAATAGATAGTAAAGCACAAGATTTCTATAAATAAGTGATTTTCACCTCATTTCAAACCCCATTCATTCAAGCATTCAACCTCCTAAGTCGTTCAAGCAATCCTCCTACACATCTCCTCATTCAAGCACTCAAGCATTCTACATCATCAATTGAAGCAACTATTGAAGCACTTTGGAGCAACCATTGACATTACTTCATACTTACAAGATCAAGGATTTGGTGAGTTAATAACATTTACATGTTATTTTACATTTCCTTTTTGTTTCACTTATTTCTATTAGGTTTGATTACCAAAGTGGGGTTTGACCAAGGCAAACCCCTATTTGCTAACCCTATAATATTTTTCCCCTTTGCATGTGCCTTTGCAACCCTTGTTTTGTAGATTTGACAGGTTTAAAGGTGATGAAAAGGGGAAATCAAATCAACTAGGCTTTTCCAGTCAATATATCATTATTCCAAGCATTTTGAGTGTTTCCTATTCATTTCCTGAAGAACTAACTTCAACAACCCGATATTCAGACATTCCCAAATCTGGTGTTCCAGAGTTGTCTGATTTTCCAAAAATCTAGGAATGGATTGATTCACCACCCTTGTTGAATGAGTCCCATCTAAGATCTAAAAATATGTATTTTGTTAGATCTTGGATCCTAACTATCAAAAATCAGTTCCTGACACTTTTTCAATAGTAGGAGGATTGATTCGCCACCCTGGGTGAATGAGTCCCATTGTGAAAAACCAGTAAAATTCATTAGCATTCCAAACACTCTAGAAAACTTACATTTCATCTAGATGCACTCAAATTTAACCCTCTACCTTATGTTTTGCATATTTCTTTCAATTTCTTCATCTTTTATAGTTGTTTGTATATCACAATGTGTTTTCAAACGTAACTTAAATTGCACTCTTGCATTCGTTCTAGTTCATTTTAATCAATTCATTTCATATAGTTAAGATCATTTACATCAAATCACATAGAATACATCCTAATATGAATGTACAGAAGAATTTTGGGACCCTAAATCTCTCTCTTTCTAGGTGGAAAATCTTAGGAAGAGAAAGCATTTTGGGTTCCTAAAATCTATGTCACAATAATATTAGAAGGAATCAAAAAAATGTTAATCAACCTAATTCTTTACCTTATTCTCAGCCAAGGATTCATGAAGCACTTACATTGTAGCTACATGACCAAGTGAGTACGATATTATGGAGAAACTCTATTTTACTCTCACCAAGATCTCACTATGGGACTTGCCCCAATCTATACTATTTTATTGAGGTATGCTTTAGGAAGCCTTATAAGAGATTCTCTTGCCTTCTTTTGCTATTCCAGTAGATGTTAATGCATTGATATCTCATATTCATATGGATTCATTGAATATTACATTTTATCCACAAGAACTCCCACCCTAGAAGTACAAAAGTAAGTAGATCCTCTGATGATAATTATTAACATTAACAATGTTTACATAAGAAGTACTCTCTTTGACATTGGTTTAGTGCTCAACTTATGTAAAATTGATATGTTACCTATAATTAAAATTTATATAACTTCTCTTGCTTCTTCTTCTTTGCATATTCATGAATTTAATAATAATGGTCGAGAAGCCTTAGGCACAATAATATTTCCTTTAATGTTGGGACTAGTTACCATACCAAACTTGGTGTATGTTCTACTAGAAAACTTACCATATAATATTCATCTCACTAGACCATGGCTTCATGATATGGGAGTGGTTACCTCTACTTTACATCATTCTATAAAATTTATTACTATTAATGAGGTGATTAAAATCAAGGTTGAGCTTGATGTTATACACTTATGTGAGATGGTAGCTATTGGTCAACCTTCATTTGCAACTTCTCTTAAAAACCTTATCCATTAAATATCTTCAAATGTATTGATATCTACTTCAACAATACCTATTAAGAAGAATACTCATGAAACAAATGTCCTTGAAGAATATCCTCCTAAAGCAGAAAATACTCAGTCTATTCCTTCTATTTCTTCTCCTAAATAAAATTCATTTCTTTACAAGGATTGGAGTTCCTTATACTTTACATCCTCCTTCATTAGGGAATATAAAGTTGACCCAATCAACTTAAACATTCTAACAATATCATTCACACTCAATGTCAATTATGATCATTCTTCTATATCACAAGACAATATGAACAAACATTGTAATATCCTTAATATTGATCCTCCCCCTTTGAATGAGTTGCAATCATGTTATGGTCCAAGATTTAATAATGCTTCTAAGGATGGATAGAAAGTAAATTGTCTTGGATGTATGGAACAATGACTTAAGGTCCCTTTGGAACTGACACCTCATGTTTTTGCAAAGGGCTTAGGTTAGTAGCTTTCTCATTTGTCTTCTTCCACTCCTCCATCGGCTGATGTCTTTGTGTCTTCTTCTTTTGAGTAGTCAAAATTTTCTTTACAAGAGAGACAATTGCTTCCTACTCAATATTTATCCAAGAAAGGGAATAATTTGTTGGGGATTCTCAAAGCCCACTTAAAATTACTCTCCCTTTTCCTACACACAATAAATTTCATAAAAAATGATAAAATAATTTTTTTTTTTTTGCATACCATCGAGTACTTGGCCATTTAATCAGTGAATGCAAGGCCTTAAAGGACAAAATACAACAACTTAATGATTTTGGTGTCATCCCTCATCTATCTATTGATGCATCTATCTCTTCTTTACATGAGAAGTTATATCGAGGTCTTCCTCTATACTATCCATTCTAAGGATCTTCTAATGAGGTTTCTACGCCTCCCTTCTATTGTGTTGCTTCCAATTATGTGGAATTTATATCTAATCTTTCTTATTTTCATTCATAGTCATACACTATTATGTGCAACCATACTTTCTCTATAGTAGCAACACAATATTATCTAGCATGCTTATCCTCTCCTACAGTCTAGGGTATGAGGTGACTGGTTCTAGAGGTGTTTGTCCTTTACGACCCCCTCTCATCTCTATGCCTTTATTTCTTTGTCTCTACTTGTATGCTCTATGATATTGTGGTTTCTATGTGGTGTCCCTCACATGTGTGATAACATACCATTCTATACAACTCAACATGTATCTTGTCCTAGGACATCTCTTGTATTTCTTTTCTCTCCTTAGAATGACATGTGCTCCTTTGCATAGAACACATCATTGTAACGATGGGGCTATCATATCTACTTAATTTTCAACAAGGAGTATTGTTTCAAAAGGATTCCTAATGACATAATCACTTTTAGAAAAAAATTTGTCTTTCAAAAGGATTGTTCCTTTTAAAGGGCCCCTTGGTGTCTAGATGTCTTGAAGTGTTCCCTACTAAAAGAACCCATTTTGAAAACCTTCTTTTCAAAACTATTCTTTAGTACCTAGAATTGTAGCATATTCTATATAATATTAGATTTTTTGTGTCATAAATCTATATCTTGACATATAGATGGGGGAATCCTAACTAGAATTATCTTTTCTATGATTGTATTGCAATGTAGTTTAAAATAGCCACAAACTTATCTATATATGATCCAATTGTGTATTATTTTATCTTTTGAAAATTTATTGGTTTCTATTATTTTTCACTTTTTTCCCTAATTTTTTTATCTACATCAAACATATTTTTGGTGAATTTTCAATCATCTATGCAAGATAAAAGACTCGTGCCCTCTTTAGCCTTACAATTGTATATACTAGATCAAAGACCTACATCTTCTTCATCCTAGGTATATACTCTTTCTCTCTTTTAAATTGATTGCTTCCTTGTCTTTTGGATTCCTTCTTCTCTTAAAACAATCAATCCTTAAATTATTCTCTCTATTTAGGAATTCTTCTATGTGTTATTTCTTAATTTGGGGACAATGCATATTACTAAGACAACCTTCTACATCAAGCTCTCTTTTACTTTATTGACTCAAATATTGTTTGTTTGTCATGTGTCTATGTGTATTTTTTGTCTGTCTATATGTTCTAACCCTATGATTTAGTATCTTTCTTTGTTCTAACCTTGTTGTCTTGTGTAGGTCACTATTGTCTAATTCATTTATTTTGTAGGTATTTAGACTAGGGGTATGCTTCCTTGGTTTGAAGAGCTACCTACTTCCTCTATACTATAATTTTGGTATCATGATTTTATTTTTGTTTATTAGATTTCCTTTAGCATGCATATTCATGTAAATTCATATGTCTGCTAAAGTGGGGGAAAAACATAATGTCATAAAATTAAACCCCTTGTAATTTTACCTATATTTTTTCATCCACTTTAGTGTCCATTCCCCTACTATTTGTCTAGGTTAATTTTAGCCCTTACTTCAACCTTTTCCCCTCCTTGGATGCTCAGGATCCCTTTTTAGTAGCTACCATTATGTATTAGCATAGTGTCTAACCTTGTTTTTCTTCATTCTAACTATTTTGTAGTGTAATGTGTCTCAACACTAGCACACCACACATATGTTGACATGTTGTGCTAGCATCCTACAACATTTTGATATTCAAATTCATTTTACTGAGTGACTTTCCACTTTTCACTTACCTTTGTTTGTGGTAACATCCAAAGATGTTTTGTAATGGATTAGGAACCTTCTTTCCCTCTCATTCTCTCTTTAAATGTTACCTTTTCAATTCATTTTCTCTCTCTTGGTCTTTCCACTCATCTCTTGATCTTTGTTGAGCTCCCTTGCCATTTCTCTCCTTCTCCCAAAATTGCACAACTCTCTCACTTGATACAACACTCTCAAGTTCTCACAACGTTATCTACTACTCTCTTAGCTCTCATAGCTATCTCTTCTTCTCTTCTGTATCCTCTAGCCTCATGGGTGATACCTATCTCTTGTCTTGTGTTTTTGAGTATCTTCAGATTTTTATCCCTTGTCTAGGAACTTTATCATCTTGTCTATTATCTTGTCTCATTTTTTTTTTAATTTTGCATCTATCTATTTGTCTTTCCATGGAGGTGAAAACACCAAAATGGGGGATTGACTAAGGAAAACCCCTAAACAACCTCAACAAGTTTACTTAGTCTTATGTGTGTAGGTATTGAAACATTCATATGTTGGAGGTTTCCTTACTTGGTCTATTATGAGCACTTTCTTTCTCCTCCTTAATTTTATCATTTATATTTCATTTAGTTCAATTTACTTTAGTTATGTTGTTCTCTATTGTATTCTTGCATTTCAAGAGTCCTTAGAAGTCAGAGTAGAAGTAGTCCTTTTTCAAAAAACTTATCAATCTATCTAGAAATTCTCTATGATCTACTCTTTGTGATTCTTGAATTCTCACCTTTTTTTTTCATCACTTAAGTTTTATTCCTTGAGGTATTATTGAGGTATTTTAGTGTATTTCACTCCCTCTAGACTCTTTGGTGTCTTAGAGACTTGGGAATAGTGAATTCCCTTCTCTACAATAGCAGAGGGTTTAAGAGTCTTCATCCATAGGTCATTTATTTAATTATCATGCATTATTTAGGTCCTTTGTCAATTACCCCCTGAGATTACTCCATATAATTCAAAGACATGGTTGGATCAATTGCTATATAAAAGGTCTTAGTGATGGTAGCACTTTACGAGTTAACAAACACCCTTCCATCTATAACTATTATCTTCTTGGAGCTCTCATAGTAATTCTCCCTACATTCCATAATTAAAATAGGGAACTAGATTAAGGTAGGTAAGATAGTAGCATGGGAAATCCCATTCTCATCTGTCTTCTTGGTACTAGGATTTGCATTTTTCCTAAACATTCTCTCAAAGTATTCTATACCAATGTGCAAAGGTCAATGTCCCCATTAAAATTCTATTCTAAAGTCATCTTAGTTTTTGGATAGACTTCTTGGAACTCCTACTTTACCTCTTCAAATAAAACCATAGTAAATATCTTGCAATCATTTCATACTTAAAGCCACTTATATACCTTTATTATGAAAATCTAATATTTTTAAAATTCATAAAAGTTTGCATAAATCATCTAAATTATTTCATTAAACAATACAAAGCTTTATGTTACAAATTCAACATTTTCAAATTGTCCACTCCATTGGAAATATCTGGAGTGAGAAAAACATGCTAAGAAATCACATGACACAACCTTTGCAAAAATATAGCATAAAAATCATTTTAAATCCATCCTTTTTACAGTTAAAATACTCATGTAACCTAGTTGCAAAAAGTGAGAAGTGTCCAATTTGTGAAAAAATAAGATATTAGACTAAAACCAATTCAAGGTCAAAACCTTGCAATCGAAAAAATATCAAGAAAAAATGAAGGATGAAATTCTAATTGCAAATAAATGCACCAGGATTGAATAACTATCGAACTTCTGTAATGAATCAAAATTGAACCTAAGAATGTAGAAAAACCAACTAGAGCAAGAGGATACAAAAATACCTCAAGAGCATGGATAAATCCTAACTACTCTAAAGTTTACACAATGAAAAAGTTTAGTACTACATTAACTCCTTGACAAGCATGATAAGAAAATTTTTTCATATGGCAACCTTTGAAAATGATACAAAAATCCTTGCAGGAGATAATTTTCACAACTGATTTTAAATGACTATCTTTACAATATAAAATGCCAAAAATGAAAACTTGCATTCAAGAATTAAAAGAGAATGAAATGAAGAATCCTACAAAGAAAACACCCCATGGGTTCTATGATTAATTTTTCTTTTATTAAAACTTGAAAAATCAATTCAATAAATGAGTGAATTCAATGATACCTTTAGTAAAAAATGCCTTAATTTTTCAAGATTGAACCTCACTCTTTAGCAAAAAATTAAGGTAAAAAAAAAACTTCAAAGATGAAAAAAAAATAACTTGGACAACAATGGATGTGAAGATGCACAATGTGCCACCCAACCATTTAGGGTAACTTAAATTAATCACCTTCAAACTCATAATTTATACCAATTTTGAACTAGGACATACTAGGGAAAATATATATTATTGGATTCAAAAAAATAAACTCTTAAATGCATAAAAAATTCTTGAAACATGTCCTAGATGAAAATGAAACTATAAAAAATTGGAGGATAAAGAGTAGGAATACTAGGAAAATACCTAGAAATCCAAAGAAACCTATAAGTGGATGCTTGGAAGGGATCAAATTTATAGTAGCAAGCACCCAAGAGTTTGCTAAAGCACCCAACAAAAAGAAGCTAACTTAAAATGATTTTAACTAACTAAAAAATAACATTGAAATCCATAAAAAACTATCCACCAAATTCAACAAATGCACCATCATTGATAGACGGTGGTAAGTACCCATCAAAATCTATTGAAATACAACCACTCTTTTTCACTATGGAAAAAGGACCCATACTTGACTTTGTAGAAAATTAATTACCACTCAACCTTGTTCGAATGGGAATTGTATCCATCCAAGGAGAAAACAAGGCTAAGAAAAGCATTGGTTGTAGAGATCACACACTGTAGAGAAACATGATTCATCTAGATGACCCTCAAATTGTTATAATCCCATAAAAAATTTGAAATTTTCACCAAACATAACCAAACTACAAAATTAAAACTTTTATTATTTGAAAGGGAAACCACCTAAAAAATATAAAAAATACCTAAGAAATAGAAAGGGGGGGAGATCCTCATGCTCAATGGAGCATGTGTGTAAATAATGACACTATGAAATTAAAAATACAAATTAATCTTCCTTTTAGCCATCACTATGAGCTAAAAAAAACTATAGCTATAACTAATTTTTTAAAGGTAATCAAAATGGTACGAAAAAAATGTTAGTAAGAGATACTATAAAAATAATTTCACTCTAGCTTACATCATACCATTCAAACTAAATATTACTGTTTTTTTATCACTTGATGAATATTCTTAACTATCCATCTCATTTTACTTATGGTTAAGTAATTTTTATTTCCTTCTTGTTATGTGCAAGCCCACTTGGACCCTAAAAGTTAGGTTGCATGACTCTACATTACTCTCTCTAATATTTCATACATGAACAAGAATATAGGGTGCCCTACTAGGGTGGTCAAGTTGTCTCACATGGCATTGCATGTTTACCCTAGAATATAGGGTGCCCTACTATGGTGTGAAAGTAATGGTTACTTTTATTCAAAAAATTATTCATCTATTTAATAGTTATTTATGGTTGTAAATGCCAGGTCACGTCATCATAAATTATTTTTTCTATTTTTTGTTTTACTTATATATGTTTCTTATTAATCTAGTATATGACTAGTTTATTTTAGTTCTTTGTGATTATTTTAATCTTCAAACGAACAAATTTTTTTTGTAGAATGTATAGTTCAATTCTAAAGAATCATCATTTCTCTAATTTTATATTGAAAACATCCTAAGGATTCTAAATTTTTAAATTGATGTTGAAGGGAATTTTTTCAAATAATGTATGTTGTGAAATTATTATTGATTAGAGCTAATTTTATTTTTATAGTCAATATGTAGATTTTCTATCTCTATTGAGGAATAAAAATATCCATATTCCCACCCAAAATGATACTAAGAGAATGAGGATGATATTGATTTGATACAAATGATGAGTATAATTCCCACTAGAGAAAGAAACTCAAGATATTGATGAGGTCACTCTTTAACAAATTGAAATAGTTTTAGAAGTGAATGCAATTTTAAGAAGAAATAATATTATAGTTTGATGAGAGAGGAGCAAAGAGGACATGAAATTATCTCTTAAAGATGTCAAGGAAATTGGGATATCAACAAGGAGTGAAAAAAATGGAAATCCCTACCACCAAACTCAACAATTGGTTAGGTGTTATTACTTCAGTTTCAAAGAAAGATACTCCTACAATCCTAAATATATAAAAGGTGCATTAATTATTTAATCATGTAAAGAGATGGTTATAGTGGGCCATGAGCTTGAGATTATTAATATTAAGGTAAAAGTTGCACAAATTTATTAAACACAATCCAACCCTTTTAAGGATAGGTTTCTTGGTAAATCATGGTAGATTGATTTTAAAAGGAAGCATCCTATGTTTATATTGAGGATAAAAAAAGAATTAGTAGAGACAAAGAACTAAATTTTAGTTCTATAGTGGTGTCTATAGAATATGTTCCTTATATAATACGAAATTGTAGTGAAACTAGAATACAAGGAGACAAAAATGGAATGATACAAGTGTTGGAAAGAAGAGGTATCTAAATTTTTTTATACATCATACCAAAGAGTAAGGGTTGCATTTCCAAAAAAAAATATTCTAATAATACCAATCAAAGAATGAAAAGTTTCTATTTTTTCAAAGGTAATGAAAATGTAAAGAATTGTATTGGTAGTTGTGAACTAGGTGGTTGAATAATTTGCCAACCACATTCATGAATGACTAAAGAATTACTCTTGAAGTAGTTGCATAAATTTGTAAGTTTTTCACAAGGTTGTGCCTCACAATCCAATGAAAACTTGTTATTTTCTTACAACTATTAAAGCCACATTGATATAGATACAATCCATGATGAATGATAATTAAGGGCCAATTTTCTAATATTGCTAACTCACACTTAACAAAAGCTAAAACCACAAGGTTTCAATATATTTTTCATTCAAATCCTATTTTAAGTATAAAAGAATAGTGTGGCTAGCTATGTTTCCTAATATTTTAATCAAGAGGATGGAATTAATAAAATTTTGTAGCATGGAATTTCAAAAAACATTGGCTATTGTGAAAATCATAATAAGATTAAAGAGGGTAGGTATATGGTGTTAGATGAATGGGACAACTAAGAAGGGGGATCAATCAGTTGTACATTAAAACATTCAATCCCTCATTAAATTTAAACCCTTATAAAATATTAGACCCTCATTAAGCATTAAAATAATGTAAACAAGTGAAAAAACAATGCAAACATGACCATACACAAGAGAACAATAGATTTATGTGGAAAGCCCTAAGAAGGGAAAAACCATGGTGAGGATTATCTCACATATATACATGAACAAAAACATTGAATACAATTAGAATCACTACCAAGGGCTCACTACCTAGGAAAGAAGCAAGGCTCACTATCGAGCGACTCAATACCAAGAAAAAAGAATAGAAGAAATTTATATAGAGAGATTCAGTATCTCAGAGGAATAGGAGAATCCACCACTGTAACTTTATGTCATCTATAAACTTTGGCTCATCACCTCCAACAACTTCAAACACACTAAAAAACTTTAGACACCTTCTACTCACTGCATCAAGATTCATGGGAATTTAATCTCTCACTTAGATTACAAAACTTGATCAAATTCACATTATTCATACTTCTTACAAAAACTCCAACAACTCACCTTGCATTTATACAATCTATGACCTAAAAAATGTTAATTAGGTCAAACTTAATGAAACATATGCACCTCAAATGTGCAACACCAAATAGGTCAAAACCAGACACTTCTGTAGTGGAAGAAAGTGAAGGAAAACCATGCCAAGTGTTAACTAGGAACTAAATCTACACTGACATACATCACTACACTTCCATAAACAATAAACATCCTCTACAATTGGCACTAGCACAATAGGTTAGACAAACCTATACTAGCACGAAAAAGTGACCACATACATGTTTTTGCAAGTCTAGAAACACCATGCAGACCACATAGAAACACCTTCAAAAAATTCCAAAATATTCCACATTATTAGAATATCCAAAACCACTACTACAAGCACTTGAAACTGAAAAATGATTTCATCATGCACATCAATATACACTACCACTGAACTCCAACATAAGATTTGAACTTTTAGAGAAACTCAACACAAAAAAATCTAAGGGAAGATAAATATAAACAATATAAGAATTTTTCTAAATCCAGAAGACAAGAAACCTCAATGCGAAGAAATATGGAGCAATTTCACCTCTCCCAATCTTCATAGACAAACATACTATCAAAAATAAGTTCTATTGTCGTACAATGTAGAACCTAAAACTCTAAATATAACACCTTTGAACACCTCTGATCATCACATTTAAACCACACAAGTATATCTTCAATAATGAAGAAATGTGGAGCACAATGTTGAGCACACTTATGTTACACTACACACTCTTTTATTAAAATTTTCTCAAAACCACTTGGAAACTAGTTGCATCAACAACACAAGCACAAGACTACAATTTAAACTTCTCATTATGACTACAACATCTATAGTACCAACAATCTCCATATACTTTCCACATTGTTGACATCAATAAATAAATATTGAAATTAATGACAACACTAGTAACATACTTGCAACAATCTCCCCCTTTGTCATTCATGGCAACACGAACATTGAAAAACCATAAAATATAAACAAAAAAAACTATCACCAACAACAACTCTAGAAAAATTAGCACTTCCCCTTACTGGGGAATCTCTTGCATTTCTTTCCTTTGTGTCTTTAAGACTCTATTCACTCTATAATAATCACTTTCTCTCCCCCTATCTGAGGAGTTCCTCAACCATTATTCTCCTCCTCTATTTTTTAGATCATACTCTCCCACTTTGAAATCAATTGCAAAGGACATCTTTCCCTTTGACATATCACCTACATAAAATTTTCTTTTTTTCTCTCCCCCTTTGACATTTGCATACATTACTTTGACACCACTTGCATACTTCTCTTTAGGCAACACCATCAATAAACTGTTCTCTCTCCACTACTCTTCTCCATACAACTCTCACTACTGTACATTTTGAACTACTCATTCTTCACTACTCCCTCTATTTCTTGCCATTATTTGAACACTCCCTTTAGGGATGCAAGATATGTTCCACCTAACAACACCAATCGAGGACACTACTACCTACTCCCCCTGAGAGGTAGCATTTAACATCATTCCAAGACCAAGAACTTATCTAGAATTACTTCCTAGATAGATGCACCAACTTATGAATCTAGTTGAAAGGAGAGGTAATAAACTCTAACTTCTACTATATATATTCAAATGTATCTTTAGGAAGAGTGTTTTGTAAAAATATTTGAAACTTGATCCTTTGTGGGCACATAATCCAACTTCACCTCATTCTCTATAACTTTCTCTTAGAAAGTGATACCGAATAGACATATGTTTTGTTCTTGAATGCATTAATAGTGTGATGCCCTAAATTTACCCTAAGACAAAACACTACTATTATTTTTATTTTTAAACTAGTATAGAATAAGTAACTAGTACGAGACAATGGTTAGTATTAACACTATTAGCATTATCCAATCAAATGTTTATACTAACTTTGACATTAATAATGTTGTTAATATTAGCTCCCTTGAAGTGGTATATCCTATGAAAATGATGTTAATATCATTACAACTATTGAGATTTTAAACCCTCCATGAGTTATTATAAATATTATTAGACGTATAGCCCAATAAAATAATTATCTCTTCTAGAAGAAACATAATTTTTACTTATTCGCCCGAAGTTAAAATGTGGGCAAGAGGGGAGTAGTTATACATTAACTATCAAATTTGTACATCTAATCATTTATTCTTACTTAATATTAATTTAATTACTTTCTCATCCTTAACAAGATAAATAAATAAATAAATACATAATAACATATTTGTATCTATTTAATTACTCTTGCTCTTTTTTTTCCTTTCCACTATTATTTATTTATATAATTACTTTTTTTTAATCCACTTTCATTTATTCACTTACTTCACTACCTTTTATTCATTATCAGTGAGTTTTTTTATCTAGCAAAAGAAAAAAAGAAAAATTAAATGAAATAAAATTTAAAAGACTTAAATAAATCTTATTACAGGTATGTTAATAATTTCCTTTTAAAGGAAGAGTAAAGAGGATTGAATTAAGAGAACTGATTTCTTTCTTTTTTACGAATCCCTTATCCTTAATATTATTTGACGTAATAACTTTAACAACATTCAGCCCATTTTACCCTAATATTAACTATAATTATTTATTACCGTGCCATAAAATAAATCACATATACTTAGTTGTTACCTCCAGCAAAAATATTTAGAACGCTACGTTACTGAATTTACTATAGCTTTAATCCTTATGACATTTATTTACATGCCCAAAGAAGGAAAAGTAAAAACTCGTACCCGAAAATGATTATTACCATTATATTCGCTTTCCCTGCAAGATCGTGAGATGGTTTTGATAAAATTTGTTGTCCATTTTGAAATAATAAGGTGCCCAAAATAGCCACAAGTCAACAAAAGGAGTTCATTAAAATTTTTAGGGAAATTTTTAGTTTTCCCTAATCTTAGAAGCTACTCTTCTCAACCCAGTCGCTACCTTTCTTCCATCCATCAGAGGTGGCAGCTTTGATTATTTTACTTTCTTTTATTTTACCACCCTCTGTGCTTGGGCAATGTTCCCAAGCTTGCAAGAATCAGTAAAATAGATATATTTTACTTTCTTTTATTTTAACACCCTTTGGCTTTGTTTTTTTTTTTCAGCTTCTAGTGTTGTTTTCTCTGCTTGCAAGTCACTGTACAGATCTAGGCATCATCACGGAGGTGTTGGATAGGGCTCTCCTCCTCTGGAGGCCGCGGCAGAGAGAGTGAGATCCCATCTCCCTGCCTGGGTGACCCTGTGGCATCGAGATTTAGGTATAATGTATCTTATTTCAGTTTGCTTTATTTTCTTTTATAATTTCTAATTTTTTTCTATTGTTATCTTTAATTTCTATTTCCTATTTCATATACACTGTTTATTGTTTTGGGTTTTTTAATAGCATGGTTGCTATTCTAGCTTCCTTCTAATTTGTGCAGGCCCCATCATGGAGTGTTTCGAGCTCGACACAAAACTTGAGAGCAATGAACAGCTGGGTAACCCCACGAACGCAATGGCCTATGGCTAGTGCTAGCTCTCCGTTTAGTGAGTATGATCATCTAGCTTAATACAAAGTACAACGATTGCTGTATTGCCTCAAACACCCCTCAAATAAATCTGGGGGTGCTTTGTAAACAAGTTCAAATAAATAAAAGTATTATTAGTCCTGTTAGCACTTTTTCAGTTTTCTACATGACTGCTATGTATGTCTACGCACAAACGTTCCTTAGATCAACGTTTCCTATTCCTCTACACATATATGTAAATTTATGTATATATATTTTTTATTTTTTTCTAATCTATTCATTTTACATTTAGAGCACAACCACACTCTTATATGTATACTTTGATGAACATAACACTACCATACTATCTGAAGCACTATAAATCTACAAACAACTCAAACCTCAAACACATATTGGCAAATGGGTTAGTTCAAGTCATGCACATCTACAAGTTTTTGTATGGAATAATATATCATGCCTTATAAGCAAACTAATTAAAAACATGAAAGAAGCAAGAATGATCTATACCTATTCCATAGTGGATTGGTGTTAGTTATGCAAAGTGACCCTTTCCCAATCCTTGCTAAGTTCAATGATAGATGCCTTGAAATGGAGTGAAATGGACAAAATTAGCTCTCAAATTGAAGAAAGTAACTTTGCATGAAGGTTGTGGATAGATTGTTGAAGAATGAGGCTTCTACTTATAGATTCTCAAGTTGGAAGAGTGTCCAAAAGATAGCAATGTGGGATAAAGATTTGGACAATAAGAAAGAGCCACTTGTTATCTTGTGAGTGGTTGAGGAATATGCAAGTTTTGGTCAATGTGCCAATATATGAGATTGGTTGGCCTTCTCAAATTCAAATTTGGCTTGTTGGAGGGAGAAAAAGTGACTTTAATGCCAAGTGGAGGACATGTAAGAAGGAAATTATTGCCATGTTGGAAGGGACAAATCTACTTGTTTTCAAATTCAAACTTGAGGAATATTCTTCCAAAGAGGCCTTGTTGAGGGAAAATGATGATTTTAATAAATGAATTAAAATGCTTTATTGGTGCAAGTGGGAAAAGCTAGAGGATGTGATGGGTGATTGGATTAGATTAATTAAGATGATAGATGTTATTGACCCATTTGACTTAAATACTTAGATTTATTTAAATCAAAAGGAATGGAATATGCATTTGAGATTTAGTTAAATAAAGTTTGGTTTATTTAATTAAAAGGGTGATGTGAGATCAATTTGAAGGAGATGGACTTAGGAGATGGTTTATTTAATTCAAAGATGGAATGTCAGGATTTGATTAAAAATTAATTTATTTAATCAAATGAGGTAATGATAGGCTTAGATTAAATAAAGTTAATTTATTCAATTTAAATGGATGATCCTTGATTTACCTGATGAGTGGATTTAGTGAGCTTGATTTATTTAATGAGTGTATGAATATGAATTTAATTAAGTGCATAATATTAATTTCATGTGTCTACATTTTGCCCCTCTTTGAAACAATGTACTTATTGTGTTGCTTCAAATAATAAACTTGTTGCGGTCAAATTTCAAAAAAATTATGATTTTTTTAGATGCCCCTGCGGAAAGAATTATACTGGTACATTTCTCTCTTGAGAGATCAATCGAAAATATTCAATTTGAGGGTCGATCTCGTGACAAAGAGGTTCAAGATGGATGTATGGATGGTTATGATGATGATGCAAATGAGATGGTTTTAAGATGCTTAGAATAACCAATCTATATTATCCTAAACAACTTCAATGATAATGCAATGCATGTGAGATGGATGATGCGATACTACCTATATGATTATGCAATAGATGTTTTATGCAAATGTATTATTTTATAAGATGCTTAGAATAACAAATCTATATTATGATGATGAACATGCATGTGGGATGATATGCAAAATGCTGATGGTTTGTCGATGCAGGATGGATGCACTGGTGATGATGATTAACTATTCATGAGGTGATGATAAGAGGATCCAACAAGCCAAATTTATGAGAGATGATGGTGAGAAATGGATGATGAGAAATGGATGATTTGCTTATCAAGAATTGAGATTTTAAAAGGGTCACTTAACTCATGTTTGATAGCACGCATAAGCACGATGCATCAAGTTATAAAAGACCAGGACGATGTTATACTTAGTGTGATGGACTTTGACTTGACAAACAAATAGGAGTATTCTTGTTGACACCTAACATATGGAAACCTTGCTAGGATGCACTTTAGAAGTTTCAAACACCTCAAACCAAAACATATAAAGGTATAACCTATCAATGTAATAGTCAACAAGTTGCCCAAAACACCCTCCATACATATCTAACAAAGCAAGTATTCACCAAGTTATATTACAAGAATGCCCAACAAGTATAGGAGACGAAAGATAATGATCATTGCCCCATTCCTATCTCTCTAAATCCATTTGTTTGGCCATCATTGAGAAGTTATTGGAATGAACGCAAAGAGATAAGTTGAAAGAAAAAGTTAAAGTAAACAAACAAGATAATGCTCTTTAATACCGCTAACCAAAAGAAAGTGAGTTTTAAGGATAAGAACCGAAACTATTACCAAAAGATAATGTCCATTGTAGGAAGGATACATCCTAGGACATGTTAGTGGATGGCAGAATACCATTTCATTTATACAAAGTGTTCTTTCTAATAAATAATTCCCATTGTAGGAAGTACACATCCCAGGACATGAAATTATCAGATTATTGAAATGTGATTGATTGGATGAGAGCTTATCAACACAAAGAATTGACCAACTCGTTTGCTTACTGACTTAAACCTGAGACTTGATGTTTTGAGTTTTCACTTTTCACTTGCTAAACTTGGTTCTAACTATTTTACCAAAGGTTGAAGATAGCGATCATTTATTATGAGTGATGTTATTGTGGGTGTAAACGAGATGAGGTGGATGGATTTTTTCAAATATTTGGATGTTTTTGATGTTTTGCAATGTTTTGAGGATGTTTTTAGTTTTTTTCTTCAAGATTTTCAAATGTTTTGATTTTTTATTTTTAAATGTTTTGGAATTTTCTAATATTTTGACCAAGAGACTAACCTAAGGACCTATCATAGGGGCCTCAGGGGTTGATCAATAGATTATCCTTACCTGCGTTATACACATAGAGACCACGTAATTTGACTGATGACTTGACCAATTTATAGATGAAGATATACATAAGTGACCTAAGTGTGTCGGGGGATGATCATAGATCAACCTTGCCTATGTTCAAGGCTCAAAGACCCGTAGTTCAACAAGGAAACTCTGTTTTTGACTTTTTGACTAACTTTTTGACCTATTTTTGGATTTTTGATATGTTTTGAATGTTTTTGGATTTTGTGATCTTTTTATGTTTTTTGACTTTTTGATTTTAGGACTTTAAGAATATACACGAATCTGATTTGATGATAACATGCCCCCAACATGATGAAATAGACTACTCTGATAAAGGCAAGACAAAAGTTCTGACCTTGGGAATGGGCCGAGTAGTACTAGGAGGGATCATGAGATGAACACAGGACCAAGCTATGATGCAGATGTGGGTGGATGAGTGATGGATGGAGATCTGAATACGATGAATGATGGATGTGTAATGGATGGATGATGTAAAACAAACCATAAAGATCCTGGTGGATGGAAAGTACTTATTTACACAAGGTGCCCATGTGCCAGGTTTTCACCAAGGTACTTGTGCAAAGTGTCATCAAAGTGGTTTTCACCAAAGGATGATTTTTCTCTTTACTATGTTTTATCCTTTTTTTGATGTTTTTGTTGTCACCAAGACACTTGTTTGCTAGGTTTTCATCAAGGTAACCATTTCTTCAGGACATTTTATGAGTTTTTTGATTTTTTGGGTTCTATACCTTGAAAGATTAGGCATAAAACTTTTTGAGATGAGAGTTATTCATGGGCTCTTGCAAAGATTCCCCTTCAGCTGTTGATAACTGATATGCCCCTAACTTATAGCTTGTTGTGATAAAAAATGGTCCCAACCTGTTGGGTTCAAATTTTCCTTTACTGTTTGGATTTGTGACATTCTTCTAATTCTCCTTTAGTACCAGTTCTTTGACTTGGAATTTTCTGCTTCTGATTTTCTTGTTATAGCTCCTCTTGAGTCTATTTTGATAGACTTGCAAATGATTAAAAGCATCTATATGCCACTCATCCAATAGCTCCAACTCATTTAGTATTGATACTCGGTATACTTCATCCATGATGAGTTTGCAATGATATTCTTAGTGATGGGAGCTTGATCTCAATGAGGAGTATTGCTTCTGATTCGTAGACCAAGGAGAAGGGGATGGAACCGGTGGGAGTGCAGATGCTAGTTCAATAGGCCCAAAGGGTAGGATTGAGCTGTAAATGCAAGTCATGACCTGTTTCATTTACTATTTTCTTGAGAATCTTCAAAATGGTTTTATTTGTGGCTTTTTCTTGGCCATTTCCTTTGGGATAGTATGGGGTGGAGAAGCAATGTTGGATTTTGAATTTTTCACACTTGTAGACATCTTGATTCTTGAATGGTGTCTCATTATCTGAGATATTGGCTTGTGGGACACCATAGCAGCAAATGAGATAGTTCAGGATGAACTTTGATATCTGCTTCCCAGTTATATATTTCATGTGGATGGCTCCCACCCACTTGGTAAAGTACTTCATGGTAGTTATGATGAACTTTTGGCCATTAGATGAAGTAGGAGTGATTTTTCCAATGAGATTGAGTCACCATTATAAAAACGGCCATGGTGTGACGATGGGATGAAGTTCTTGAGCTGGAGCACAGATGAGGTCCCCATGTTGCTGACATTGTAGGCACTTTCTAACGTAGTCATGTGCTTCTCTTTCCATTATATGCCAATAATATCCCATCCTCAACAGTTTCTTGGCTAGGGTCATTCTACTTGAGTGTGAAACACGTGTACCATTATGTACTTTAGTTTAAGCATTCAATGCCTCCTCAGCATTTAAACAGTGTAATAAGGTTCCTTCTATGCTCCTACGATATAGGGTATCTCCTAGGATGATGAATTAGGATGCCCTTTTGACAAAGGTTCATTTGAAGGTTGAGGGTAAGTCAGTAGGTATGACACCTATTCGTAGGTAGGTATAAATGTCATGGTACCAGGGATCATGGGACCAATGATTTCGCACACAAATTCTGATTTTGGTACCTTGAATACAGGCACGAGAAGATGCTCTACCAAGAATTCATATTTTGGGACATTGTGAGTGACGTCTAGTAGGGATCCAATTGTTGCCATGGCATCTGCTACTTTGTTGTTGGCTCTGTGTATCTGCTCAAATGTGATCTCGATAAAGGATTCCTTGAGAGTCTACACCAGTTTCTTGTATGAAGGGAGCTTATCATCCTTAGTCTGGTACTCACCATTCACTTGGTTTATTATCAGCTGGGAGTCTCCATATACTCTCAGGGCCATGATGTGCCACTACACTACTATTTTGAGACCTATGGTTAAAGCCTAGTATTCTGCAATGTTATTGGTGTAAGGGAATGCCAATTTATAGCACCTTAGTATGCAATCCCCTTTGTGGGGTGATAAAGAAGGCACTGGATCTTGATCCATATTGCATATATGAGCCATCAATGTAAAGTTCCTAGTGGTTAGCTATGTTGAGATTAATGATGGACTCATCTGGAAACTCTAAGATGAGAGGATTCTTTGAATAGATTGGTGCTTCTACAAGCCGATTTGCAATGACTTGGCCTTTAATTTATTTTTTCTCTATGTATTCAATGTCATACTCTAATACTATCATGACCCATTTAGCCATCCTTCCAATGAGTACTTCTTTTAATAGTAAGAATTTGAGGGGATCAATTTTGGTGATGAGTTTAACATTGTGTTCCAACATGTAATGTGTGAATTTTTGTGATGCAAACACTACTACTAGACATGCTTTCTCAATGAATGAGTAGTTTAGCTCATGACCAACCATTGTCCTGCTGATATAATATATGGCCCTTTCTGTCCTATTTTCATTGTGCTGAGCTAGGAAACCTCCAAGGGCTATTGTTGTTGCTGACACATAGAGAATTAATGGCTTTCTTGGGATCAGTTGCATTAGGACTAGTGGTGTAAGCAGATATTCTTTGATCTTATTGAAGGCTTCTTCACATTTTTTATCCTATTTGTACGCTACTCCCTTGTGAAGTAGGTGAGATTATGGATTATGTTTATCTACCAGTTGTGCTATGAACCTTCAGATAGACTGAAGCCTGCCTTGGAGACCTCTCAATTTCTTCAATGTTTTGGGTGCTTTCATTTCAAGGATTGCTTTTACCTTTGCTAGATCCACCTCAATACCTCTCATTGACACTATATATCCTAGCACTTCTTTGGATTTGTGGTTGCTACATCTGCATAAACTTCAACTTTGGTGAACATTAGTAACAATGTCAAATTGAATACAAGATATCGAGCATCCCTATGAGATAATACATCATACTTCCAACTACAAACAAATGAAACTAAAGCATATAAAAGAAACATGAAGTATATTTATCTTATAGTAGATTGGTGGTTCTTTGATGTAGAAAGAAGCCCTTTCCCAATCCTTTGCTAAGCTCCATGATGAAGATGATGTGAAATTCTATGAAGATATGATAAACAAGATGCAAATGCTTGAAATTGGATGAGATGTGGAGAGAGATACTAAGATTGTGGAGGATTGATATAATAGAGAAGCTCTCTATTTATAGCCAAGAAGGATAAAATAATGCCAAAAATGGAAGATTTGGGACTAAAGATCCACCAATAGGAAGGAGCCACTTGTCAACTTGTGACAGGTTGAGGAATGAGCACAGTTTGGTCAATGTGCCAAGAGGGGAAGATTGGAAATTTGAATTTGAGAGTTAAATGTTGTGTTTGACTTTTGCAAGATACATGTAAGAGACATGTAAGACCTCTTACATGCTTTGTTGGATGTACATTTCAACTTGTTTTTGAATTCAAACTTGAGGGAATATTCTTCAAAGATGCCATGTTGATGGAAAATGATGAATTTAATAAATCAATAAATTGATTTATTTGTGCAAGTGGGAAAAAGCTAGAGGATGTGATGGTGATTATATTAGATTAATCAGGATTAGATTAATTTAGTGGGGGATTAGGTGATTTGACCCATTTGACTTAGATTTAGGGATTTAACTAAATCAAAGGGGGATGAAAGGTGATTTCAGACTTGATTAAATAAATATTTGATTTATTTAATCAAAGAGGATGTTGTTAGACTAAAATTAAATAAAGTTCATTTATTCAATTTAAATGGATGACCTTAGGAGATTAATCAATTAAGCTTGGTTCATTTAATTGATGAGGGAATATGATTATGCATGATGTCACTTATGCATGTCTACATTTTGCCCCTCTTTGAAGCAACGTAATTGATGCGTTGGTTCAAAGAATTTTTGTGATCAAAATTATTTTTTTTTAAAATTTTTTTATATGCCCCAGTGGAAAGAAGAACATTGGTACATTTCCTCCTTGATAGATTGAGTGAAAAGATTCAATTTGAGGGTGGATCTAATGATAAAGAGGTTCAAGATGGATATATGGATGGTTATGATGATGATGCAAATGAAATGGTGTCAAGATGCTTAGAATAACCAATATATATTATCCTAAATAACTTAAAATGATAATGCAATGCATGGATGATTTGATAATGCCTATATGATTATGCAATGAATGTTTTATGAAAATGTATGATTTAATGATATGCTTAGACTAACAGATCTATATTATGATGACGAATGTGCAAGTGAGATGATATGCAGAATGCTAATGGTTTGTGGATGTAGGATGGATGCACTAGCGATGATGATTAACTATTCATGACGTGATGTTAGTGTGGAAAAGAAGAAAGAAGAAATGAGATGATGACAAGAGGATCCAACAAGTCCATGATCTTACGAGACTTTATTAGAGATGATGATGATTTACTTATTAGGGATTGGGATCTTTAAAGGGCTACTTACCTTATGTTTGATTACACATGTAGATATAATACATCAAGGTATAAAGAACTAGGATGGTGTTGTACCTAGTGCCATGGACTTTGACTCAACAAGTAGATAGGAGTATTCTTGTTCACATTTGACATACGGAAACCTTGCTAGAACGTACCTAACAAGGCAAGTATTCACCAAGTTATATTACAAGAATGTCCAACAAGCACAACAATCAAAAGATAATGATTGTTGCCCCTTTCCTTTCTCTCTAAATCCTTCGTTTGGACATCATCGAGAGGTCCTTGGAATGAGCACAATAAGAAAAATCAAAAGAAAAAATCAAGTACACAAACAAGTCAATGTTTTTCATACCTTTAGCCAAATGGATGTGTTTTGATAGGATAAGAATGCAAGTGATATCCAAAATGATTCCCATTGTTGGAACAATATATCCTAGGACATGCATTGTATAGGATGATGATGGGTTGATAAGTTGATTGATAGGATGTTGATAAAAGGTTGATTTACATGTCTGAAAATGATCAAGAGTTTAATTTTGTTTTAAAGGTTTGTTGTTTGCTTTTGATTTTATGATTGAAGCTTGCTTTTGTTGATTGTTGTGATTGTTTTTGTTTATGTTACCAAAGGTGATGATCAATTTATTATGGATAATTGATTATGAGTGAAAGCAAGATAGGGATGGATGGATTTTTTCAAAATATTTTGATGTTTTGATGTTTTGAAATGTTTTGAGGTTGTTTTTGGTATTTTTTGAAATCTTATAAGTGTTTTAATTTTTGATTTTTCGAATGTTTTGGGGTTTTCTAAGATATTACAAATGTTTTTAGATTTTTTGTTTTTTGAATGTTTTTGGATTTTGATGTCTTGGGGGCTGATCAAAGATCAACCTTTCCTACATTCAAGGCTCAAAGATGACATAGTTCGGATTCCATTTTTTTGATGCTTTTCTGGCATTTTGAGTGTTTTTGTATTTTGATATGTTTTGGATGTCTTTTGGGTGTTTGCATGATTTTTTGAATGTTTTTGAACTTTTTGATTTTATGATGTTTTTGGATTTTTCACGTGATTTTGACAATTTGGATATGGATGTGTTTGATGATATCAGTGATCTATTTTTGGATTTTGTTGAGAACTAAGCTAAGGTTGACTGATTAGATTGATGGATTAATGATGATAACATTGTTGAGGATGCACAACAATGCAAGGATAGTGTTACACAACACAAGTATTAGGATGGATATCCCAAGATGATGGGGGATTGATGATTATAACATTTCCAAGGATACAAAACAATGCAAAGATAGTGTTAAGCAACACAAGGATATCCCAAGATGATGATTTTTTGATTGGATTTGGTTGAGCAGGATTAAAGCTTGATTTGAAACAAAAGATGTTTTGGGTGATTTGATGTGATGTTGAAGCATGCATTACATGCGACTGATAGTTATTATTTGGATTGATGTTTGATGAAAGATGAAGACTGATAAGGAATGTCTTCTCCTGAAAATATACCATAGGCTAGTGCTTTGGATTTTGGCTCACAAATGCTTGACCAATTTGACTTCACGTTTACCAATGTTCGGATTGCCACATAAGGCTGAGGATATAGATCAAGATTTATTCTAGAAGAAAGATGTAAATATCTGCCCCTAGTGTCCAACAATGTATGAAATGTTATGGATAGATGCTTGGATAGGTGTATGGATGGATGGATATGGTAAGCACGCAAAGGATGTCAAGGATTATCTTGCGATAAGATAAGTTGTTTAGATAAAGAATGTTGATTGGATAATGTTTCATAGCTCAGATAATGTTGGAATAGGATAGGATCAATGAAAATGACTCATGTCAAGATGTTTACCATAAGCCAGTGTAAAGTGTGCACCAAAATTTTTCAAAGTAAGATAATTTGGACTATGGATTGAGATGGATAAAGATGGATTGGATAAATGGTTCATGGATGAATGGATTTATTATGGATAAAGTGAATGGAATTTTGGCTTTATTATGGATGGGATGAGATTCTTTCACCTCAAGTGGCGCATGTAGATGCTAAATTCTACACATGACACCTGTTTGCCAAGTTTTCATCATGGTACCTATCCAAAATGCCAACGTAGTGGTTTTCACTAGAGGACGATTTTTATCTTTACTATTTTCATGATTTTTTTTTTTGGATTTTCACATTTTTTGATTTTTTGAAAGATTTTAAGCTCATGCTGAACTACCTAGTGGTGTTGATGTAGATGCTTCTGTCATAATGTGCCAATGATATCCTACTTCAAGAAGTTTCTTTTCCAAGATACGTGCACTTGAATGTAACTTTTGAGATTACTGATTTGCTTTATTGATACCGAAGTTAACTATATCTTGGTGTGCACATCATGATAGAGTGCCTTCTGAATCCTTATGGGTGAAATACCTACCAGTCAGTGTGAGAATTGGATATCATGCATGGAGGCATGGATGGAGTGTGTTTAGGAATAAAATATGGATTGGTTGATAGCTTGGAATCTTTGACTCTCCAAACTTGGGAAGACAAGCAATGATGGGTGGATACGAAAGTGTGCGTGGAATTAGGACCAACTATTCCATACACTTTGTATGTCACTTGAAAAGCCTGCTTTTTCTTTTGTGGAAATATTTGATGGATATTTTTCCCTTTTTTATTTTTCTCCATAGTTTCTTTAACTGATGGAGTTTGATAGGGATAATCTTTCTTTTTATTTTTTGGCATCCATGCGTATTTGATGCATCCATTATGCTTCTTAGCTTCTTTTACTTTGATAATGTTCTTCATGCTATGATTCAAATCTTTCTTTTGATGTTGGTCCCAATTTGTGGATGAGGTGATGGGTGGATAAAGATTCATGACATGGCTTGTTGTAGTATTGGTGTTGGTTTCACCATAAAGATTCTCTGTGCTCCCTATGTTGATGTTTGCTTAAGACATAGTTTCCCCCAGTATTGTGGAAGTAGTACCTTCATACTTTGATTCCGCCTATTCTGAGAGCTCTTATTTAGAATGTATTCTCTGATAAATGACCACTACATATGATGTTATTTTGATTGGATGCTCTACTGACTCTAGAATACCCTATTCTATTTGACCTATTTCCTTAAGTGTATAATGTTGGATAACTTCATATATGATGTCCTCGGTCTAAATTTTGGATATATCTGGTCCTACTATTGATAATTTAGTTTGACTGGAGGAATTGATAACCTTCTTTTTTCTAATAATGTCAAGAGTAAAGGAGTCTTGTTCTAAATGAAGATCATCTACGTGTCCATCCATAGAAATCATATTGTGGGGAGATGGAAGAGCATGTGTTACATGGACATGATCATCATTTGTGACATCTTGTATAGATAAGAGAGTGTCCATTAAATCATTATAGTATCTTGGAGATACAAATTCTTGATCTTGAATGATTTCATAATTACTTTCGACATGCTTTGGATCAAGTTCTTGACATGGGTCAGTTTCAAAGGATGGATTTTTTACAAAGGGTTCTTGGATATCTTCATTAGGCATGAGAAATTTCTCAATATCCTCTTGAGCTTCGAGTGGACTTAGATCAAGTGTTGAGTTGAGGGTTCCTTCAGTATCTATAACCATGAGGTCAAAGGGAGTCGACATGTCTTGGAAAGGACCATTTCTAGACTTTGGTGAAAGATGTTGATCATGCTTTGGAATAAATCTTTGAGATATGTCCTCTAACACATTAGGTGATGTGGAGACATTTTCAACATGATCATAGGTCAATGGATCGTGCATTATGTCAATAGGATCAAATAATCCTAACACTCCTTAAAATAGATCACTAAAAAGTGGCTCTTGATGTATGGTGAGTTGATCATTAGATGGGGTAGAATCTTCAATGTGCTCCTTAATTGAGAGATCTTGAACATTGTTTTCAACAATTGTGGCAGAAAGATTGTGAATGTCTTCAACCATAGGGTCAAGTGATGTTGACATTTCTTGAATTGGCTCCTTTTTTGGTATTCTTGGTGGATATTGATCCTAATTGAAAAGTGACTCTTGATATATGTTGATTTGATCTTCAGATGAGGTAGAAACATCTTTATTGCTAGATAGATTTTGATAATTGTTTCCAACAATTGTGGTGGAGAGATTGTCAATGCTATCACTAGTGGTTGAATTTTCATCATTATCCCCAATAGTGATTATCGATCGATTAATGAAGTTTTGGATGAAATTTTTGAGTCGAATACAACTTGATGTTGTGTGTCCCTTTGTTTTGTGAAAATCACAATGGTGCTCCTCATTATACCCTATGGTTTAAATAGGGGTTCTTGATAGTTCTCATAGACAAGGAGCTTGATGAGATTTTCTTGTATCAATTGTTGCAAGACTAATTTGATTGGTCTCCCTAGTGGTATGTAATTTTTCTTGTTACCTTGTGATATTTGTACTTTAAAATGACCTTGTGGTGATTGATTTTGGAGACATGATGATTGGGTTTATTGTTGATGTTGTTGGTCTTGGTATCCAACTTCTTAACATTGGAGATATTTTTCTTGACATGGTTGCAGCCACAACTTACTACTTTGATGACATGGTTCAATCAATGGTAGAGTACATTGATTTTGGAGAAAAAATGTCTCTTGTTTCAAGGCTTCAGCTAGATTATCAAGTGAAGCAATTTGGTGTAGTCAAATTTGATCTTGATTTTGAATTTGACTCCCTTGATTTGGCTTTTGTTCAAGCAGATTTGGGATGTACATTTGTGGTGTTTGCATTGGATCATGGAAAAATTGATTTTGGACTTTGTTTTGACTTGGGATGATGTTCAAATTTGGCATTATAGGTTGAAATTGAACATTGTTGTGGTTGGGAATCACATTGCCTTGATTTAGCTAACTTTTATTTTGCATGGTGTTACCTTGAATTGGACGAATACATGGAGTTATCATATCTATCCCAATTTTTTCTAAGTTTGGATTCAAAATGTTCATGTTTGGTAAAGTTGTACTTGGTACATTCACATTTGGCATGTATGGATATGGTGGGATGATGTTGTTTTGGGGAAGACTCGTGCATTGGATGTTTGGTTCATAGATTTTTAGTTTTGAATTTGGATCTACCATTAGGAAAGGTGTTCCAATCTTTTGACTAGGCATACTCACATTTTTTGTATTGTTTGGGTTTGTGGGAGATAATGATCCCATGTATGGATTGTATAAATGTAAGCTTTGATAATCAATTGCTATTGTGAGGCTTTAAGAGTTTGGTTGGTTTAGACTGATCATGATGTATGGATCAAGCTTATATTCCATGTTCTTCTTGTGTTTTGATCTTGTTGCGAAAGTGACCTCTAAGGTGTTTAGGACAAATGATAGGATGAAGGATGAAATGGGTAAATGATATGGGTGTTGAACATTTAGGTACTTTGGACCAATGCTAGACTTAGGGTTTGATTTTGATTGGTTTGATTTGGATAATGAACTTGTAAACCCTAAGATGTTAGATGTGATCTTTAGGATAAACTTGTTCAAAGAGGTGATAATTTAACTGGAGGTATGAGAAAGGATGCATTCCCATACTCCTAACTAAACAAGGTGATCTTGATTTTGATGATTTACCCAAGTCTAAAATGATGTTTCCAAAGCTCTAAAGTTTTTTATGAGATGGAGATGATAAATATTTGGAGGGTGCTATCATAATAGTGGTTTACAATTCCCGAGAGGAACGAATTTTAGCTGAAATCACATATTTTTAGAAAATATAATGATTTAAGCCTTAAAAAGTTCCATTTTAAGGATTCTAATTGAAGAGGATTTGATCAAATCACCTTAGATCAAACCCCCTTGGATAGAACCTTGCTAGTTTTAAACCATACCTATAAATGCGTCTCCTTAACACCTATCAAAATGCTGATAAAAAATCACTTTTGAATTAGATTTTGGGGGATCAAATGAATTCATTTAAAATTTATTTCAAATGATTATGGTATTCCTCAGAACAAGCTATCCAATGAATATAATTTTAATATGTTTTGGTTTTGTTATATATTTATTTTTTAAGTTTTCTTAAACATAGGTTTTTCATCGAAAATAAATTTCTTTGTTCTTCACATGTGGAAAAATAGAAGATTATCAAAATATATATATATATATATGAGTGCACCAGATATTGAAGTCCTTGACCCAACAAAAAAATAAAAATAAAATTTTGACATATACAAAAAAAGTTACTCATTATACAGTCACGTTGTGTCTGAATTGTAATTCATTGACTTTGAAACCTGATTAAGGAAAAAATATTCAATAAAAAACTATCTAACCAAGTGGAAGCACTAGATATCAGAGTTACAAATCTAAATTTGAAAGAATTAGAATTTTATCCTTCATGGAAAAAAAGTTATGCGTTATACGGTGTGCGTCACTTTTTAAAAATGTTGTTTTCTGAAAAAAATCTATTTTTGTGGGAGATGGAAAAGGAAGTGCAATTTGATTCCAAAAATTTTGAAAAAAATATTTTGAGAATCTACAGACAAAATTTGATGAGACTCTAGTTTTCACCATCTTCAAATTCCTCACAGTTTAGCCGCTATAGGTGCTTGAATGTGAAGATTTAGTCAAAAATAATAATTTCAGTGTCCAGTTTGGCCAAAAATTGTAAACCACTATTATGGGATCACCCTGGAATGGATGAAGTGTTTGATTTAATATTAAATGACCTTAAGGAGAACCTTGTTTACAAGACTAAGATAGTGAAGAGCATGCTTTTCTCTAAGATTAACTCAAACCAAAAGCCTAATGTTTGCTCGAAAGATGATAAAATGTTAAACAAGCACATGTGTGGGGTTCAATTTGAGTTAATCTTGTTTAGTGACTTCTTCTTACCACAAACACACTTCTTGCTTAGTTTTTAAACTAAATGTGTATGTCTCGATTCCTTTTCATTCCACAAGGTCCATTATGTGAAAATCAAGGTTTCAAGAGCATAGTTTCCTATTGTTGAGTTTGGAATGAACAAATCAAGATGTAGGGCTTAGTGTTTAGAAGCCTTCTAGGGATAAGAACCCCTAGGGACAAGCAATAACATGAGGACTTTTGAAAGGTATTTGTTCCTCTCAAAGAATTTGAAATTTTGATGATTTGTTTAATGTTTGTCTCAATGTTCTAGACCCAAGCACTATGTTTTCAAACTGACTCACAAGAAATATAGCATCCTAGCTCAATTGGTTCGTTTTTCTTGGTGGGATTGCCTCATACCCTTTGTAGTAGAAGATATGATTTTCCATGCAACCAAGGAAAAAATATAAAGGTATGTTAAGAATGAATTCTTAACCTCTATATTTTAACCAAGATCAAACATGACAAGTAACTTCTTGGAATCTAAGTTCCAATGCATCACTTTGATAAAATCGTTGGATGGACTAGTTGGCTACTAAAAACAAGGCTCTTAATGATAGGACATCAAGGAAATGGCACCTTGCAAGCATCTAGTGCAAGCCACTAAAGGCTTTAATCAATCCTACTAGGGGTTCTTATACTTTTTATAGTAGTACCCCACTCTAAAATGCATTGTACAGATAAGGCCTACATGCCACAAGGACTTGATAGTTTAGTCTTATCTTTTATATATTGGCCTGAATGAAAAACCAGTTGGAGTTTCCTTCGAGTTCTCCTTTCGAATGTGTCTCTTAGTGTAGTGTCCCTCCAGTTTCGACACTCTATTTTAGGTTGATTTAGTTTGATAGATAGATGATTTAGTTGTCTATGATTCTATGTTGTTTTTTTGTGATATAAATATGATATTATGTCATTTTATTGTGTTGATGATACATTTGACATCTTGATCATGTGGTTTTTTTTTAGTGATGATATTGAGATAGACACTTTTGTGATATGGATTATGTTGTTTATGAGTTTTTATGTGGTTATCATGAAGAAATGGTTGTTTATGATATATAATGCTCATCATTTTTGGTGAGGAAGATAGTATAGCACTACTCATTCGTGAGTACCCTGCTACACTATCATTCTTCTTCATAGTGTGTTTGCTAATAAATGTTTACATGTTTAACACTGATGTTTTATGTAGATACAGCTACCAAGTATCGGCTCCTCCTGCTTGAGAGGTTTGAGCATACCCTTATCCCATGAAATTATCTTGATGTAGGGATAGTGTTAGGTCCTTATTTAAGCCATTGTTCTTCACTGAACGAGTATCTTTTTGCTCACCTGTTGTCAATTAGTGAAGTTTTGTATATAGAAAGAGTGGCTTTCATTAGGGGCCAAAACCATAAGTGGTAGCTAGGGTAACTTATCGAAAGTAGTTAATTAAGTGAAATTTAATTCAAATTACTAGGGGTTGGGTAGTGTTTAGCATTAAATCAGATAATTGTTTTTCCTCGCCTAATACCTTAATGCTTGTTTAGATTAAGGGTAGGTTGAGAAGGCCTGGAATGGCTTAGTCATCTACCTTGTCTTCCTAAAAGGTAATTTGACTCCACATGAGTTTTTCTAGGGGTCAGGAATCGATAGAGACTACCAGGGTAAATCTGGTTGAGGGTCGGTAGTCTAGGAAGATTCACCAGGGTAACCTAGAACAAATATGTGATGACACTCTTGTCCTTATACATGATTTGTGGTCTCTTATGTAGAGTCACCTTGGTTATTATTTTTTCGTCTAGGATTTTCTTAGTATTCATGTAAGTTTAGACACTGGTATGTCAATATGTGATTGTCAACCATGTGATGTTATGTACTGTCATTTGTTTTTTGTTTAATTGTTTTGTGGACCTATCTTTTTCTCCTAGCACGGAGGGAGTGGGCCTTCAAGTTTCACGTGGTTGGGAGGAAACCATGCTATTATTCACCATTGAGTCCTCTTACAAATATGGCTATACTTGGATAACATTGTTCGTGGAGTAGGTTCCTATCACATTCTTGTTCGTGATGATGGATGTTGAATGTGTTCAAAGACGTGGATGTTAGTTTTGAGGAGATCATTATATTTTTTGTATATTTACCTCATGTGTATGAGTGTACTCTTGTATCAACATTATGATGTATTGAGATTAATTAAAATATCGCTTGATGTAATCTAGATATATATGTAACCTAATTGTATAATTTTTTTTAAAATTGGATCATTCATGTATTTAATTTGTACTTATGTTTTATGTTATGATGTGATGTTCTTATTTGTAATGTTTTAGTAACGTCGTTTTGGAATCCTTAAAACACATGTGTAATCAGATGACTTTTTAAAAAAATAAGTCGGTTAATTGGTTCTTTATGCTTTGTTTTAGTGGAAACCTTGGCTAGGAATTACACTTAGCTAGGCCCCTCTAAGGGTAAACAATAGCAAGAAAGCACATCTATAGTTCAATCAACCTTCATTTAAAACAAAGGGAGAACACACATGATCTACCTAACTCACACTCACAAGCTTTGTTCAATTTTAGTTCCCAAAATGAAGTGTGGAGGCAATATTCTATGTAATTTAATGTCACCAAAAAAATACTTTTGATTCTCAAGATCACCATGAAGCGTGAGAGAAGCGCATACATCCTTTTCGATGAGATTATTTTGGAAAAAATATTACAAAGCATAAAAGACACATGTTCGTTTTAAATCTTTCAAAGCAAGAATTTGATTCATTTTAAAGCACCAAAGGAAATGTGAAGATTTCCTTGTTCAATTTGTTATTCCCAAACAAAATTTAGTGAGTTTTTCCTAAGATTTTTTTTAACCCCTTTGCAATGAAAATTGAAATCCTTTTGAAATGCTAGTTTCAAAGCCCAAAACCAAATGAGTTAGCCTAAAACAGAAAATTAAGACATAAGATGGAATCTCCAAGCATTAAAAAATGCTTTTGAGTTTTAAGTTTGATGCTCAATTCTTGAACTCCAATCTTTCTTTTGTTCTCGCTCAATTCCAATGGTTGATTTCAATGTCAACCTTCACCTTTTTCCTACAAAAGAAAAGATAAATCATGTGAAGACCAAATTATTAAATTTGTTTTGATTATTACCTTCAAGTAATAGCATGATCTGAATTGAAAAGATGAATGATTTGGATGATCATGATAATAATGAAGTATTTACAAGTGCATCCTACTTTCCACAAGCTTTAAGGAAAATCTTAATCAAAAGTAGAGAGTTTTCTTAACAATGAGCAAAAGTTTATTTTTCTGACAATGATTCAAGCTCACCCATCTACTTGATTCTATATGAAAAGTTTCTCTAAGACGTGAAACACTTTGTTCACCACTCTGTGTAGTAAATCAAATTTTGAGAACATCGATATTAAATGCAAAGACAAGTGTTAATTTCATTTGATAAATAAAGTGAAGTCACAAAATCATTAACTTTTCCAACACTTGCACCAAAAAAAGTCATTAGAAATATTTCAACATTTAAAATTGCGTAGATTCTAATAAGTTAAAGTCAATCTTTCAACCCAAATATCTATCTGGGAATATCTACTTTGTTCCAAAATTATGATTATTCCAGCTATGAATAGACAAGGTCACTAATATGGCAACAAATTTTAAAGACTTCCTGATTTGACACCTCATGTCATATGTTAGGAATATATCATCTCTTAGCAATGTTACGCTGGATCCTGCAAAGCAATTATTAGTAGATTTTTGTTCATTTCTCCAACTCATGAAATCATTTGCATCACTAACAAATACCACGTTAGCCCAAAAATGTGACCGAAAACATAACTTACACAAGCTACCTAATAAATAGTATTTATTGACTCTTCAATCTATGCCTCACTAGTATTCTATTTACAGTGTAAAAATGGGTCATCATTAACATTATGCATGCTACGAATGGGTCACTCTGACAAATAGAGAATAAAAGACTTAGGAAGTGCATCAGATTTTTAAATGAAGCTTTTTGTGTTACACCTTGCATTGTAGGTCAATGAATATAGATTCTCAGGACTTTTGAAGCTAGCTCATCATTGGCAACACCCAAAAGTGTGGAACCCACCAGTAAACATTTATATGCCACCAATCTCACACAAACATAGAAACTTTGTCAAATGCTACAGTTGGAAACACTATGGTATTATAAATGTGTTTCAAAGTAAGGCACTACTTTTCTAACATAGTCACATGCTAACTAAAAGACATTAGACAATGACTATTTAATCAATGATAGGTGGCCTCAACCAAGCAATCACTCTATTTATTCAACGTGAATTACCAACTTAGAGCATTATCTAACATTTACTCTTGTCAAATCTACATTGAGCTACACTTGGAAACTTTAGATTTCACTAAAATCACTTTCACAAACTTGTGCACATACCTTACTTGGTACTCAAATTTATGAATCTCACACAGCTATTTGATATTCAAGCAATCAATACGTTCCTTTATGTTTGTATTCTGACACTCAATTTACAAGGGAAATGATTAGATATATTACCTTGGGCCATGACAACTAAGATGGAAGATAAAAAATGCTTTGTTGACTTCACACATGTAGCACAAATCGACTCACATAGTCCTTATTAAAGATGGAGGATAATATCATCACCTTAATCTTTTCTATGCACATCTCCACTTTCAACTAAAAACATACAAAAGAAGCATTAAAAAAAATGATTTAGCCTCTATAGACGACTTTTACGACTAAGGCAGAATATCAACAGCTAAAAGAGCTATTATATATCAAATGGGTAGTCTAGAACATCGCCTTAAAATGTAGCTGACAAAAAAGCATGTTTTAGATACTATCATCACGATTGATGTGACTAGCACAAGAGAATTTTATTTCATCCTATTGACACATCACTTTGAAATACAAGTTATAGAAGAAATGCAAGTTAGAGTTGAAGTACGGTCCCTGCAAATTCAAATCGATTAATTTTTAGTAGTGTGGTGTCATTGGTCACAAACCACACCTTGATTCACCCTACACAAGGAGGTTATGAGGCACACTAAACATTGTTGAATGGTGTAGGCAGCGATTAATCTCCAACCTAGGCCTAAAATAGTAACACAAATATAAACGCTGCCCCTGCACCAAGCAAAATCAATATAGCTTTGTCTTTAAGACATGACTGGAAATGTACCCTGTTGATTATTCAAAACAACTTCATTGGAAATTTTAGCTAGAAAAAAATTAAATCAAAATTTAAGATGACATCTAATAAAGAAGAAGGATTTGCGTTGTCAATGGAGTGTGTTCTCTTTGAAAAGATAACGGCCACTACTGGAAAATTTTTTGACCCCCACATGGTGGCTTGTGTTTTGATACAATCACCAACTCTTCAGCCCATTGCTGTAGCTAGAAACAAATGGCCATTGACATCAAGCTCTTCTCTGTTCGATGGGGAAGATGATTCTCCTTTCTTCCACACACTTCACTATCACTAGGTATCTCTGAAGCGATCACTCCTCTACAACATAGCAGTCACAAAGATATTAAAGTGAATGATCTAGCAACATTGAGTGTGTATCTATGAACAACCAAGGAAAATGTCCATCATTGAGTGCCTTCCTTACCATTTTAGCAAAATTTCATCAGAAATCTCTCAATATGGACACAAATTGCTCATTTGATATCAATCTTTGTCCAAACCTTCTTCAAGCAGCTAGATACAAGTGTCTACTCACTATATTAGGGAAAATATTTTGAGATTAACACAGATTATTTCTATAAACTATTGTTTTAAATGCAACAACAATATAATCATCATATGAACTGTGTTTACCAAGGAAATATGTCTAGTTTATACACAGTCAGCAGATTTAATGACAATACTGCATATTATATCAACCAAAACCAACAAAAATTATCCCCTTAAGTATGAAATCTTTGTAATAATTTCAGCTCATTTGTATTCTAACTATTAAAATCCCTCCTTCTAGTGCCATAATGTGGTTGCTAAATCTACATAAACTTCAACTTTGGTGAACATTAGTAACAATTTCAAATTGAATACAACAAATCAAGCATCCTTATGCGACAATACATTAGGCTTCCAATTGCAAACAAATTAAACTAAAGCACATAAAAGAAACATGAAGTATATTTATCTCATAGTGGATTGGTGTGTCTTCGATGTGGAAAGAAGCCCTTTTCCAATCCTTTTCTAAGCTCCATGATGAAGGTGATATGGAATACTATGAAGATATGATAAACAAGATGCAAATGCTTGAAATTGGATGAGTTGTGGAGAGAGATACTAAGATTGTAGAGGATTGATATTGTGGATGCTAAATCTACAAATGGCTAAATTTTAAACATACATCATTAGCAACAAGGAAAACATTCACATCCATATGAAATAAATCAACATGCTTTAATGATGCAATCAAAGCAACAAAAGATTAGATAAACTAGATGAAAACATACAATAAATCATGAAGTAAATAATATCTCATATTTGATTGGTGCTATTGTGGAAAATAGCCCTTTCCCAATCCTTGCTTAAGCTCCATGATATGAAAATGATATATTGATGATCAAGATGATGAATGGGAAAAATGAGTTCTAAAATGAAGAGAGTGACTTTGCATAGGATTTGTGGATGAGATTGTGGAGGATGAAGCCTCTATTTGTAGATTCTCAAATGCTAAGAGTGCTCATAAGAGAGCAATGTGGGATAGAAAACAAGCCAATGAAAAGAGGCCACTTGTCATCATGTCATAGGTCGAGGGATGTGCAAGATTTGGGAAATGTGCCCAAGAGGGGGAAATTTCAAATTTGAATTTAAGAGTTAATGCTTAGTTTGACCTTTGCAAGGGACATGTAAGAGACATTAATTTCTTTGTTGGATGTACATTTCCACTTGATTTTGAATTCAAACTTGAGGGAATATTCCTCAAGGATGCCATGTTGATGGAAAATGTTGGATTTAATAAATCAATAAATTGATTTATTTGTGCAAGTGGGATTATCTAGAGGATGTGATGGGTGGTTAGGTTAGGCTAATTAGGATTAGATTAGCTTAATGATGATTAGGATGTTTTGACCCATTTGACTTGATATTTGGACTTTATTTAAATCAAAAGGGATGGAAGGTGATTTCAAATTTAATTAAATAAAAGGCTTGATTTATTTAATTAAAAGGAGGGTGATGTTAGAATCAAGTTGATTTATTTGATTTAAATTGATGACTTTAGGAGAGTGATAAACAAACTTTATTTATTTGCTGAATGGATGAATATGACCTAATTGAATGCATTATGCCAATTTTGCGTGTCTACATATATAATAGAGAAGCTCTCTATTTATAGCCAAGAAGCATAAAATAATTCCAAACATGGAGGATGTGGAAATAAATATCCACCAATAGGAAAGAGCCACTTGTCAACTTGTGATAGGTCGAGGAATGAGTACATTTTGGTCAATGTGCCAAAGAGGGGGAGATTTGAAATTTGAATTTGAGAGTTAAATGTTGAGTTTGACCTTTGCAAGAGACATATGTAAGAGACATTTAAGACCTCTAAAATGCTTTGTTTGATGTACATGTCAACCTTTTTTTGAATTCAAACTTGAGGGAATATTCTCCAAAGATGCCATGTTGATGGAAAATGATGAATTTAATAAATCAATAAATTGATTTATTTGTGGAAAATGGAAAAAGCTAGAGGATGTGATGGATGATTAGATTATATTAATCAGGATTAGATTAATTTAGTGGGGCATTAGGCGATTTGATCCATTTGACTTAGATTTAGGGATTTAACTAAATCAAAGGGGGATGAAAGGTGATTTTAGACTTGATTAAATAAATATTTGATTTATTTAATCAAAGAGGATGTTGTTAGGCTTAAATTAAATAAATTTAATTTATTCAATTTAAATGAACGACCTTAGGAGATTAATCAATTAAACTTGGTTTATTTAATTGACGAGCAAATATGACTATGCTTGATTTCAATTTTGTGTTTCTACATAATCTACTCCTAATTAATCTAATCCAATCACCCATCACATCATCTAGCTTTTCCCACTTGCACTAATAAAGCATTTTAATTCATTAATTAAAATCATCATTTTCACTCAAGAAGGCATCTTTTGAAGAATATTCCTCAAGTTTAAATTTGAAAACAAGTTGACTTGTGCCTTCCAACATGGCAATAACTTCCCTCTTACATGTCCTCCACTTGGCATTAAAGTCACTTTTTCTCCCTCCATCAACCACTCACAAGATGACAAGTGGCTCTTTCTTATTGGCCAAATCTTTATCCCACATTGCTCTCTTTTGGACACTCTTTCATCTTGAGAATCTATAAGTAGAAGTCTCATTCTTCAAAAATCTATCCACAACCTTCATGTCAAGTTACTCTCTTCAATTTGAGAGCTAATTTTTTCCATTTCATCACTCCATCTTCAAGGAATCTATCATTGAGCTTATTAAGGATTGGGAAAGGGTCACTTTGCACAAGTGACACCAATCCACTATGGAATAGGTACAAATCAAGCTTGCTTATTTCATGTTTTTAATTAGTTTGCTTATAACACATGATATATTATTCTAGAGGAGCACTTGTAGATGTGCATGGCTTGAACTAACGCATTTGCTAATATGTGTTTGAGGTTTGAGTTGATTACAAATTTATAATGCTTCATAATGGCGCTAGAAGGAGGGCTTTGACTTTGGATAGGAGGATGTAATTTTTCTTCCTTCTAATTTCTTCTAACCATTTGAACACCATTTTACTAGTATATGTCCAAATCTTTCATTCTATGATTGTTAGAATAGCTTTCTAGAATCATGAAGAGGTCCTTTTGTCACATTATGCAAGGTTTGTGATTTCATGAAAATTTGATTGCACGGATTGGAACTTTGTTTTGCATAATTTTATTTATCTCAAAAATATACAAATCATATGTTTTTGGAAGCTTGAGATATAGTCTACAAGATCTTGGACTTTTCTTAGACTTGTCATAAATTCTATATTCCTTTGCCTAAAGTTTTTATCTCTTTATATAAGAGAGGTTTGAACTTCAGTCTAATGTTGAATGGTGGAATCTTGTTTGATTATGATTGACAACCTTTGATCTATTGAGATAAAGGAGAGCATCTATCACAGCTTAAGAATTTTATGTGTAAATCCAGGCCTATGCTCTGTTCCATAGGACATGCTACAACAAAAAAGAAAAAAAATTCCATGCCAAACATAGCCATTATGTTTGAACAAGTTGTTTTCTTAGTCGTTTCTAATTTGTCATTTTAGTAAATAATGTGTTGAAGGTGTTCTTTTCTTAGACTGGCGTGCTTTCTTGAAATATGTCTATGCACTGGAAAATGTCTTTCATGTTAGATTTGTTTTGTTTCTACTTGCTTTCAAAAAGAAATAAAAAGGTGACTTAATGAATGTGCCTGGCATGGGTGAATCTTAAAGTCAAAATTAACTGGCCTTCAGATGCATAACTTGTATCTAGTAGGCCATTATCTGTCCTCATTCTTTCATTGGAGTATAGGTAGTCTATTACGCTTAAAAGAATTAAGACCTATAGCTTTACACCTTCCATTTGCTTTAGTTTGAAAGTTATTTTAAATGACATTCTGGCGTGATTTTACATAGACTATTTAATTTGAAGTTGTTTTGAATGGCAGTGGGGCACGGTTTTACTCCTGCTAATTGAGTTAGATTGAAACTTTTTAAAAAGGATTTAGGCACCATACTTTCTCTATTGACAAATGCATTTAAAGTCTCTAATGCCTCACCTGCACTTCCTGAACTTATCTTACTTGCCTTACCCACACTTTGCATTTCTTCCAAACACTCTTTCAAGTCTACGCATTCTCTAATGATTTGATGATTTTGAGGATGACTTTCTTTCATCAATTATTGTCCATGACAAAATTGTTATTTTCCCTAAGCTGCGCCTACTCTCAATGCCTAACATAGCATTAAATACAAAGTTCTGCTACAACCATCACTTCATTATGCATCGATAGGGTAGCTAACATGGCAACCATCACTTCATTAAGACCTTTAGGTTTACACTTTCCATTCGCTTTAGTTTGAAAGTTATTTTAAATGACATTCAGGCGTGACTTTACACAGACTAATTGCATTTAATTTGAAGGTGTTTTGAATGGTAGTGGGGCGTGGTTTTATGCCTACCAATTGAGTTAGATTGAAAGTTTTTGAAAAGGATTTAGGTACCATAATCTCTCAACTGACAAATGCATTTAAAGTCTCCAATGCCTCACTTGCACTTCCTGCACTTATCTTACTTGCCTTACCTACGCTTTGCATTTCTTCCAAACACTCTTTCAAGTCTGCATGTTCTCTAATGATTTGATGATTTTGAGGATGGATTTCTTTCATAAATTATTGTCCATGACAAGATTGTTCTTCTCCCTAAGCTGCGCCTACTCTCAATGCCACACATAGCATTAAATACAAATTTTTGCTACAACCATCACTTCATTATGCACCGATAGGGTAGCTAACATGGAGGATCCTATCAAAAAGATTTTTGGAATTTTGATGGTCATCACACTGTCTAATTTAGGGGGTTTGTGCTAGCAGTTTTTCTTTTTGCCATCACTTTGTCTACCTATTAATAGTAGGATCGTCCGGTCTTATTATTCATTTCCCTACATTTATGTCATCTCATGCATGATCCTTACATAGCTTTAATTTGTCTTCATTAATTGAATCTTCACCTAAATTTTTTTTTTTTGGTGAGGCAGATTGTTTATGATGAAGTTGTGAGGCAAGTCTGCGATGGGATGTTGTGTGTTTATGATAGGAGATCATTAAATGTTGCTTTAGCTCAAATTTGAAGGCACACAAAGCTTATCTAAGTTGCAAATGCATTTAGGCTTAATGATCCATAATTAATAAAGATGTTTGATATTAAAGAGTCCATTGTGCTTATGGGAGCTTTTTTATGATTCCAAACAAAAAAAAATCTGATTTCCTTTTTAAGTGTTCTAATCATTGCTTAAAGTTTTCTTTTTCTAGCAAACAGGTTTTACATGGGTGATCAACACTAATAATGGTGAGCAAATAGGTTTTATATGGGTGATCAACAATAAATTAGTCTAACAATGGCACTTTTTGTAGTAGGATGAAACAATTTGTAGCATTTATTTCATTTTAGTGCTTTAGATTGCTCTAAATAGGGCATACTCCTATGCATTGAATATGAGTTGAATTCTCCTTGTATTTGGTCACCTCTTTTAATTTTGATTTATTTCTCAATATTTGTTAGGGGTGTGGCTTAAATATGGAGATTTTGAAATCAATTGTTTTTATGGCTTTTTGTATATCAGATATGGAAATATTGAAATCAATTGTGCTTTTTATGGCTTTTGTGCATTAAACATGGAAATCTTGAAATCGATTTTGCTTTTATGGCTTTTGTGCATTAAACATGGAAATTTTGAAATCAATTGTGCTTTTATGGCTTTTGTGCATTAAACATGGAAATCTTGAAATCAATTGTGCTTTTTTATGGATTTTGTGTATTAAAAATGGAAATTTTGAAATCAATTGTGCTTTTATGGCTTTTGTGTAGTAAACATGGAAATTTTGAAATCAATTGTGCTTTTATGAATTTTGTGCATTAAACATGGAAATTTTAAAATCAATTGTTCCTTCATGGCTTTTAAATGTGGAAATTTTGAAATCAAATTGTTCTTTTACTAAAATAGGTATAAATATAAAATTTTGGTATGGAGTTATTTTCATTCTAAAGAACTTATGAGCCTTGTCAATTTTATTCCTTTTTAAAAGGGTTTCCTTGAATGATTGAAATTTATTGTGTATACTTTTAATGCCTAACTTTTTTTTGTAAAATCTTTTGTAGGTAAAGGTTGACATTGGAATCAAACATTGGAGTTGAGCAAAAACAAAAGAAAGATTGGAGTTAAGGATTTAGGCATTGAAACTCTAAATTCACAAAGTGTTTTTTAATGCTCGGAGATTCTGTCTTATGCCTTAATTTTCTATTTTAGACTAACTCACTTGTTTTTGGGATTTAAAACGAACATTACGAAGGCTTTCAATTTTCATTGCAAAAAAATTAAAATGAACTTTAGGCAAAATGACTAGATTTCGTTTGAAGTTAACAAATTGAAAAAAAACAACTCTCATTTGTCCTTTGGTGCTTTAAAAAGAACTCACAATTGCTTTGTGGACTTAAAATGAACATGTGCAACTTTGTTTTTGTGATTTCCTACTTAAACTAACATCATCAAAAAGGATGTATGTGCTTCTCTCATGCTTTACAATGATCTTGAGAATCAAAAGGCCTTTTTTGTGATCTTAGGTTGAGATAAAGTAATCACCTCCACACTTGATTTTGGGTTTAAAAATTGAACAAAACCCTTTGCAAGTGTGAGTAAATGCATTGCATGTGTTCTCCCTTTTTTCTAAATGAAGGTTGATCGAACTATGAATATGTTTACTCGCTTTTGTCTATCTTAGAGGGTCTTCCTTGGGGAAAAGTACTCACCCAAGGAATGACTCAATTGGTAACACTCTAAAACCAAGAGTATTTCAATTTGGGATATAAATGTGGATACTAGAGTAAATGCCAGTATCACATGGTTGACTCTGGTGACAGGGTGATCCCATAATAGTGGTTTACAATTTTTGGCCAAATTGGACACTGAAATAATTCTTTTTAACTAAATCTTTACTTTTGGGCGCCTATTGCGGCTAAATTGTGAGGAATTTCAAGATGATGCAAACTAGAGTTTCGTGACATTTTTTTTGTAGTTTCTAAATATATTTTTTTCAAAAATTTTAGAATCAGAATGCACTTCTTTTTCCATCTCTCTTGAAAACTATATTTTTTTATAAAACAACATTTTTAAAAAGTGACACTCATTGTAAAATGGATAACTTTTTTTCCATGAAGGATGAAATTCTAATTCTTTTGAATTTAGATTTGTAACTTTGATATCTAGTGCTTCCACTTGGTTAGATAGTTTTTTATTGAAATTTTTTCTTTAATCAAGTTTCAAAGTCAAACCAATTACAATTTATGCATAGTACGATTGTATAACGTGTAACTTTTCTTGTATATATCAAAATTTAATTTATTTATTTTTGTTGGATCAAGGACTCTAATATCTGGTGCACTCATATTTTTCAATTTTTTTTGGTAATATTCTATTTTTCCACATGTGCAAAACAAAGATCTTGATTTTTGGTGAAAAACATACATTCACAAGAAATAAAAAATAAATATAATAATAAATAAAAATTAATTAAAATTATACTTTTTGAAAGCTTATAATAAGGACTACATACAAAAAATAAATAAATAAATGAATTCATTTGATCCCCCATAAAGTAAATCAAATGTTGTTTTTTATCAGCATTTTGATAGGTGTAAAGGAGACTCCATTATAGGTATGGTTTAAAACTAGTGGGGTTCTATCCAAGGGGGCTTAGTATAAGGTGGTTTGATCAAACCCTATTCAATTGGAATCATTTAAATGGAGCTTTTCAAGGCTTCAATCATTATATTTTCTAAAAATATGTGATTTCAACAAAAAATAGGATCTCCCAAAAAGTGTAAACCACTATTGTGGCAACAGCCGACAAGGGCAGAAATGGTCTCTCACCATGTTGGGTCAACTCCTATGAATGGAAATTCCAAATTAAAATCCTTGTTTGAGAATTCCCAAAATCCTTGATCTATTTCTTAGTGCAAGAATGGTCATTCTGAAGCCGCCTCACACTTTTACGGTCTTTAGTAGAAATGGAAAGCATGCCATGGGAGTTTTGTGGTTGTTGATGCTTGCCTACCCCATATAAGTGAGTGTTGTGGAGGGGAGCCAGTGGGGTCAAGCATCTAACCATTCGCTAAATATAAGCGTAGCTAGATTTGTCCAAGTGTGGACTCAACAAATATTGTCTTTCATATCCATAGGATTGTGCTTGTTCTTAGTTACAAAACACTTTGCTTGTTCGAAAACATTTGGAAACAAACATTTAACATCATCATCAAAATGTCAAACCCTTTAGGAGGAAAATACAATTGACCAAATTCATGTGTTGTTGCTTACCCTTAGGATTTCATCCTTAGAGGTTTCTAAGCACTTGAATTTACATCTCAATTTTCCTACTAAGGTTAAACAATAAGTAACCCTTGCCTTAATTTCATCAAACTTTCAGATAATATACAGTGTGAAATGAGAAGAAGTTGAGACATTGCACATCTAGTTTGAAAACCTAATCAAGAATTGTTTGTGGTAAAATAAAGTCATTAAGCAAAGACTAAAAACAATTGGACCCCACAGATGTGTCTCCAATGATTTCACACAAGATCAAGATGAAGAAACCAAAGGTAAAATCCCATAGTCTAAAAGCCCATCAAAAATGTCTCTCAACTCAAGACGACTTCAAATGAAGAATGCTTTTTAACTTTTATAGAAAGGATTCAAGAAACAATCTTGGTTTATACTCGTTCTATTACTATAAAAACCCAAATATTTTTAGAGATTTTGAACATCTTGTTTAGAGAAAAGCTTGTTCATCAAAACTGAGGTCTAGTAAACAAGTGTATTTTTAGGTACATCCTAGGATAAAAAGCAAACCTTCATCCATCTTTGAGCATCAAAACCAAAATAATCTCATCAATAACTCTTCAAAAATCTTGGAAAAAAATCTTCATGTTAAACTTTGGGCAAAGCATTTGAAACCAATCCAAAATTGCCTTGTTTGATTGAATGTGTGTAGATGCATCCTTCTCCACATATTTGATCAAATTATCAAAACTTGTGAAAAATTCATCCCTTGATAACATCCAACATCTTGGGATTTAGAAGTTCATTATCAAAATCATCTTGTTTGCATAGGAGTGTTTAGACGAATCCTTTTTCTCACACCTAGACAAATTATCATCTTGTGAACGATTTAACTCTAGGACAAAATCCAATCTCTTAGAGTTTATGAGTCCACCAAAATTTGAATCTAAAACAAATCAATCCTAAATCAAGTCTAAAAAGCTTAACATACCCCTTCAATATTTTATCAAGAGTTCCAATCATCCATCAAACATCCATATTACATCCATATCATCCTAAAATTTCTCTTTTGTACCTAAAATTAGATCAATGCAAAGAATTAAAGAATTCACCTTCCACATTCTTGAAGATTGATCCCTATTTTATGGTGCAAACTAGATCGCAACACAAGAGGAACATGGAAGTAAACAAAGAAACATCTACTTTGAGTGACTTAAGTCAAACCACTCCAAAAATGAATCCCATTGGATCTGGAAATCTCACGGTTAACCTCCCTTCCTTTTTGCAAAACCATCAAGAGGGATGTGTCCAAATGGAGGATCTCACCAATAATCCCTTCAAAATGTCACATGAGGATATCACTGAAATAATTCAAAATCTGGGGAACCATAAGATTATCAACATCATGATGAGAATCAATCCATCACTATACATGCTTGAATTAGCAAAGCAAGGGGCTAAACTCCCCTCCGATTTTGACATGAGCAATATTGTGGAACCATATTTTGGAGTCATTCCTCTAATCTCATTTACCATCCCATTTTCATCTACCCCCTCATTTCAAAGCATCACTCAGAACATCCCACAAATCACATCATCCATTTCTCCAACACAACCCATTGTGAACAAAGGAAGTGCATTTCTCAATGCATTGCAAACACATCCTCTCATAAACAATTAGGAATTGGACACAAACACCATCTTGGGACAAACCGTACCATTCCATACTTCTCATGATCTAGATGATCCATCATCATCATCATTCCATGCAACACCCCAAATTTCTCTCCCCATAACCTCGCAAGGAGAGGGTGACATGTTTAGACCAGGGGGCATCTTCGATACTATGCCATTTCCTCAAGAGATCACATCTCTCATATTTCCACCACTTCCACCATTTCCACCATCATCCACACCAATACTTGGTTTCTAGGGCTTCCCCCTTTACCAAATATAAATCAAACCAACATTCCAAACACCAATCAAAGTATCATGCTAAACTCTCAAAACTTGTCATTGACGTCGCAACAATAGATGACAACTACACAAGAAATCACCACCATTGCATCATCAACCATCCCCCTAACATCTCAATGTATGGTCTCTCAAGGACCAACCACATCGATCACACCATCCACCAATCAAATCACAATCACCAACACAACGACACCTCTAACCTCCATAATGAGCACCATTTCGAATCCATCTCCACCTCCACCACCACCAAGCTCCAATATATCAAGCCAATATAGTATGGCATTGCAAGCTACTTAGCAAGTTGATTATCAAAATGTATTTTTGCAAGTACAAAAAAACAAGCTGCTCAAGTGGCGCAAGAGGCTCAAGTTGCCCAAATTGCACAACAAGTTCAACAAGTTGCACAAGCCCAAGCCTTATTGTAAGAACAAGAAAAATCTGCTCAAACAGCACAAGTTGCACAAGCTCAAGGACAAGTGCAAGCTCAAGCTACACAAGCTCAAGCTCAAGCCTAGGCCCAAGCTCAAGCACACACTCAATCCAAAGTCTAATATCAAGCACAACAAGCACAAGTACAAGTGCAGTATCTTGCACAACAACACACAACCCAATAACAAGCTTATCAACAAGTGCTAAAGTAATACCAAAAATAGCATGAAGCATCCCAATTAGTAGCTCAGCAACAAGTGCAACAACAAGCTCAACAATAGGAACTAATAGCACAACTGCATCAGAAACAACAAGTGTTGTTGCGAGCATACTTGGCTCAACAGAATCTACAAACATCATCCAATCCACCCATCCCACCAAAAATCAAACCACCTTAGAATACTTTTATCCCACCCTTTGATCTGCAAAATGATGTGACAACACAAATTAGGTTGCTCTTGCAACAAGTGCTTGACCTTGAATTAGGGTGAACCACAAAAAAACCTAGCAACTTGTGCCCTTATCCATTCGACAAAAGCCTTGTAATGAACCCATTCTTGAAGGGATTCGAGATCCCCAAATTTGATAGGTACCATGGGATGTGAAACCTTCAAGATCACATTAGGGAATTCCAGGTTCATTGCATGGAAGTCGCATACGATGATACCTATCTGATGCGACTATTTCCTAGGAGTTTGGCTAGCCATGCTATGGAATGGTTCTCTCTCCTACCTACAGGCATCAAAACATTCCAAGAAATCATAGACGCATTCATCAAAAACTATGCATGCAATATTGCCATGGATGTCATCCTAGAGGAACGCTCAACTCTGAAACAAGGTAAGAATGAATCATTTGCTTGATTCCTACAATGATGGCAATCCAAGGCCAATTGAAGAAAATGCACCATGCCCAAGGAACAACAAGTGTGCACAATCATATCCAACCTTGATAGCCTCTTGTTATTCCATCTCAAGTCCAAGGGATCACTACGTATGACCAGTTGGTTTCCAAGGCACTCAACATCAAACAAGCCCTTATGAAACAACCTGGAGGATCAACTTCATACCCTCAACAATAGAATAATTTCCCATCCACCAATTACAATGACAAACCTTGCACATGGGAAAGAAACAAAAATGTTACAAATAATGGTATTGTTGATGCTAAATTTGTTATCAGTTCCCCTCAAAAAAACACACCCACACCACAACAAAACCAAAACCATCATCAAAACAACCATCAAGTGAACACAACACATCAAACAAACAATCAAGTGATCAATAATGTTAATGGTCAAAGGGGACCACCCCAGCGAAACAAGAATTCCATCAAGTGAAAGTACATAGATCCTGGGGAACCACTCAAAGTCATCATGAAGAAACTGATCAATGAAAAAATCAAGATTCCCACCTACGAGAACTACCAAGAACTAGACATAAAACCTCCTTGGTATAACAAAAATCAGCTCTATGAATTCCGCAAAATCAAAGGGCAGACCACTAACAATTGCTTGAGGTTAAATAACATAGTCTAAGACCTCATCGATCAAAGGATTATAATTGTGGAACAATCAATAGGAAACTAGAACATCAAAATATACACGAATCAAATGCCTAACCATAACAATAAAGGGAACAATAACACTGATAAAGTGAAAGGAACCTTCAAAAATGTGAATCATTTGTATGAAATTGTTGTTGCCTCGAGATCCTAAACTATTCTCCTATTGCAAGAACCTTGAGGAAAAATACTACAAAATACCTCAAGTACCTAAAAATGATGAAGGCCCATCAACACCATACATTAATCTAGCCACTCTCACTTCCACTTTTGTCATAGAGGCACCCACCACTCCCACCATCCTCACCATCTCTAATATCAAAGTCATCATCCATGATAATGGTTGCGAAAACTACACGATTACCAAAAAAAAAAAATTGGTAGGAGAGTTACCACAATCTCCTAGATCACAAGGATGTCCATAAGAAAATGAAGGCTCCCCATCTCAAAAATCCCTTGAAGACTATCCCAACTTTAGAAGTTGGGGAGATCTCAGTCAAGAAGTCATAAAGGAGGACCCATCTCATCTCCTATATCAAGATGATAGACCAGCAGCCAATCTACTAATGGATGACATAAGCAAAGGTTTGCAAATGATGCTTGCAATGGGTTATGATAGAAACTAGAGACTTGGGAAAAATGACAACAAGCTTATAATACCTATCATTCCGGAGACGCGAGTGAGAAATCTTAGCCTCAGATATACCCCTTTGAGTATAGCCATATGTGGCCGAAGTCCTCTAGTTAAAAAGGTCAATAATCGTCCTTAGCTATTTGCAGTCAAACTTCGCTTACCTGTATCTATAGGTTGCATCTTGGACAACTTCAAATTTGACATAACTAACATCTATAGTAGTAGTGATGACGAGGATCCCATAACCAACCTACCTAGGGCCTTGAAGGATACCACCCTTCTCATGATTAGCACCTTATGGTTTGAGATAGGCCATCAAAATCATGAAATCCACCTAGTTTACCCCCAACTCATCGATTATGACCAATGAGGACCACTAGTTCTTGACACATTCAAAAATAATGAGGCACTTTTAGAATTCATGGGTCTACTGGATAATATTCTGTGTGGGGATCACAAAGTAGGATTCATCATTGAGCTAGATACACACGCATACTATGGGGAAATGATTGCATCCCTCAGTCACAAAAGTGAGAAATTAAGAATAATATCTAAGTCCTTAGTGAAAACCACATTGTGGCACTCTTTGACATGGAAAAAGTAAAAAGAAAGGATCCATCCAATGGTGAAAACCTCTACGAGGCACCTGAGGATGGGCGATTCAATCTTCCTTTCAGAGCTCTTCATCAAGAAAAATTAGCAGTCCTAGCAGAAAAGTGCAATCCATTTAATCTAGGAACAGAGGAGACCCCACACATCACATTCTATGTGGAATCACTACTATCAGAGAAACAAGAACTCCTAGTAGCCTTCTTGAGAGAAAGATGATTTAAAATTTGCATGGAGCTACGTAGACATGCCAGGGATCAATCCAGAAATTGTAGTTCATCACCTAGTAGTATACTTTGAAGCAAAGCCCATTAGACAAAGGCTTAGGAAAATGCACCCTCAGATTGCCTTGCTAGTCAAAATGGAACTAAAGAAGCTATTGGATGTAGGATTCATTCAACCAATAGATTATCCAAAATGGGTGTCAAACCCGGTGCTTGTCTCAAAACCCAATGGGGGCATTAGAATATGCACAAATTTTAGGGACTTAAACAAGGCATGTCCAAAAGATGATTTCCCATTGCCCAACATTGACATGATTGTAGACATGACAGCAGGACACGAAATGCTTTCCTTGATGGATGGTTTCTCGAGATACAACCAGATAATGATTGTTAAAGAAGACCAACATAAAATGACCTTCACTAGTCCATTCGGAACCCACTGTTGGAATATGATGCCATTTGGCTTGAAAAATGTGGGAGCAACCTACCAAAGAACCATGACCTTAATCTTCCATGTCATGATCCATAAAATTGTTGAAGATTATGTCGATGACATACTAGCCAAATCTAAAAATAGGAAGGATTACATAGCAACTTTGAGCACTATTTTCGACAGGCTAGAGGAATACAAGGTCCGATTAAATCCTGCGGTTGCTAAATTTGCATAAAATTCAACTTTGGTGAACATTAGTAACAATCTCAAATTGAATACAACAAATCAAGCATCCCTATGGGATAATACATCATGCTTCCAAATGCAAACAAATGAAACTAAAGCATATAAACGAAACATGAAGTATATTTATCTCATATTGGATTGGTGCTTCTTCAATGTGGAAAGAATCCCTTTCCCAATCCTTTGCTAAGCTCTATGATGAAGATGATATGAAACACTATGAAGATATGATAAACAAGATGCAAATGCTTAAAATTGGATGAGTTGTGGAGAGAGATACTAAGATTTTGGAGGATTTATGTAATAGAAAATCTCTCTATTTATAGCCAAGAAGGATAAAAGAATGCCAAAGATGGAGGATGTGGGACTCAAGATCCACCGATAGGAAGGAGTCGCGTGTCAACTTGTGACAGGTTGAGGAATGAGCACATTTTGGTCAATGTGCCAAAGAGAGGGAGATTTGAAATTTGAATTTGAGAGTTAAATGTTGAGTTTGACCTTTTCAAGAGACATGTAAGACCTCTTAAACGCTTTGTTTGATGATCATGTCAACCTTTTTTTTGAATTCAAACTTGAGGGAATATTCTACAAATATGTCATGTTGATGGAAAATGATGAATTTAATAAATCAATAAATTGATTTATTTGTGCAAGTGGGAAAAAGCTAGAGGATGTGATGAGTGATTAGATTAGATTAATCAGGATTAGATTAATTTAGTGGGGGATTAGGTGATTTGACCCATTTGACTTAGATTTAGGGATTTAACTAAATCAAAGGGGGATGAAAGATGATTTTAGACTTGATTAAATAAATATTTGATTTATTTAATCAAAGAGGATGTTGTTAGGCTTCAATTAAATAAAGTTCATTTACTCAATTTAAATGGATGACCTTAGGATATTAATCAATTAAACTTGATTTATTTAATTGATAAGCAAATATGATTATGTATGATGTCAATTTTGGGTCTCTACAGATTAATTAAGATGATGATAGATGCTTTTGACACATTTGACTTAAATACTTTGATTTATTTAAATCAAAAGGGATGGAATATGCATGTGAGATTTTATTAAATAAATGTTGGTTTATTTAATTAAAAGGGTGATGTGAGATCAATTTGAAGGAGATGGACTTAGGAGATGGATTATTTAGTTCAAAGATGGAATGTCAGGATTTGATTAAAAATTGATCTATTTAATCAAATGAGGTAATGATAGGCTTAGATTAAATACAGTTAATTTATTCAATTTAAATGGATGATCCATAATTTACCTGATGAATGGATTTAGTGAGCTTGATTTATTTAATGAGTTTTTGAATATTAATTTAATTAAGTGCATAATGCTAATTTCACGTGTCTACACTATCAACATGGATTACTTACATGAAGTATATTGACACTTTAGTTTCTTTAGTTTAAGTAATCAATTTTAAATTGATGGATAAGGTACAAACTACATCTTTCCATGCATTTTTCTAGAACATGGCTAAGTAAAGTAGAATGAAAGATACCTTATATTACCATACAAGCACTGTGCCTTTTACTTGAAGAAGGAGATTCATTTCCTTGGACTAGGATACATTCTTTTGAAAACAACACATAGCTCTTAAAACTTATTGTATTCCTTTCATAAGAAGCACTCACCATTTGTAGCAAAATGCATATCCTCTAACTAGAGCCTATTTAACTTTTCCATTTGGGGTAGTAATATATTTCTTTCTTGGAACAAAGCATGGTTTTTTCTTTCTTTCTTTCTTTTTCTTTTTGAATACAGATTTAGACTACTGGAGAAATACAATTCTTTCTGATGAATAGAAGCTCATTAATAAACCATAGTCTCAGTTTGATACAATATGATTATATATATATAATACCGAAAATAAGATTTCCTTTTAGAATGTAAATACATGCTCTCTTGAAATAGTAATCATTCATTATCATATAACTTTTTCTTTTTTTCAACAAAATGCTTTTCTTATTTAAAAAAAAGATATTTCTGGGAACATAATGAAATTTCTCCTTGAGCAAAACATATTCCTTATACTGAGTACTATTCTAGTCTTAAAATAGAAGTACATTCATCTCAACATAATAAGTTTCTTACTGAAGCAAGTATATTATCCTAAACAACATGCCTATTCCTTTTTAATAGAATGTATTTCCCAAAATTTAAATACTCTTCATTACAAGAAAATAGCTCTGGTTTACGTTACAAAAACATATATTTTCCTGAAAACAGAAATATGTTTTCATCAAAACACAATACAGTTCTTGGTTGAAAGAAATTACATTTCTAGAAAAATAATTTTTTTCGTTCTACACAAAGAAAATTTCCATTACAATACCACCCATGCAAAACTATGAATCTTCCCATACCCAATTTTCTCCTAGACCCAAGCTTTAACTTGCACATAAGATAACACTTTTTTAAGCCATGGGGTGCTCACCACCCATCCATAGGATGGATAACCAACCAGCCCTGAGTTGGGAGACTACCAAATAGACATGGGTGACACACACAAACAAGCCTATTCCCAAACAACAACACAGTTTCATAGCCAACAAAGGACAACCAATCTCTTAGGTAAGACAACATTGCAAAAAAAACATTTTTAATGGCTTTCATGCGGAAAGGCTGGGAGGATCACAACCATAGGTCAATTAACATCAAGTGCTTCACATAAATTTGTACTCAGTGACCTCCTCCATTCTCCAAAGAAAATTTTCCATTTCCTTATTTTCCACAAGGGGTACTCTTACCCATGGGTACTCATACCCATTTTGCTTACAGTTGCAACTAGCACTTTCCTCAAGGAAATAATCTTATTCCCTTATGAGGATCTCTCCCCCTCAATTTCCCACTTTCATTGCTCACTACCAACTCTGGGGACCCAACCCAATAGGTTACATATAAACTTAAACAACACTTATACATAACATATATTTCATCAGGGCAACAACAACACAACATAACACCACATAACTTTAGTACATGCACTCATACAAAATGTTGGAATTTACTTTACATCATAACACAAATAAGTATTCAACCCAAAACAACAACACCCAACATGCACAACATGGATTTAGCAATACATTCAACAAAACATGGGGATAAAGACCCTACCTCAAAACCTTGAAAGAGAATTGTTTCTCTTCCTTCTTCTTCTTCTTCTTCTACTCTTCCTCTCTCTCTTCCTTTAGCCCAAAATCCAAATTCCCAACACTTAACCCAATCTCTCTCAAATCCTTCTCCCAACATACCCAACTACCATGTCCTCCTTTCTTTTATGAGGCATGGGCTTCACATGGGCTGCATGCACTCATTTTCGTCACCCCTCTTACAAGCAATGTAAGAGGGGTCATTAATGAGATATGACCATGTTTACAGCCTAAGAATACCCCCCAATCTTTAGGTCATAGGCTTGGGGTGTAAAATAATCAACTATTAATTAAAATTAGAACAAACTTGATTCTTAACATTTCTCTAAATAAGAAATCTGAAATTATCACTTTCTTTTTGAATCACATTTGGCTACCAACAATTTCAACACTTACACCATTGCCCCATATCTCTAGTTACATAATTTTTTCAGCACAACACAAGGTTTTGACTTAACATGGTGACACGACAAAGTTTGTTTAGCAGCCTCCAACTCCCATGGCTTAAGGGAACTTACCTGCACACTTCATGAAAGCATTAGTCCATTTTCCAACAAAATTAAATCCAAGTAAATAACATAGTTTCAAACAAAATTAAATCAAGTAAATAACATAATACAATGGAGTACAATTTATATGTTACATTCTCTCTACACACATGCATATGCATCATTTATATTTTTTGTCTTTTCAGATATCTAAGTACATGTCACAATCCAATGCAATACCTCTTTAGTTACACCATGTAAATGAACAATACTCATACTAATTCTATATTCATTCCATTATTCACTTAAATCGCATAATGTCAAATATGCATTCACATCGCATGGTCATTCACAAATTCGTTTGATTACACAATATCACATATTCTACTCTAATCATGCTATTTCAATTTTCATGTCATTCAAGATATCAGTAAAATCAATTAATTAAAATCATCATACTCATTAAATTATAGTCCACAAAAGTAATTATTTTAACATGCATCATAGGATATAAGCTTAATGTTCATGAATCACAATCATCCATCACAAAATATAAGGTAAAAGTATAATCTATCAAAGTACGATCATACAATATCAACAAAACATATAATGTCCATATATCCAACTGATGATGGGTCTCACATCATCCCCCCTAGGAATGTACTTCCTCCTGAAAGTAATCAAAGAGGTGGGGTTATAGTGCCCTCATACATGATGTGTCCTCCTAAGTAGCTGAGACCTCATCATAATGGTCCCACTGAATTTTGACCTAGTCTAACTCCCGACCTTGAAGGTTCAATATTTGTTGAGCTAAAATGTGGATGGGTTCCAACACTAGTTGTTTGTTTGCCTCCCCCTGGGGCATCAATAGTTATGGCCTGAAGATTCGCTTGGCAGTTCTCAACCACCACAAAGACTCAGTGTAATTTACCCACATCACCCACTATTGGCTCTGAACCTACTGGATGTTGTCCTCTAGAAGCAAAACCCTAGGGGCACTCTTTAGCGAAGTGTCCCACTGCACCACATACATAACATGGTCCACAAGTCTAAACTTGTATTGTCTAAGTCTTGTTACCCTATTGACCTCCTGTCTTGCTAGACCTACTGAATCCTCCTCTAAAATTGTACTATGACTATGTAGGAGTAGCACCCTATGTCTAGGGATGCTAATCACATCATGATCCCTATGTATTCCATCCCTCATTGGAACCACCCTGGAAAACCTGTTAAGGCCACCCTGGAAAACCTGTTGAGGCCTAGGCCTCTGACTTTACTACTGCTGTTGTGGGGGTCTAGGTGGTAGTGATGAAGGTCTAGACCCTCCCTTAGGAGAGAAAGGTGGTCTCTAAAAACCCTGTGACTAAGAAGCCTGATTACGGTTTCAAAACTGCTCATGTGCCTCCTGGGCCTTACCTCAAATTTCCTCTACAATAAGGGCCTTTTCCACAGCGTCCTGAAGGCTCTCTAGAGTAGGCACACAAAAAAGACCTGAAATGCCTACATTTAGACCTCTAATGAAACGATTGATGAGAACTTTCTCATCCTGGAAGTAGTTGACATACTGAAGCAACTCAAGAAACCTACTCTCATACTAAGCGACAGTCATTCGTCACTAATGAAGATCATGAAACTCATCTATATGACACTGCCTAAAGTTCTCTAATATGTAATGGGTTGTAAATCTCTCTTGGAAATTCTCCCAAATAAGAGTGTCAAGAGAAAGATGATGTTTGCATTCCTCCTAATGCCACCACATGGATGCATTCTCTCTAAGTAAATGAACTACAAAATGTGCCTTTTGGTTGCTCGTATAGGTATGCAACCCGAAGCACCTCTCAAGATGTATAATCCATGCCTCGGCCTCTACACCATTTGTGGCTCCTAAAAAATTATGTGGCAACAATCAAAGGAGATCACAAATCTCCCCTCCTACATCTCTAAATTTCCTGGCATCATCAACTCTCACTAGTAGTGGCACCTCTCGGGGTACCTCCAAATGCACTAACTCTGACTCCCCTCTTTATCCTCACGATGCTCTGCACGAACATGAGGGGGAGACCTGCTATGCTCAGGATACTTGTCTTTGCATGGTTGAGAAGAGTTTTGTGAATGCTCTCATTGATGGTCCTCTGCTACTGACGGTAGTTTGCATGAATAACTCCTATCAAATCCTCTATGACATGCAAGATTTGGGAGTTAATGTTCGCTGGGGGATCTGAATAACCTACCTTAGAAACATGGGTTCTTGCTGGTGATGAATCTACTTGCCCCCCTCCTCAACCACGTCCATGACCATGACCACATCCCTGAACTCTCCTCATCCTAGCCATCCTACAAACTATTGTGAGCAAATAAATACTCATACACAATTACGTGCCCAGAGTTCCCAGTGTTGGAACCTAGGCTCTAATACCATAGTGTAATGCCCTAAATTTACACTAAGACAAAACACTACTATTAATTATTTTTTTAACTAGTATAGAATAAATAACTAGTACGAGACAATGGTTAGTGTTAACACTATTAGCATTATCCAATCAAACGTTGATACTAACTTTGACATTAATAATGTTGTTAATATTAGCTCCCTTGAAGTGGTATATCCTATGAAAATGATGTTAATATCATTACAACTATCAAGATTCTAAACCCTCCCTAAGTTATTATAAATATTATTAGATGTATAGCCCAATAAAATAATTATCTCTTCTAGAAGAAACATAATTTTTACTTATTTACCCGAAGTTAAAATCTGGGAGGGAGAGGAGTAGTTATACATTAACTATCAAATTTGTACATCTAATCACTTATTCTTACTTAATATTAATCTAATTACCTTTTCATCCTTAACAAGATAAATAAATAAATAAATACATAATAACATATTTATATTTATTGCCCTGATTGGGTGAGCTTCTTAACTATGTATTTTAGGGCTTCTGTTGCCTTTGTTCTCAGTTCGTTTCATAGATTTTTGGTAGTTTCTCAGCCCCTTCTTGGCCCCTGTTCTCATCTAGTATCCTTTTACTACTTGGGGGTTTTGTTGCTTGTGTTTTTTCTGTTGGGATATCTGGTGGCTGTTTCAACCTTGACTGGGAGAGCTCTTTATTTGTTTATCTGAGGGTTGCTTTGTTTGCTTCAGCTTCAGCTCTGTCCCTTTGGTAGGAAATGTTGGTTTCTTTGTTTCTTGTCTCTCCTTGTTCCCTGAAACGTTGTCTGTTTTATTGGGAGAGGTGCTTCTACCATGGAGTCCTTCGGGGTCACTTTTGGGTGCTTTCCTTTTTAGGATGGGGTCTATGTGTCTATATTTATTTCTTCCGACCTCTGGGTTTTGTGGCTACGAGGGTTTATCTGTCCCTCGCCTTCTTGGTTCCATGGCTTTTCTTTTCAAGCCGCTTTCGGTGCATCCTTGGGTTATTCTGGTCTTTCCTATGGAGGTGGTCCTATCTTCTATTAAGGGGGAGGTGGATGTGGCTAGAATTGACTGTTCTCCTATTGAGGTGGAGTGGGATGCGGCTTGTTGTGCTTGGAAAAGCTGTTGGGGGGCTATTGAAGCCCTGTTTTATGGTGGTTTGGGTTTTGATGGGAACCTACATGCTGTGCTCTGTTCTTTATCTTCTATGGAGGTGGAGATATTGATTTGGAAGCAGATCTTTGAGACATTCAACCCCACGATTTTTGACAGTTGCAGCTACGAGAAGCTGGGTTTTCTTTTCTATAGAGGTGAAAATAACAAACAACTTTTGAAGGATACTATTGGAGCTTTGTGCCTTTGTGTTTACCTTTCCTATATTTCTGGAAGGGGTGCTTTGTTGGACTCTGCTACTTTTGCTAGTGGAGCTATGATCATGATTTGTATAGTGAAAAGTTGTTTTGGATTTAAGGTCCCTGTCAAAACCTTGTGTTATGGACTGATGGTCTTGTCTATAACAATGGAGTGTAGTGGGTTGCTGGGCCTGTCAAAACCAACGAAGTCAAGATTCAAGTGATTTCTTGATGCTCTTCTTGGCAACTTGCTGGCTTTTGGCTGGTTGCTGTCTTTCTGTGTCCCTAGTTTGCTGTTGTGTTTTAGTTTATCCTTTGAGTAGCTTGTTCGTCTTGGTGTGGGTTTGGGACCTCCGTAAGTACTGATGGTTTCGGGTCCATTCAAAACCTGTTGTACATGGTTTTGGGTCCATTCAAAACCTGTTTTTCCCATCTATCAAAAACATATTTATATTTATTTAATTACTCTTGCTCATTTTTTTTCTTTCCACTATTATTTATTTATTTAACTACCCCTTTTCCCACTCTTATTTATTTACTCATTTAACTACCTTCTATTCACTATTATTTATTTATATAATTACTTTTTTTATCCACTCTTATTTGTTTACTTATTTAACGACCTTTTTATTTAGTATTATTTATTTATTTATATAATTACTTTTTAAAAATCCACTCTCATTTATTCACTTATTTAACTACCTTTCATTCACTACTACTTTATATATATTGAATTACTTTTTCTTTTATTTACAATGAGTGAGTTTTTTTTTTAAACAAAAGAAAAAAATAAAAATTAAATGAAATAAAATTTAAAAGACTTAAATAATCTTATTACCGTAACTCCATGTTAATAATTCCCTTTTAAAGGGAGAGTAAAGAGGATTGAATTAAGAGAAATAATTTCTTTCTTTTTTACGAATCCCTTATCCCTAATCTTATTGAACGTAATAACTTTAACAAAATTGAGTCCATATTTACCCTAATATTAACAATAATTATTACCCTAATACTAACAATAATTATTTATTACCGTGCCATAAAATAAATCACATATACTTAGTTGTTACTGAACTTACTATAGCTTTAATCCTTATAACATTTATTTACATGCCCAAAGAAGGCAAAGTAAAGACTCGTACCCAAAAATGATTATTACCAATATATTCGCTTTCCCCGCAAGATCTTGAGATGGTTTTGATAAAATTTGAAGTCCATTTTGAAATAATAAGGTGCCCAAACTAGCCACGAGTCAGCAAAAGGAGTTCATTAAAAATTTTAGTTTGCCCTAATCTTAGAGGCTACTCTTCTCAAACCGGTCGCTACCTTTCTTCCATCCATCAGAGGCGGCAGCTTCGATTATTTTATTTTTGTAGAATGAAGTTTTCAGATTTAAATGGTGTCACGTTACAGGCTCCGTTTATTGATGTTGCCCTTTTCTTTTCCCTCTGCTCGGTTTTGGCAAAGACCAACCCTCTGTCCTTGGGCACCGTTCCCCAGCTTGCAAGAATCAGTAAAATAGATATATTTTACTTTCTTTTATTTTAACACCCTGAGGCTTTTTTTTTTTTTTTCAGCTTCTAGTATTTTTTTCTTCGCTTGGAATTTGCCCTACAGGTGTAGTTATCATCATGGAGGTGTTGGATAGGGTTAAATCTGGGTTTTAGTTGAGCGTATTTTTTTTGTTTAAATCCGTCTCATCTTTCCATTGACTCCTAGTTGCTAGTCTGAGCCCTGCTTTGAATGGGGAGCTAGAAGGCTCTCCTCTGTAGGCCGCGACAGAGAGAGTGAGGAGATCCCGTCTCCCTACCTGGGTAACCACGTGGCACGGAGATTTAGGTATAATGTATCTTATTTCAGTTTGCTTTATTTTCTTTTATAATTTCTAATATTTTTCTATTGTTATCTTTAATATCTATTTCCTATTGCAAATACAGTATTTATTGTTCCTGGTTTTTTAATAGCATGGTTGCTATTCTAGCTTCTCTTCTGATCTGTGCAGACCCCATCATGGAGTGATCCGAGCTCAACACAGAACCTGAGAGGAATTGGCAGCTGGGTAACCCCATGAACGGAATGCCCTATGGCTAGTGCTAGCTCTTCGTTTACTGAGTATGATCGTCTAGCTTAATACAAAGTGCAACGATTGATGTATTGCCTCGAATCCCCCTCAACTCAATCTGGGGGTGCTTTGTAAACAAGTTCAAATAAATAAAAGTATTATTAGTCCTGTTAGCACTATTTTCAGTTTTCTACATGACTGCTATGCATGTCTACGCACAAACGTTCCTTAGATCAGCGTTTCCTATTCCTCTTTACATATATTTAAATTTATGTATATACTTTTTTTATGTTTTTCTCGTCTATTCATTTTACATTTAGAGCACAACCACAATCTTATATGTATACTTTGATCAACATAACGCTACCATACTATCAACACGGATTCCTTACATGAAGTATATTGACACTTTAGTTTCATAAGTTTAAGTACTCAATTTTAAATGGATGGATAAGCTACAGACTGCATTTTTCCATGCAATTTTCTAGAACATGGCTAACTAAACTAGAATGACAGATACCCTATATTGACATACAAGCAGTGTTCCTTTTACTTGAAGAAGGAGATTCATTTACTTGGACTAGGATACATTCTTTTGAAAACAACACATAGCTCTTAAAACTTATTGTATTCCTTTCATAAGAAGCACTCTCCATTTGTAGCAACATGCATATCCTTTAACTAGAGCCTATTTCACTTTTCCATTTGGGGCAGTAATACATTTCTTTCTTGGAACAAAGCACACTTTTTTTTTTCTTTCTTTCTTTTTCTTTTTCAATACAGATTTAGACTACTACAGAAATACAGTTCCTTCTTATGAATAGAAGCTCATTAATAAATCGCAGTCTCAGTTTGATATGGTATGATTATATATATAATACCAAAAATACATTTTCTCTTGAAATAGTAATCATTCATTAACATAAAACTTACTTTTTTCAACAAAATGCTTTTCTTATTTTAGAACAAAGACATTTCTGGGAATAGAACAAAATTTCTCCTTGAGCAGAACATATTCCTTATACCGAGTACTGTTCCAGTCTTAAAATAGAAGTACATTCCTCTCAAAAGAATAAGTTTCTTACCGAAGCAAGTGTATTATCATTATCAGAAAATAGCTCTGGTTTAGGTGACAGAAACATATATTTTCTTGAAAATAGAAATATGTCTTCAGCAAAACACAATATAGTTATTGGTTGAAACAGATTACATTTCTGGAATTTTTTCTTTTTTTTCTTTCTACACAAAGAACATTTCCGTTACAAAATCACCCATGCAAAACTGTGAATCTTCCCATACCCAATTTGCTCCTAGAGCAAAGCTTTAACCTGCACATAAGATAACACTTTTTCAAGCCATGGGGTGCTCACCACCCATCCATAGGCTGGAAAACCAGCCACCCTTGAGCTAGGAGACGGCTAAATAGACCTAGGTGACACACAAAAACAAGCCTATTCCCAAACAACAACACAGTTTCACAGCCAACAAAACCATTTTTAATGGCTTTCATGGGGAGAGGCTGGGAGGATCACAGCCATAGGGCAATTAACACCAAATTCTTCACATAAATTTCTACTTAACAACCTCCTCCATTCTCCAAAGAAAACTTCACATTTCCTTCTCTTCCACAAGGGGTACTCTTACCAATGGGTACTCATACCCATTGTTCTTACAGTTGCAACTACAACTTTTCTCAAGGAAATAATCTTATGCCTTTATGGGGATCTCTCCCCCTTAATTCCCCACTTGGGTTGCTCACTACCAACTCTGGGGACCCAACCCAACAGGTTACATAAACATAAACAACACTTATACACAACAAATATTTCAGCAGGGCAACAACAACACAACATAACACCACATAACTTTAGTACATGCAGTCATACAAAATGTTGGAATTTACTTTACAGCATAACACAAAAAATTATTCAACCCAAAACAACAACACCCAACATACACAACATGGATTTAGCAATACATTCAAAAAAACATGGGGATAAAGACCCTACCTTGAAACCTTGAAAGAGAATTGTTGCTCTTCCTTCTTCTTCTTCTTCTACTCTTCCTCTCTCTCTTCCCTTAGTCCAAAATTAGAATGCCCAACACTTAACCCAATCTCTCTCAAATCCTTCTCGCAACAGACTCAACTACCATGTCCCCCTTTCTTTTATGAAGCATGGCCTTCACATGGGCTGCATGCACTTATTTTCGTCACCCCTCTTAAAAGCAATGTAAGATGGTCCATTAATGAGATATGACCATGTTTGCAGCCTAGATTACCCCCCAACCTTTAGGTCATAGGCCTGGGGTGTAAAATAAGCAACTATTAATTAAAATCGTAACAAACTTGACTCTTAAAATTGCACTAAATAATAAATCCGAAATTATCACTTTCTTTTTTAATCACATTTGGCTACCAACAATTTCAACACTTACACCCTTGTCCCATATCTCTAGTTACACAATTTTTTTCAGCACAATGCAAGGTTTTGAGTTAACATGGTGACACAACAAGGTTTGTTTAGCAACTTCCAACTCCCATGGCGGAAGGGAACTTACCTGCACACTTCATAAAGCATTAGTCCATTTTCCAACAAAATTAAATCCAAGTAAATAACATAATTTCCAACAAAATTAAATCAAGTAAATAACATAATAAAGTTGAGTACAATTTATATGTTACATTCTCTCTACAAACACACATATGCATCCTTTATATTTTTTTTCTTTTCAAACATCTAAGTACATGTCCAATACAGAGCAATAACTCTTTAGTTACACCATGTAAATAAAAAATACTCATAATAATTGCATATTCATTCCATTATTCACTTAAAATTGCATAATGTCAAATATGAATTCACATTGCATGGTCATTCACAAATTCTTTTGGTTACACAATATCACATATTCTACTCTAATAATGTTATTTCAATTTTCATGTCATTCAAGATATCAGTAAAATCAATTAATTAAAATCATCATACTCATTAAATTATAGTCCACAAAAGTAATTAGTTTAACATGCATCATAGGATATAAGCTTAATGTTCATGAATCGCAATCATCCATCACAAAATATAAGGTAAGAGCATAATGTATCAAAGTATGATCATACAATATCAACAAAACATAATGTCCATATATCCAACTAACGATGGGCCTCACAACTAGGTTCTTCAAAATATTGTTATCACTTTTAATATCACACAAGATAGAAATATGTTCATCTTATGATACTCTAATATCCTTTAGTGTCTTATTCATCCTTAACATATTTTTACAAAATGATGCTACTGCAATGTATTCTATATATGTAGTAGATAATGACATTGAATCATGCTTTTTACTCAACTAAGAAACCAACCTGATTCCAAGAAAGAAATCACCTACACTTATACTTATTTTTTCATCTCTAGATCCTACCAAATCTACATTCATATATGCACTCAAGAAGAAACTATTATCCTTTTGAAACAATAATTTTGCCTATTCTATGTGCTTCTCTTGCACTCTTAGGGGTTTTCACTTAAAAGGAGAGAGATAGACCCAAAAAATTGTGGTGTTCACTGAAATTAAGGTATGTATGATGTAATTATGACTGAATGCAGGTAATTGATAAAAATGATTGATTATGAATGCAAAGCTAGTGAAATATGCAATTCTTGAAAACATAGTGTGATATGTAGAAATGAACTAAAAACATAAACAAATGCAAACAAAATTGAATGAGATTTAACATAGTGCACCTAGAAGTTGAATGTTGATCCTGGAAGGTTCTATAAAGTAGTAGAAATTAGTGTTTATGACCAATGGGACTCATTCGTTATTGATGGCGAATCAGTCTTGCTACTCGTAAAATGACCTAAAACTAGTTTCCAACTGTCAAGGACTGAAATTTAAAAAAATAAAATAAAAAAAATCCAACCTTTAGGTGGAACTCTTTCACCACTAATGGCAAATCAGTCCTCCAAAATATATGCAAATTCAAGGGTCAATTTTGTACGTCTAGATCTGCACTTGTCTCCTTGTTGGGTTGATGGAGTCAAATCTATAGAAAATGGACTATATCTTGTCTCCAAGATTGAATTAGGGTTTGGTTGACTTCAAACACTTTGATGAATTGTTGGCCACTTTTCAACACCTATATATTTTCCAAATCTCCCTACAAGAATTTCAAACACACAGGCAAAGAGGGGAAAATGGTTAAGGGTTAGAGTATAGGGATTTTCCTAGGTCAAATCCCACTTTGGTAATCAAACCCTTGATAAAGAAATGAAATGAAAACAAGAAGGAATGATGAATAAACAACATGCAAGTTTCCTAAACTCACCAAAACGTTATTGTTGAAGTCTAAAGATATGTCAATGACTTCTACAAGATGCTTAATATTTGCTTGATCAAATGATGCTATGATTAATTGAATGCAAGAATGCTAATTGATGGTATATGAGCAAATGAGATGAATGGGGGTTGAAATGGATGGAAAAACACTTATTTATACACACTTATGCCCTAATTACCCAATAATACAACATCATAGGCCCGACATAAGGTTTAAATGAATAAAAACCTGAAAGAAATTTTGAATTATTTTGAATTTTGATCCAAGAGGGACTCATTCACCACCCATGGTGAATGGTAACTAGTCTAGGCTTGTAAGTGGGTGTCAGGAATTAATTTACATTTAAAGTTGTTTTTCGGGTTTGAATTCAAAAAACACACTTAATTAAGGCCTATAAGTGCATAAAGGGGCCAAATAAAGCATAAGAAAGGTGTAATTGGTGATAACAAGCCTAGAAAAGCATGAAAGCTTGTTACAAGACTTTACAACACTCTAGAATAGGACTTGATAAGGGGGGAAATGGAATACTTAGATGAATTATAATAAGAAGAGTATAGAAAAGTGTGGAAATGTGTTACAACACTTCACAACACCTTCACAAGACATCATAATTTGAATATTACGGACTTAATGTGAATGTTTAAGTTACATTACAACATTAAATCAATGGAAAATAGGTCAAGAAAAATCATGGTGGTCCACTTGGTGAGAAATCCCAAAAGGTGAGAAACATATGCTCGACTAGTATATACTCACAAATGCATAGGTGACTATGGGGAAAGTCATGTCATAGAATGGGCTTCCCGCTCAACCATACCAAAGTTATACCAGCTAATAACTTTCATAAGGTGCCACAAAAGACATTGTTGGTTTGTGCTTCATGTGACAAGCAAAGCTTCATATGCTTAGAACTCATGAACAAACACGATGGTACCATAGGCATGCAAGTTGCATTATGCAAGGTGGCCATGTGAATGCAAAAATATAAAATGTAAAAGGAATGTTCAAATGAGTCTTGTTAAGATCATATGAGGTCTATCACTTAGGGAAAATTGTGTCTAATGTCTCCAAGAGAGGACCAATCAAAGAATTGAATATTAACAACTCAGGGGTTTCAATGTGTCACATCATTCCACTAAGAGTAATGTGATATGCTAAGATAGATCATGCTTATGAAGGACATCATACCCAATGTCATCCACAAAGTGACAAACGCATCATATGAAGTAATAAGGCTACACTAAAAACCAAGAATGAAAATGAGTAATGCCAATGTATGCCCCCCACTTCAAAGGAATTGCTACACACCAGTCTATGAGCAATTATTTTAAAGTAGCGAAGGAAAAATGTAGAGAATAAACAAGACATGAGAGTTAACTCAGAAAGTCCCTATGCCAAGTCATATGTTTTCCAGTAAGGATGCATCATGTAAATAGACAAGAAAAAAAAAGGGTGGTTTCCCCCTAGAAAGGAACACACCAAACACATAAGGAATCGATGGATTTTGGGTTAGTATGTTCATTGCTGCAATATTTTTATGAAAGAGCTCAAAACTTTCATCATTCCCTAAATACATAGAACTAGAAGAATGACACAAAGAGAGCGAAAAAAAAAGAAGAAAAATATAGTTTTTTTTGGGTCAACATGGAAGAGACATTTTGGTCTCAATTCTTTGCATCATCCCCAAAAGGAAAGCACAAGCGAAAAGAGAATAAAAATGCAAATGAAAAGAAAAAGCTTTTGGGTCAACATGAAGGTGACATTTCAGTCTCAATACCTTGCATCATTCCCATAAGGAAAAACACAAGAAAAAGAAAAATTAAAAAGGAAAAGGGACCATTTGGGTCAACATGGAAGATACATAGGGAGTCTCAATGCTTTGCATCATCCCCAAAAGGGAATTTAGCACAAGCAAGAGTGAAAAAGGAAGGGTAAACTATATGACATGTAGAAGAATGGATGTACAAATAGAAGTGCACAAAGAGAGAGAGAACATCAAACACACATTACGAGGGAACATGATAAGCACATACAATAACATCAAAGAAAAATAAAATGAAAATGGAAAATGTATAAAGGCTAGTTAAGGAAAATGCAATTCAACCATCGAACAAGTCATCCACCTCCCAATCATGTTTAGTGTATTGCAAGGGTGGTTGACTATCCAAAGGGAGAATTACAAGTGCCAAACTAGGGGAAGTGCCAAGTTCTTCACTTGGTGTAGGAAATTTATCATTTAATCTCGTGGAAGATGAAAATAAAGAATTTATATTGTTATGTACCTCTTCATATATTTTAGAGATCTCATCATCGTCATCATCTAGATTAATCGCGATGAGAGGACAGAGGATAATTTCCAATGAAAGATGTATAAGGAGTTGTGGTTGTTGTATCAGATCATTTTTTTGTGACTGTTGTATCATACTATCTTGTGGCAGGTAAGAGGAGGAGGTTGATCAGGTATTGCTTCTATCAAAGGCGGAGGTTGATCTTCCTTGTTTTCTTTCATTTGCAGCTAACAAGAAAGGAGATGATGATGACACCTACGTTCCCCAGCACCACAGTTTCATTTAATTCAATTTTGAAGTTGTTGAGGTGTAAAAGCGGGTTGATCCACCATAGGATCCTTGTCTTCTTGAGTAGGAGGAACAAAAGGAACTAAAGGATATGGGTCAATCACTTTCTTTTTGGCTTTATAAACTTGTTTAATGTGAGGAGGCACGATGGGGTTGGTGTCATTATATCATGGACATTTAGATGATGAAGGTGAAGTGTTTATTGTTGGTTGCATTGTTTGTTCAGGTTTGGATTTAGGTTGAAGCATGGTATCATATATAATAGGAGCAAAAGTGGATAAGGACATGTGGTGAAGAGACAATTTAGCTATTTTTTTGGCTTTGAACTTTTGATAGTCAATGAAAAAGAAGTTTTTGTGAGGGGTGATGGGTTCCATAGGTTTAGGCCAAAAGGCTTTGAAGAAAAATTTACCTTTAGAAGAAAATGGATTAAAGCCACTATGGTGTATGGTGAATATCTCATTGTCAAGCAAAAACTTCAAACATTTGTGAACAACTGAATGGAAAAAATTCATTGAGTGAATTCAAGGATGACCTAGCTATAGATGAAACTAATCCAATTATGGAATGATAGAAAAGGTTATGTCCAATGTCTTAGGTCCTATTTGTAATGGGAGTATGATTGATCTAATCATAGGGCACACAAGACCAGTATGTGTTTTAATCCATGTTGTTGGTTTGCCATAATCATCTTGATAGAGATCATATAATACTAAAAGTTCTTTTGTGATGACATTCTAACCACTTACAGGATCTATTAATATTCCATTAGTTGGCTTATCATAGATGTGGCTAGCTATGTAAAGAGGACCATCGGGAAGGTTTCTAAGTATATAATGAGAAGAAAAAGTAATATCAAGATTTTTTTTTGTTGGGCTCTTATGAGGAATAATGTCTATCCTACGCATGAGTTCATCCATAGGATTAACTTGGGTAACATTTGGAGTAAGATCATGTTGTTTAGTATTGGTATCAATATTCAACACATAAGTGTTTGAAGGTTCACTAGCTTTGAGAAATAAAACATTGTGATTAGGCATGGGATTGGTAAATATTTATAAATTTTGATTGTGAGGTGCAACGAACTTACTGCGTTGATCATTAATACCTACAATGGATAGATAGCGAAAGTGAATTATGTCTTGCACTAGGTGTTTGAGATACTTGCATTGTTCTGTGTCATGTCCATTTTGACGATGAACATGACAATAAGCATTTGGTTTAAAGGTGGGGGTAAAGACTTTATAGGGTCAAGGGGTTTGACTATAGCCAATGTGATCATCTACTGTTGTAGCAATTGAGTCATTTTGTTATTGAGAGTATCATGCAAGGGGGTAAATTATCTCTTTGGGTCCCCATAGGTAAAATGCACAACTGCTTTAGTGACTACTACCTAATTAGGAATGGGTTGAGTTGGTTGTGGAGGAGGGGGATTGAACTCTAAGAAGCCTTTGTTTGATTTTCTGAAGTTTTGTGGGTTGTTTTGGGTGCTTTTCTTAGATTTCTTAGTGCAGCTAGAAGTGGACTTTTAATCATGACTAGTAATTGAGTTGTGATAATAAAAAAGAGTTGCGCATAAATGCATGAAGGAAGGAAATTTCATCATGGTAAAACTATGATGAATGTGAGTTTGCAATTTTTCAATAAACATATTTTAAAGATGTGAATAATGATCCTTGACATCTACTTGAGCATACAATGACTGATAGCGTGAAATGAAATTAGTTACCTTTTCATCTACATTTTGCTTACACCTCATTAAATCAGCCATAATGAGTCATATGAACATGGAAATCACTTATAAAGGAATAAAAAAGTTCATTAAATGATTAGATGGAATGATTGGGTAAGTTTGAAAACCACTCCAAGGAAGTGTCCTTTAAGGTCCTAGTAAACTGTTTGGCTAATAGTTTATCATTAAGGACAGAATCACTGCACAAGGTTGTATAAGCATTGACATGATTACTAGGGTCTCCTTTACCTCTATTCTTCTCAAACTTAGGCATCTCAATTCCTTGTAGCATTGATTTTCTTAAGATTTCTGAAGATAATGGGCTATTATGGACATAGTATGTGTGTGGTGTAGCTTGGTTTTGGTTTATGGTGGATAATTTTTGTTGCATGGAGGAAATAGTGTTAAAGAGTTGTGTATTGAGAGGGTCTGTGTAAGTGGTATACGGTGGAAGAGATAATGGTGATGGAGTGTAGGTAATGTTAGGAGAAGTCAAGGGGACACTAAGAGGGGTGAAGGTGGTGGAGGATGGAACATTGGATGCCATAAAAGAACTAGGAATGCTAGTTGGAATAGCAAAAGATGAAGTCATATGACTAACTTTTTGCATGGTTGTTGCAACTTGAGGAGTGGTATAGGTGGGTATGGATGATATGGTTGAAGGAGGAGGAATGTGAGATCCTCCTTGGCTCACAACAGTGTTTTCTAGCTGGGAAGTTGAAGGAATATGTTTGTTGTTTATCTCAACAATTCTTTTCATAAATTTTAAACCATTTTCACTTTCAATCAAGTGATTAAGGTTCTCTATAGTAGGTATGATAGTGATGGAAATGTTTTCAAGAAATAATTCTTGTTGCAAATTTGCAAAATCCTCATGAATACTAATGACTTTATCTTGCAGAATTTGATCATGTTGGACTCAAGGAACGCTAAGAGAGGGGGTGAATGAATGTCCAACAAAGTTTAAACTTCAACTCAAATCATAAACCATTTACAACATTAATACCAAAATAGACATGAAAGCATATTAAAGAAACAATCAGAACACCATAACACCCAGATTTTTATGTGGAAACCCTATTATGGGAAAAACCACGGTGGAGATTAATCCACAATTTATACTCTATTAAAAGTATGAAGAAAATGGGAATTCACATGCATTTAGGCACACTACCTAGAGCTCATTTCCTTAAAAAAAATTTGTGATTACAACAAAAAATAAATTGAGAAATTAGCATCTACAAATGCCTAGTTTCAGTTTTGGTGATGCTCATGAATCAAATTCTGGACGTTCTGATAGATTCTACACTTAGCTCTGCTCTGCCTTACTTCGCTTAACAAAATCCTCTTTTGCACAATAAAAATTCACTCAATTTATCTTTTGATATTCACCCTCACATCTTCTCTACTCTATGCACACACCATACACTGCACAAAATGAATTTCCAAAACGCATGTATATATCCACTAGCATGAATTTAATCGCTATATGTCAGCTTAAATAAAATACAAAATATTCTCCACAGGTCGGCTCAAATCATGAGAAAACTTTAATGCGCATCCATATAAGTTAGCAAAACCATAGCTAGGACCCAAAACAAAATAAACAACACATGAAACAATTAAATAATTACTCCTTATACATCTGTGACATGTGACATTCACTAGGTCAGCCACCATGAGCAAATAAACATAAAAACATCAAGCTAGATTTTCTAACTCATACACCGATTAATGCAAACTTACAAAACTTAACAATAAGATATCATATATGCTCAACAATGTATCCTGGGAATCCACAAATCAAATTGATGATCCAGTGAAGCATACAGATCAACTAAGTGATCAGATACTCTGTTCTTCATGCTTTCTACTAGTTGTACACCATTTTCTACTTTGTCTACTAGTATGAGCGCATTCTGATTTGCGGATCAAAATAATAACTGAGGTTTCCATCAATGACATCACTAGAAGTCTTATTCTAACAATCTCCCCATTTGACATTGATGGCAACACTTAGTGAAAAATGACCAAGTGTCAAAACCAAAGATATGCTGGCTAATTTCAAAACACAACTTTCTTTCAAAACATTGTTGCCCCTACAAATTTCAAGGCATTTTTCACTGTACTCTCTCTCCCCCTTTGACATCAATGAAATTATTTTACTAATCTCTCTCTCCCCCTTTGTTGATTAGAAATTGGATCAAAATTGTAAGAACTACAACTACTGCATAAGTCAGAAAATTATTTTATAATTATCTTTCATTTATGGAAGAAATTTCTTCCAAGCATCTATTGTAATCCCAATGATTAAGATCGGACAATGTTTTTCTAGTGTTCGGTTGATGACATGGATGAGGGATTCTAGAATTGTAATTTATTTTCCTAGTTTCTTTCCTTTCCTCAAAACCTCAATTAGCTACTCCAATCTGCATTTAGTTAATTCCTTCAGTTTCCAAAAGGTGTCCACAAGAGTGTTTCTAGGAGAGTGAACTTTAGCATGCTTAGTCTACAACTCATGAATTCTTTTCTTGACTGCACCATCCTGGTCTTGAAACATGTTATAATCTTAACCAATTTTGTTCAACTTAGACTCAATCTATTTCAACTTATCTTTGTAATTCCCAACTACATGAGGCCAACATAAATGATAATTATAGATTTTATTGGATGAGTTAATGCATTCTCTCAACACATTCATTTTCCTTTTTAATTTGGTAAGGGATAGCCTAAACTACTCCTTCAAATGTAAAATTATTTCTTCCTCATTCTTATCCTAAGACTTACAGGCTATAGTTTCCCTAATACATTCAATTAACTCTTCAAGTAACAAATTCTACAAAATTTCTAGTTTAATGTCATTATGCACAATGTAATTGTCTAGAGTACTCTCAATTAGGTCCTATCCATATGAGGGTCTATCTAACCAAATGTCAACAATATTTTGCATCCCATCATTCTCCTGAACAAGCTGCAGTATCTTTGTTTTGAATAAAGAACCTTCTTCTTCACTTCCTTTTTCCATTATTACATCTAGTTTAACTGATTCTGATTCATCCCTTGGAGTGTATTCATTAGAATCTTCATCTGGTATATCCATAATTACTTGTTCTTTTACTTTTCCTTCAAATTTTGGAGACTTGTGTGCCAAAGGAGTATCATTAGCAAACACTAGAGCTCTTTTCTACTTCCTTTCCATCTCACTAGAAGAGGATCCAACTTCAACTATTTTTATTTAGATGGAAATGCTAGTTTCTCCAAAATTACATAGCAACTTTTCAAAGAAATTTGTATATTCTTGCTCACAATTTTCTAGAGTATTAGAATGTTCAAAAAATTTCTTACAAACTAGTTCATTTTCCTTCCACACCACATTATCATTCTGAGGAAAGCAATTCAGAAAATACATCATGATACATATGGCCAAAGTACCAAACCTAAAGGGATAATCTACTTCCATTGTCAGTTGCACATTTCCATCAGTTGATCCTTTAGTAAACTGTACAAGTCAAAGACTTGGTCCTCCATTATCATTTTATGAGGTATGTAAACTATGCCTATCGAGGTTGTGACTTCCCTATTTCTGAAGAAAATTTTATATGAGATTGTGTGTGCAATATACCTTGTTATCATAACTTCCATTGTCAAAATTATTAGCACCCTTTGATCTCTTGATACTTCAGTTATGGTTTTGACTTCCTTGTTCTGAATTGACTTCTTTTTTAGAATATCTCCAACATTGGATAGTCTGGTTAAATTCCTGATCGCATCCTTTGAAATGAGATAAGGCTTATCCAAAATTAGTATGTCATCATTCAATCTATTCAGGATAAACCTAATAACTTTCACATCGTCAAAATAAGGAAACTCATTCCAAATGTCCAAACTTCTATGTTTTACACTTTTAAACTACTTCAATACATTGGTTGACAACATATTTCTCACATCCCTAATCCTTTTACTACTATATTTGTCCAAATTCACAATTCATTTGATTTTCTTCATTTTCCTTTTCCTACCAAACACGATTTTCTACCGAGTACAAAATTAGGAATTCAACAAGTGATTCAAATATCTGATAAATTTGTCACCAAATTAAATTGAACCCTTCAAAATTCTACTACAGAGGCTCTCCTTCTAATCTTCTTCAATGCAATGTGACAAATGAGGGTTCCAAATACCCTCTTATAACTTTACACACCTAACCCTTTCTTCCCCATTAAATTTTTTTCCCTAGGAGTTCCAGTTACTCTATTTTCTTAGATAGCAGGAAAAGAATTCATCTACTTGACCTTCTAGATCTCAATTTTCTACAGAAGAGGTCATAGATTCATTTAGAGACTGATAGCACAACTACTAAAATTTTCTTGCATTTCGGTGCCAAATACGGATAGGGTAATAAAGGATTTTTCTTGAAAACTCCCCTTCGGCCAATGGCCTGAGATCGATTTCCATAGGAATTTTTGGAGGATGCTTCCAATATGTGCTTATTTCCTTCATTAGGTTCACTCTTATTTCTTCCACTATCACTTTTCCCTTTCCCTTATCAAATTTCTGTGAAATTCTTCCTCCATATACATGAACTCTTCTCTCCATGTTTTTGTTCTTGCAGAATCTTGAACTATGAACAAATCTATTGCAATTGTAACACACTAGATTTCTTTGTCTAAACCAATCATTCCATTGATTTCTTATTGATTTGCACTGATTAGCAATATGCCAAAATTTTCCATAGGTATAACATTTAACATTCCTTATACTGACAGACATGCTTTTGCATTCAATTGAATTATGACCAAACTTATTGCAACTAAAACACTGACTGGGAAATGATGGACTTCTTGAATTTATTTTACTTCTACAATGAGAAGCCATATGACCCAATTTATTACAAGCAAAGAAATAACCATTAAACTTATGATCATTGGGTTGTCTTATTGGATATTTTCTACCTTTTTTCATTTGAGTTTTCTATCTAGAATCCTTATGTTTAGATCTAGAGCTTTCTCCTTTCTCATAGCCAAGGCCTCGCTTATCATTTTCATCCTTTTGTCCTTTAGTCAGCTCATCAAGCTTAGTAGAACTGATCCTAAAATTCTCCTTGTATTCATTTACAATGGTGAGTTCATCTCTGAGAATAACTATTTGCCTTTCAAGTTCTTATTCATTAATTCTAGATTGTTGTAGTTCAATCTCCACCTGAATAGTCCACTATTAACTCTACTGCATTCTTCAAATTTTTCTTTTAAGGACTGGGCCAAATTTTCACCATTGTTCTTCCTTTCTTCAATCTCCTTAGCTTCATCGCCACATATTCCATCTCAAGCTTTAGAGTAGCATTGTTCTTAGCATGTTTTTCACATTCTCCAGTTATTTCTTTTAGAGTCTGATTTAGGTGAAAATCTTCAAGGCTTTTATTTTCTTTCTGCCTCAGCTGGTCACATGGTTCCTTCTCTTTTCTCTTGACTCATTGATTTTATCCTTCAATGATTGAATGAATTTTTTGGCATAAACAAGATTTAATTTTAATTCCATTGCTTCTAATTTAGACTAATCAAGATCATCAAGTGCCACAATAAACTACTATTGAAGACCACCAGAGTCCATTGTATTCCAATATTCACCTCAAGCTATTAAAATTTCATAGAGGAACTTGCTCTAATACCAATTGTTGGACTCAAGGAACACTGAGAGGGGGGTGAATCAGTGTTCAACAAAGTTTAAACTTCAATTCAAATCATAAACCATTCACAAAATTAATACTGAAATAAACATGCAAGCATATTAAAGAAATAATCAGAACACCATAGCACCAAGATTTTTATGTGGAAACCCTGTCAGGGGAAAACCCATGGTGGAGATTAATCAACAATTTATACTCTATTAAAAGTATGAAGAAAAAGGGAATGCACATGCATTCAGGCACATTGCCTAGAGCTCACCGCTCATAATAAGAAAGGCTCACTTCCTTACAAAATGTTTGTGATTACAAAAAAAATTGAATTGAAAAAGTAGCATCTATAAATGCCTAGTTTCAATTCTGGTGATGCTCATGAATCAAATTATGGACCTTCTGACAAATTATGCACTTAGCTCTACTTTTCCTTACTTCACTTCACAAAAAATATGAAGGCTAATGAAAAATATAATGCTATTAGTCCTAGGATATGAATGCATATTCTAATTAGAAAGATAATGTGTTCAATATGCAAGTTCACCAAAATGAACGAACAATTTTGGGTTGTGCCTATGTGCTTCTCTTGCACTCTTAGAGTTTTTCACCTAAAAGGAGAGAAATAGACCCCAAAACTTGTGGTGGTTCACTCAAATTAAGGTAAGTATGATGTAATTATGACTAAATGCAATGATTTAAATGCATATAATTGATAAAATTGATTGATTATGAATGCAAAACTAGTGAAATATGTGCAATGTTTGAAAACATAGTGTGACATGTAGAAATGAACTAAAAACATAAACAAATGCAAACAAAACTAAATGAAATTGAATAGAGTGCACCTAGAAATTGAATACTGATCTTGGAAGGTTTTGGAAATTGGAATAAATCATTTTTTATGACCAGTGGGACTCATTCACCACTGATGGAAAATCAATCCTCCTACTGGTAAAATGATCTGAAATTGGTTTATGACTATTAGGGACTAAATTCTAACAAAATAAAATTTTCTAGCCTATAGGTGGGACTCATTCCCCACTACTACAGATTAGTCCTCCAAAATCTTCAAATTCTACGGTTAATTCTGTAGGTCAAGATCTCTACTTGTCTTCTTGTTAGATTGATAAAGTCAAATCTATAGAAAATAGAATGTATCTTGTCTCCAAGCTTGAATTAGGGTTTGGTTGACTTGAAACACTTTGATAACTTTTTGGCCACTTTTCAACACCTAGTATTTTTTTCCAAATCTACCTACAAGACCTCCAAACACACATGCAAAGAGTGGGGAAATGGTTAAGGGTTAGAGTATAGGGATTTTCCTTGGTAAAATCCCACTTTGGTAATCAAACTCTTGATAAAGAAATGAAATGAAAACATGAAAGGAATGATGAATAAACAACATGCAAGTGTCCTAAACTCACCAAAACCTTATTATTGAGGTCTGAAGATATGTGAATGGCTACTCCAAGATGCTTGATATTTTCTTGATCAAATGTAGCTATGATGAATTGAATGCAAGAATGCTAATTGATGGTGTATGAGAAAATGAGATGAATGGGGGTTTAAATGGATGGAAAAACACTTATTTATATAGACTTATGCCCTAATTAACTAATAATACATCACTAGCTGAAATAAGTTCTTAATAAATAAAAAATAAAAAATAATTTTAATTATTTTAATTTTTGAGCCAAGAGGGACACATTCATCACCCATGGCGAATGGGTCCCACTCTAGGCTTGGAAGTGGGTGTCAGGAATTAAGTTGCATTTAATGTTGTTTGTCAAGTTTGAATTAAAAAACACACTTAGTTAAGGCCTATAAGTGCTTAAAGGGGCCAAATAAAGTGTAAGAAAGGTGTAATTGGTGATAACAAGCCTAGAAAAGCGTGAGAGCTTGTTACAATACTTTACAACACTATAGAATAGGACTTGATAAGGGAAAAAAGGGAATATTTAGATGAATTATTATAAGAAGAGTCTAGAAAATTTTTAAAATGTGTTATAACACTTCACAAAACCTTCACAAGACATCATAATTTCAATATTATAGACCTAATGTGAATGTTCAAGTTACACTACAACATTAAACAAAGGAAAAATAGGTTAAGCATCATAGGGAAAAGACCTAAATGACCATGAAAATTTCTAAGATCCATTTTTCTATGGTACACCTTTGTATACCATAAACTAAAGTCTAGAGTGTCATTAAAGTATCTAAAAATCCTCTTTATTTCTACAACATGTGATTCTCTAGGATCTTCTTGAAATCTTTCTAGAAGACAAACTACATGCATGATAACTAGTCTAACAATAGTTAGGTATAATAGTCCACTAATCATTGATCTATACATTTTGTTATCAGCCTTAGGAGATTCATCTTTTTTTCTCAACTTATAACGAATAACCATAGGAGTACACACTAGTTTAGAATCCTCCATTCAAAAATTCTTCTAAATTTTGTTGACATAGATTGACTATGAAATGAAAATACCTTTCTCTACTTGAATAATCTATAGCCTAAGGAAGAAATTCATTTCCCACACATTGACATCTCAAACTCTTTCTACATATCATCTACAAAGTTCTCCCACATGACTTCATTTCCTCCAAAGATAATATCTATAGTGTATAAAAAACAATCCCTTTTCATTTTCACACTTTTTTGGGGCCTCCCTTCTAAAATAAGGCTTCTTTATGCCTTATTTGGTCCTACTTCGCATCCACAAGCCTTATTTAATGCATTTTTCTAAGCGTGCTCATGAAACATATATAATAACCAATCATAATATAATTATTTTGGACTGTATGGCCAAGATTAAGTGATCTAGGACTCATACATCACCGTGCGCATATGGGTCCCACCTAAGTTTCAACGTCTGGTCCTAAATTTGGCATAGAACTTAACAATTCTTGAAATTTGTGTCCCAATCTTAGCCTACTAGGACTCATATTACCCAACTAGTGTATGATTCTCACTTATCTTGGACCTAATTTTGAATTCAATTCTTAGCAGAATTTTAATATCCTAGATTTGATGTCGGCTTGTAGTATTGTAAATTCAAGACATTTGGCATAAAAAAGTATAAATACAAGGTTAATTCAAATAATTTCTCCTAAGATTTCCAAGAGATCATTCCTATAGAAATTTCATGATTACAAGAGCATTCAAGAGCATCCAAAATGTGATTATCAAGCATTTTGGAGCATTATTCAAGATTCAAGCATCATGTCAAAGTCATCATGCATCATGTTTGTTTTTGAGGTAACATTTGTGATGTAGGTTCTTATCATTCAAGGAAGCATTCAAGTAAAGATCTAAAACAAAAATCATGAGTGAAGAATCTACATTAATTCTAGCCATTTCATAAAAGATTTCATCCTTTGTTCCAAGGGTTTGGCAAGTTGCAACATAACATATTTGTTCATTAATAATTTATCCATTCCATTTCATTTCATTTCAAGGTTTGATTACCAAAACTAGGTTTGACCAAGGAAAACCCCTACCCACTAACTAAACAATAGTTTTCCCTCTTTTATTTGTGATTTGTGCATATAGGTTGAAGATCCATTGAAGAGAAATATTGGAGAAAGTCTTCAAATTTGTCACCTTCCATGGAAGATCACGAAAAGTCACCTATATGTCAAAATTCAAAGTTTCAAATTCAGAGATTAGAGAGGAGAGAAGAGCTACATAAAACCACTATAGGATTATAGAATTTTAGGTCAACCTTGATATTGGAACTTAATCACCACTTATGGTGTATGAGTCCCAATATACTAGATTTCAAGCATTTTTTGTAGATCCTAGTTTACTAGTTTCTAATTTTGGATTTAGCCTAAAACCCTAAACTAGGACTAAATTAGTGCCCCTATTGGATTATGAGTCCCAATGTGCAATAAAAGTGATAATTTTGACAGTGAAGACCTTTTTTGAAGCATCTTCAATTTTCTAGGTACTCTGATATTTCTTAATTCATTATTCTAATTTTTGGTTTCATAACTTAGGTTGCATAGTTAGATTTGCATATCATTTGCATATTCTTATTTCCAAGCCTTTGATTGGTGGCTCAGAAAAGTAATGTGAACATGGTTTGATTACACTTGATCCATGATGAATCAAAGCATAATTTTTCCACCAAACCTCAATCTACCAAACAAGATAATTCAAATTGAAAAGTTAAACTAAGCATTTATTAAAACTTGAAAATTGCAACTACTAAAAATAGTTAAATTCCTACTCTAACCCATTTGAAACTTATCTTGTTTTGGAATTGGTGTCATGTTGATGTGAAAGGATGACCCTTTCCTAATCTCATGATTAGTGAGCCTGTTTCAATCAATTCTATAGAAAATAATCGATGAAACCATTGTGATTAATGCATGAAAACTTGATTTATGCTAAATTAAACATGATGCAAGCTATTTTAACATGATTTTATTCTAAAAATGAACTATGTAATTGCTAATCTAATCTAAGCTGATTCTAAGCTAAAATATGGGAACCCTAAATTATAAACAAACTAAGATGGATGCATGGAAGCCATTAATGAATGTCTTAAGCTATTATGTAACTAAAAATGAACTACAACAAGCTAAAATTGAGTACATTGTGAGAGTGGATGCAAGTGAATTCAATAGCATAAGTTTGCAATTGAAAGATGTATCCATTTGTCTCCAAATACCTATTTATAGGAGAGAAAATTTGAAATGGAGGGTTGAGATTGAAAAGATCAATTAACAATGAAGGAGGGAGGAAAAGAAGAGGCATGGATCATGGATTCTCATCAAAAAAAAATTTGACCTACTCACACAAGTTAAAGGTGACTTGTTCCAAAGGTTAAAAGTTTAGCTTTCTCAAGAAGCCAAGTGAGTTGATTGGAGGAGAGAGACTATTCTTTGGAATATTCTTGTGGGTGAGGATAAAAGATATTTTGCAAATTAAAAGTCAGTTTAAATTGTGCAAAAAGGGAAAAGGAATACTCAATGGGAATATTCCCCATTTCAGAGGAAAATTAGTTTAATTGCTAATTAAACAAGGTTTAATCATGCAATTTAGACAAATTAAAAGAATTTAAAGTGATATTCATTAAATTAAATAATTTAATGAATGGGGGAGGGTGAAATGACATTTTATTACATAAGTTAAGATTATTTAATTAAATTAGAAGACTTATGCAAATTAAATTAAATGTTTTAATTTATTTAATTCAACCAAATGAAATGTTATCGTGAAGGGGCTGAATTAACTCAATTTGATTAATTATGTTAATAGTTGAAAATGATGTAATTAATTAAATAGTTAGGCTAATTCAATTAATTAAGTGAAAAGAGGATGGGTTTAAACATGAAATGATTTTAGTAAACCTATTTCGAGTGTATGATATCATTCAATAAATTTTTTAGTGTCTATATTCTTCCCTTCTTTGAAGTGAGGTACCTGCTACTTTGGTTCAATGAATAATGCTTTTTTGGAATAAACCTACTGCTTAAATAAAAAAATAAAAATTATTTGACCTTTTTCAGATGCCCTCATAGAAGGATAAAGTTGATTCCCTATCCCTTATAATTTCCCCTTATAAGAGACATAAAATGCACAAGTTAAAATCAAGAGATTTATTTACCAACACCTAATTTGCACATGCAATTTTCATTGAGGACCTACACATCATGCACTGATATGACTTATTACTCTTGAAAATAGAACTTTTCCTTGTCTCCTCTTAGCTAGCCTCATGGGATGGTGATTTACTCTATTAAAGTGTGCATAAACACATCTCAAAGTGGACTCCCTCAAGATGTTCCGCCCGTCTTGGGACTATCAATCAATGGGCAATTTATCAGTGTTTCCCTCCACAAATGCACAACCCTTATTAAGTGCTAGCAAAAAGGAGTTTTGGCCCGAGGTCTATTCTTCAAGGTAATGTCATAATAGCTTATGATATGGAATCATTTTTGCAAGCATCATTATTAGACTCTATGAATAATATCCATTTATATCTATTTAGGGTGTTTGTCAATCACTTGTGTTGTATAAATGAACTCAATATATTTACATATAAATATCCATTTAATTTCTCTATGCATTCACCTAGTATATTTAATCAAATTCACAATTCATCTTAGAATAATGTGTTATAAGCATGCACTACTATTTAGCTTGATAAGGTATGGATTAGTTATTATATTGTAACCTGCTATCCATAGTAACTTGGATTAATTACATAACATTCAATGTTATTAGTTAGTTGGGTATGTGCAGGATCATCATGCAAAAAAAAGGCCCTTAAGTGGTAAAAAATTCAGAAAAATCAGTGTTAGGCAACTTGACATAAATATTTGAATAAGTTATCTATATTATTTCAAAAATATGTAAGAATAGAATTTGTAGAAAATTGAATGTATTTTCTAAAATACTAGGTTTATTTAAAAATAAATAAAATCTATTTGGTGAAAATTTGAAATTTCAATGCAGTAGTACTTAAATTTCAGGGAAAAAATAAGAAGTAGGTGTCTGTCTAACCACCCTAACCATAATAAAATGATAATATTTTTTTTGTAAGATTTTATATATAAGTAGAGGACTCATGTTTGGATGTGATGCATGTTTTTTTGTAATTTTTTTCCAAGTAAATAATTAATTATGAATTTTTGATTACAACTTTTAGAAAATATAAAAACTTTTCTATCTGACCACCTTAACTTGTCAAAACTTCATGAAATTTAATTTTTATTTTTATAATCCTATAGCATGTGAAGCATAGAATGTGACGCATGTTTCGGATTTGAAAAATATGATACCGTTTGAAAGTTATAGATGTTTTTCAATCAGCCTATTGATCAGGACTTTAGTCATAATTCTAATAGAAAATGAATAATAATTATTTATTAAATTCAAATTAAATCATAATTTATATTTTTTGAAAGCTGAGAATCTCCTCTAAAAACCCTTTTCGTTTCATTAATTTTGGGTAAAAAAAGGTCGTCAGCCACATACCCTACCAATACCCATAATATTGCCACTTTTTGGCGCACCATGATCCTGCACATACCCAATTGGGGATACTTACCTTTGGTAGTCACACTATATTGGACTTTCTTTAGATGTATTCATGGTAACCCATATGATTCCATTCTTCCTTTTGATGATTATATTAAAGAGTCATTATTACCTATAAGGCTTAATAATTACTATATGTATCATTATTGTAGAATAAAAAATAATGCATATAGATGTGCATAACCAATCATAATTAACATCCATCTACATCTTATATGAAAACATATATATATATTCATCATTGATTGTATTTGTCAATCTATACTAGTTTCATATATATATAAATATATATATATATATATATATATATATATAATATGAATTTTATCATGTTTAAATCCTTAATTCATAAGTGAGTATTTAAATACCAAATTGCTTATTTGTCTCCTTATATTTACCAAGCTTATTAAATGAATTTATTTAGTACTTATCTAAATTCCGATCTGCAAGCCTCTCTTCCAGCTTATATATTCTCTTTGGCTCCATTGATGATGATATGAATATTGAGAACCATAGGTTGGGCCTCTCATGATTCCCCTTCTTATATCATTTTTTCTCTTGAACGATAATTTTCCTATTAGTCTTGCTTACAAATTCAATTTGTTTGTACTATCCCTATCTATTGCTATCTATTTTTTATCAGATTTTTCTTAGATGAAAACTATTAATCTTCCCCATCTATTCTCCTCCTATATTCTATTCCTCTTTATTTCCTATTCCATCTACATGCCTATCTTCCTTTCTAGCCTAGTGATGGTAATAGGCATAAATCATATACTTAACAATATATAGTAGCCCTATGTAAATATCAACACAAACTAGATCCATTATTGCCAGGAGATCGCTTACTTCATTTCCTTAGATCCCTCCTCTTGGTATTGGATATTTCTCACTTTACACCTCCCCAAAGGTTGAGAGTCATGTCTATCCCTTGTAAAGCTTTTCGGCTCCAAGAGACATGTCCAATTAATATTCCTTAATATTATCTCTTGAGGGTGATTGTAGCCTTTGACTAATCATTGACTCAACTGCCTTTGTTTACTTTAAATGTTTGTCTTGTATATTTAATCACGCCTCCTCATATCTATTTGCTTTCGTTAATATTATAATCTATCCCTTCTGATATAAATCACACCTCTTCACATATAATGATCGGTCCTTTAAAATAGCATGGAATATGTTTCATTAAATAAGACATTCAAATATTTTATATCATATTTATTAATGATAATCTCACAAGACTTCGATGTTTCACTTAGCATTATAATATTTATTATTTAAGAATAGGCTCATACGATAATTTTTATTTGATAATTTTAAAATTATTACTGTTAATTATGATAATTCAGATTTATATTTATTTTATTATTTTATTTTGATCTTGTATTCTAAAACTTATATAATATGACTAAGTTATCAATGTAGGTTGTTTTTCTTGTAAATATTATTTTTTACTATGATGATATTTATTATTCTATTCCATGTTATGATATCTATGATATAATTATAATGTTATCTAGGATAATTATAATTATAATATTTAAATTGCAATTACACATTTATTTGTATTTCAATATATTTGGTGTTACTCGTATTTCAATATTTTATATTTGAATGTTTTAGTTTTCTATTTTGGGGACATAATAGTCCACCCCACCTAAGATTGCTTGTCCTCAAGCAATCAAAACTCTGAACATCTTTTCATTTCAATAGTAACACCTCCTCAACTCAATAAGCATTTTGATAGCAAAATTTAACTTATCTTCTAAGCATAAGACTCCATAGAGGAACCTTGTTTGAAGACACATCACACGGAAATACTTAATGAAGCATACAAATAAAGACACATAAAATGTGTCGGAACACATGTGGGTTACAAAGTATACCCATAAACACACATAAGTTGCAAAGTGTGAACACATGCAAGTTGCCAGAAATATACATGAATACCAGTCACTAGGTATATACATGATCATACGTAAATCATAAAATCAGCTGCAAAATATGCACAAAAGTAATAGCAGTCATTTGAATGTATTTGGATATGCATAGTTCACATGGTATACACTTGAATGCATTTGATTACACAAGAGGTGAGAATCAAACACCAACATAAATGAGAAGAGTATTCATGGATTAGGTATGCTGAGAATATTTAAGACATAAGTAGAGATCTGAATACACAGAAGAAGTGAAACATATCATAAACTCATGAAACATATACATGGAGTATTGTAATACATTTGATGTAAGTAGTAACTTCACGGAGTCATGTAGTTATACATATAAGCATGAACCACTCACATGAGAATAGAAGATGACTCATAAGTCATAGAAATACACGCAAGACATTGTAATATGCATTGGAAAGATCATACCTCAATACACATGAGATAAGTAGATCATAACATGAAGTACATACCAGCATTCAAACATGATGACACATGAAGCATGAAGTATTCGTATTAGCACACATGAATACATATACAACCATACACTCATACAAGGTAAGAATCATACATGTGCAAGCATTTTCATGGATTAAATATGTTGAATACACATTAGATATCAAGAAAATATTTAAACGAAGTACAATAGGTACACATAGAATCACTCATGTTGAATACATACCCCACATGCAGCAATTGGTCATATAGGAAATAGTCATAAGGTAGGCACATAAGATATTGTAAGCCATGATCACATCAAGAATGAAGCTAGTAACATACAAAGCATAAGAGAAATTTGAAAGATACACAAGTCACATTACAACCTATTCAAGGTATTAAGAAAGCACCCATGCATCCAACACGAATTAATCACACATAAAGCTTTCATGAAACGATCATGCTCAACATCAAATTTAATCATTCTCAAGATATGATACATACACTTAGGAATTTACAAGGCACGTTAATACACTCGAGGTGTTAAAATACACTCAGAGAGGTATACATGTTCAATTGAAAGTATACACTCAAGAAATAGAACATACATTATAGAAATATACACATGCAGTAAACATGTTAAATTATGTCAGGCATAAAGCAAGTATGTAAGACATGTGGCACACTCATAAGATATGAATCATACCTTTGAACACATGTAAGATGTACATGCCATGAGAAATAAATGGAGCATACACTGACTCAAATACATAATGCATGAAGTATTTACATATAAGAATTTTCACATAGAGGGAGAAGCATTTAGTCATTACATAAGACATGAATATGCAGAGCATTCACATCCCCTCAATTTTACTTTTATGCATGGAATAGAAGCATATTGTGCATTCAATACACAATATGAAGCATTCATTTGAATATATATAAAGTACAAAATGATCATACATGTATAGCATAGGTATGAGAATGCTCATAGATACACTCAACAAATACATATAAGGCATGAATTACACAACATAGAGTATACATTTAGTCATTCATTAGAGCACATCTATCATGAAGTAGACAAGTAAGATGCTAAAAATTTACTATGAAACAAAAACATCATAAGATCATGAAGAATATGCACAAGTGCATGAAGTTACAAAGCATATGTATGACTACATGTAAGTCATAAAGTATACACTTGAATACAAGTCACATCCAATACAAGATCATAGAGTACATACTTGAATACATCGTCATGAAGTGCACACTTGAATTTAAGCTCACAAGGTATACAAATGCGCAATGGAGTATACACTTGAATACATATACAAGTCATAGAGTATACACTCGAATACAAATACAATCATAGATTATACACTTGAATACAATTGCAAGGTCATAGAGTATACACTAAAATACATTCACAAGTCATAGAGTATACACTTAAATACAAATAAAATCATATAGTATACACTTGAATACAATTGCAAGGTCATAGAGTACACACTTGAATACAATCACAAGTCATAGAGTATACACTCAAATACGAATACAATGAAATGAGGTATATTGTCAGACAATTGGGAAGAGGATTCAGTGCATCCCATACTACATTGTGGACCTGTCCACCATCCCAAGGTCATCAAGTATACACATGAGTATGAAGCATACACATGAATACACATAATGCACAAATTATTCACATGAACATATGTTACAAAGCATACATATAAGTCACAAAGTAAACCATTCAATACACTTGAATACACATACATTAATTTCAAAGTACACACTAGAATACATGTAAGGCACATGTAGTATACAGAGGATGGAAGGAACATGCTCTGATACCACTTGTAATGTCCCCTTATTAGAGACATAAAATGCACAAGTTAAAATAAAGAGATTTATTTACCGACACCTAATTTACACATACAATTTTCCTTGAGGACCTACACATCATGCACTGATATGACTTATTACTCTTGAGAATAGAAATTTTCCTTGTCTCCTCTTTCGTAGCCTCATGGGATGGTGATTTATTGTGTTAAAGGGCACGTGAACACATCTCAAAGTAGACTCCCTCAACGTGTTCTACTCATCTTGGGACTGTCTATCAATGGGAAATTTTCCATCTTTTTCCTCCACAAACACACAACCCTTATTGAGTGCTAGCAAAAGGGAGTTTGGGCCCAAGGTCTATTCTTCAAAGTAAAGTCATAATAGCTTATGATAAAAAATCATTGCTACAAGCATCATTATTGGACTCTTCTGAATAATATCCCTTTATATCTATTTAGGGTGTTTGTCAATCACTTATGCTGGATAAATGAAATTAATATATTTCCATATAAATATCCATTTAATTTCTCTATGCATTCACCTAGTATATTTAATCAAATTCATAATTCATCTTAGATTAAAGTGTTATAAGTATACACTGCTATTTAACTTGATAAGGTATGGATTAGTTATTATATTGTAACCTGATATCCATAGTAACTTGGATTAATTACATAATCTTCAATGTTATTAGTTAGTTGGGGATACTTACCTCTCGTAATCACACTATATTGGACTTCCTTCAAATGTATTCACAGTAACCCACTATGATTCCCTTCTTCCACATGATGATTATATTAAAGAGTCATTATTACCTATAAGGCTCAACAACTACTGTACACATCATTATTGCATAGTCAGAAATAATGCATACAAATGTGCATAAGAAATCATCAATAACATCCATCTACATCTTATATGAATATATATATATATATATATATATATATATATATATATATATATATATATATTCATCATTGATTCTATTTGTCAATCTATACTAGTTTCTTATATGTATCAATAGATCTATGTATATATATACTTAGAATACAAATTTAATCATGTTTAAATCCTTAATTCATAAGTGAGTATTTAAATACCAAATTACTTATTTTTATCCTTATATTTACCAAGCTTATTATATGAATTTATTAAGTACTTATCTGAATTTCAATCTGCAAGCCTCTCTTCTAGCTTATATATTCTCTTTGGCTCCATCGATGATGATATGAATACTAAGTATCATAGGTTGGAACTCCCATGCTTCCTCTTCTTATATCATTTTGTCTCTTGAATGATAATCTACCTATCAGTGTTGCTTACAAATTCAATCTATTTGTATTATCCCTATCTGCTACTATTTGTTTGTGATCAGATTTTTCTTAGATGAAAATTATTAATTTTCCCTATCTATTCTCCTCCTATATCCTGCTCCTCTTTATTTCTTGTTATGTCTATAGGCTTGTCTTCCTTTCTAGCCTAATCATGGTAATATGCATAAATCATATACTTAACAATATATAGTAGTCCTATGTAAATATTAACACAAACTGAATCCATTATTGCCAGCAGATTGCTTACTTCAATTCCCCACATCCCTCCTCTTGGTATTGGATAATTCTCACTTTATACCTCCCCAAAGGCTGAGATTCATGTCTACCCCTTGTAAAGCTTTTCATTTCCAAGAGACATGTCCAATTAATATTCCTTGATATTATCTCTTGAGGGTGATTGTAGCCTTTGACTAATCATTGACTCAACTATCTTTATTTACTTTAAATCTTTGTCTTGTATATTTAATCACACCTCCTCATATCTATTTATTTCCATTAATATTATAATCTATACCTTCTAGTATAAATTGCACCTCTCCACATATAATGATTGGTACTTTAAAATAACATGGAATTCCTTTCATTAAGTAAGACAATATCATATTTTATATCATATTTATTAATAATAATCTCACAAGACTTCATTGTTTCACTCAACATTGTAATGTTTATTATTTAATAATAGGCTCATACCATAATGTTTATTTTATAATTTTAATATTATTACTATTAATTATGATAATTCAGATATATATATATATATATATATATATATATGATCTTGTATTCTAAAACTTATATAATATGAATAAGTTATCAATGTATGTTGTTTTTCTTGTAAATATTATTTTTTACTATGATGATATTTATTATTTTTCTCCATTTTATGATATATGTGTTATAATTATAATGTTTTCTAGGATAATTATAATTACAATGATTAAATTGCAATTACACATTTATTTGTATTTCAATGTTTTAGTGTTCTATTTCAGGGACATGACACCTTGTTAAAAAATCAGGTGTAAAGTTTGTATTTTGGGTTAATTTCTTGATAAATATTAAAAGCTACCCCAGGGATCTAGAAAGGCTTCAGGATGCAAGAATTATGCCAAAACACAAAAAAATGGAAAATTAGGTTCCAATTAGAAATTTTGGTTAAAATGATGATAAACACTAGCTTGAAGGTGAAATTAAGGCAAAAAACCCTAATTTTTGAGCATAAATAAACCAAGAAGGGTCACTTTCAATTCATTTGAGCATTCACACCTTAATGAATTCTTGTGATTTTAGCTCTGACCCTCTGATGAAATGGTGCCATGAAAACTCCCACAACATATTTCCAATTGGGTTTGAGAGTACTAGTGGATTCCAAGCTCAGGATCACCAATATGTAACTCAAAGCTTCATTTGAAATTTAACTTTTTGATGCATTTATTGCACTTTGAATTTTAAAATTTAGTGGTGTCACTATATAGCAATGCCCATTTTATGAATATGGAAATTCTATTTGTTATTTAAAATTAGGTTTTCTAACTTTAAATTGTGACACATGCTTACATACTGACACATTTGCTGATTTAGAAATTAGGGTTAGGATTTCCAAAGTTTAAATCACAATGCTAGTGTATTTGGTGACACACTTGGTGATTTGTAATTTAAAATACCTTTGAGCATCGCAGTTTGAAATTTAAATATTGTGATGCTATTGTGATTTTTGAGCTGGAAATTAAGTGAATTTTTTTCATTTTTTGATGTCATGTGCTTGTGGGTTTAGGAAGTCATCTATCCACTCATGCCATGCAAGCACATTTCCATAGTTTTGGAGAGACTAGGCGATTTGTTAGAGTTGCACTAGGAGCACCTGGGAGATATTAGGCTTTGGTCTAGTCATCCAGACACATCTCACCATGATGATTGCTCTATGTGGGAGAGGGCACAGTGAGACTTCATCTTTCCACCTTCCGACAGGCGAGGAGACATTGACCTTAGAGGATGTATGGCATATTCTTCATTTTTTGATACATGGAAATCATGTAATTTATGATGTTGATGCTTGGTTCGATGCTTGCCATGAGGTGATGGATTTGGAGAACATTGCTCTTGTTACATCATAGATCGACTTCAAGATGTATAAAGGTCACATGTTGAATTTCTAAGTAATCATTGCAACCATCATTTTAGTTTTGTTTTCTCCTAACAAATGCATCTAAGGGTTCAACCCAAGATGGGGCTTGGCATGGAAACAGATGCTCCATAGGAGGACACTTATGGGGCCCCGAGATGCTAGCCTCACCTTATTATGACATGCATGAGTTTGTCTATTGTGATGGGAGAGCCATTGGTGCAACTGTGACTCTGCTACACATTTGGGTGTGGGAGCACATCGCCATCCTCTAACTAATAGAACATATGGTAGATGTGGAGCCAAATGATCTTGTTATTTGGAGGTATAGAGGTGCAATCACCTTGAGACACACTAAATAGATTAGGCTCCTGTAGTGGAGGTGGGTTCTGGATGGATGTGATAGTTTTCCAATGGTACCTATCGTTATAGATGCTACCATGGTATGATGTTGCTGAATAGATATTATTTGTGTGGAAGACCCAATATATGCAAGGTCACAAGCATATGATCATTGAATGATATTTGGCAGATAGAGTGCCACATCAGTTTGGTGAACAACATGAAAGGAAAATGATGTGCACAAGGAAATTTTTACAAGAGGTTCCCATATTGAAACCAATTATTCCAAATCCAAAGATAGTTGAGAGCTTTAGACAACTGGTGGCTAAGTCATGCGCCTATGATTAGGGTTAGGCAATAGTACAAACTATGGCTATGTATGATTCCTGGTTCATGCCTCCTAAGAGATTAATAGATCTAGCAGGTGGTCTATAGTGAGGGAGGCCCAGAGGTAGGGGGCTAGAGGCAAAGGATAACGATAGGGTGGCCAGGATGGCTAGGATGGCCAAGTTCCTAGGGCTCCACTAATAGGGAAACAACCTCTTCAGGTTTAGCCATAGGTTGTATAACATCAAGCAATGCTACCACCACCACTAGATGGTAGAGATGTGTAGATACAATTGTAGCAATAGGTGCAAATTTTGATTGGTAGTGAGATCAAGCTTGTTAGCAGATTTTGGCTATTACTGCTGAGTGGGACTAGGAAAGACAATAGGTGGTTTCCATTATGGCGGAGAGGGACCATGCCTAGTCATAGTTATAGGATGTTACCACAAAAAGGGACCAGGAGATTGAGCAGTAACACTAGATAGAGGCCATGATAGTAGCATCATAGGGCAGGACAATCTTTGCAAGATTATCCAAAGAGGTCATGATAAAGAGAACATCTTTAGGATGCATTACCACCGGGATGTACTGTAGGAACATAGACAACCTAATTTTTCATAGCATAGTGATGTGTGGACCAAATATAAGGAGCAACTAGAGAGGAAGGTTAGAGAGGGTAAAAACCATCAGGGCTAGCTCTTATGCATAGATACTTTTTGATTTTGTTGCCCCATTCTTTGATACAAATATACATTGATGGGCTCCTTTTTGATAGCCTCATGGATATTATATTTATGATCTTCATACATACACTAATCGATATTTTGTACCATGACATTCATTTTTCTTTGATACAAATATACATTGATGGGCTCCTTTTTGATAGCCTCATGGATATTATATTTATGATCTTCATACATACACTAATCGATATTTTGTACCATGACATTCATTTTATATATATATGATATAGAGAGATTATATATGATGAGATGTGTTAACTTTATTTCATGCTTATGATGTATGGATCCATATGATGTGATATGCTTATATTTGATCATGTATGGATGTACTTTGATTATGCTTATGCGATATGCGATGGATGGATGTAATGCTATGTTCTTTTTCAGTATCTTTTCATCATATGCTATGGAATGAATGATATTTAATGCAAATGTTATGGATGCCAATGATGTGGATGCATGTATTTTTTGTGTATTTTCCATGTAATTTTATGATGATGGTGTATGTATATGGATTTATGGATGGATAGTGCAAATGCTTATGATATCATATGATAATGCAACACATGTGTATGATATCTAATGCAGCAATTCAAGATGCTTAAAATAACAAATATATGATTATGATATTGGATGTTTTATGATTATGCTATGATTATGAGATGCATGTATGCTAATGGTTTTTGGATGTAGGATGGATGCAGTGATGTTTTTTTTACTATCAAGATACCGAGTTAGTGTAGAGAGAAGATAGAAGAATAAAGAATGAATGACCATTGATTTTGATGATTTCTTCAAAATCCAACAAGTCTGTGATCCATGAAGAATTTATTAAAAATGGTGATGAGGCATGTGAAGTGAGGACGAATGCAAGATGATGAGTTGCTCACATTTCGAGATTGGTATTTTTTGTCATTCCTTATTGTTTGATATAACACATAGACATGATGCATCAAGGTATTGAGAACCAAGACAACATTGTATCTAGTGTAATGGACTTTGGATCTAGAAATATATAGGATAGTTCTTGTTCGCACCTTGGCATATAGAAACCTCATTGCAATGTAAGTTATAAGCTTAGAATATATTGGACCAAAGCATATGCAATAGTCAACAACATACCCTAAACGACCTTCCTACACACAACTAAGTATGCACTAGGATTATTTTACAAGAGTATACAAAAGAAAAGAAAAATAAATATAATGATTGATGCCCCATTGCTTTCTCTCTAAACCATTTTGAGAGACATCATAGAGGTCCTCAGAATGGGTCATTAAGATAAATAAAAAAAATATCAAAGACAAATAGTTAGTGTTATCTGTCTATTTCCTCTTTTAATTTAGCTAAATTGATACTTGATACTGATGTCCATCGCAGGAAGGATACATCCTAGGACATTTTGATCAAATGGTTGTTTGATGTTAGGATGATGATGAGCTTTATGATAAGCTATTGATATAGACTTCACTGATGCATTTACCTATGATTTAGGCTTTAGATTTTGACAATTAGGTTTTCACTTTACAAGTTGTTTTACTTGCTTTCTATTTATTTTTCCAAAGGGTGAAGGTGACGATCGATTTATTATGGGTGAAATTTTATTGCAGCTAAAAGCAAGATGGGATGGGTGGTTTTGGATTTTTTGAAATATTTCAATGTTTTTGGTATTTTGAAAATGTTATGAGGCTATTTTTTGGTGTTTTTGAAAGCTTATGTGAATGTTTTGGTTTTTAGTTATTTGAGGCTATTTAAGGTTTGTTGAGGATATTTGAGTCTATTTAGGTCTTTTGAATGTTTCCCATTTTTTTTGTGTTTTCATTTTTCAAATGTTTTTGGTATTTTGAAAATATTATGAGACTATTTTTTGGTGTTTTTGAAAGCTTATGTGAATATTTTGGTTTTTAGTTATTTGAGGCTATTTAGGGTTTTTTTAGGATATTTGAGTCCATAATTTAGGTCTTTTGAATGTTTTCCAATGTTTTTTTTCTTTCATTTTTCAAATGTTTTTGTATTTTCTAAATATTTGGATGTTTTGAGATTTTCAATTATCTACGTGTTTTGGGATTTTGTGAGTTCTCCAAATGCTTAGGGATTTTTTGAGTTTCAACCAAGAACCTAACCTATGGACGTATCCTAGGGGTCTCAAGGGCTGATCTAAGATAAGCCTTTCCTATCTTATACATCCAAAGACCATGCAGTTTGATAGATTTGACTTATTAACAAGATGAGATAAGAATAGTTGAAAATGATGTCAATTTATTATGAAAAACTCCTAAAGATTTAACCTCAAGTGTCTTGGGGGTACATAAATGATGGCATTGCCTACATTCAAGCTTAGAGACAATGTAGTTTGAAAAAGGGTATTATTTTTATGATTTACTAATGTTTGACCATTTTAGGGTTTTTCATCTTATTTAGATGTTTTGGATTTTTCCTTTACAATTTATACATATTTTTGGATTTTAGTTGTACAGGATTCTGCAAATGTTTTTATATTTTTTCATAAGATTCGATGATTTCTTTTGGGATTTTTTTATAATATTTATGATGACCTTAATATATATAAGAACCCAGGATGATCTATAACAAAGTGCCCCTAGCATGACAAGTTAGACTACTTTGATAAGGGTAGGACAAACTGACCTTTGGAATATTGCGAGTAGTGCTAAAGGTTTGCAATACTTCATAATTTCAAGCTATGATAAGGATGCAAATAGGAGATGGATGAATGGTGGTGCAAAGAATGATAGGACCAAAGAGAAAAATAATAGATGGAGGTGTTTTACTTATGCAAGGTGTCTGTTTGCCAGGTTTTCAACAAGGTATTTTCCCAAAGTTCCACCGAAGTGGTTTTCACTAGAGGAAAAAAATTTCACTTTACTTTTTTCAATTATTTTTCTCATTTTTTTGTATTTTGATCATTTTTTGTATTTTTAGATTTATACCATTCAAGACTAGGCATTATTTTTTTTGAGATGCAAGCTATTGGTAGGCTCTTTCAAAGGTTCTCCTTTAGACGTTGATAATTGGTATGCTCCTAATCCATAACTTGTTGTGATGACAAGGGGGCCCAATCAGTGAGGCTTAAAATTTCCTTTACTATCCTAATTTGGAAGGTTCTTTTGATTCAGCTTTAGGACAAGATCCCCTACTTGGAAAGACCAAAATTTGATCCTCTTGCTATAGCTCCATTCTAGTTGGTTTTGATATACTTGAAAGTGATTGAGGGCATCGAGATGACACTCATCTAGGAATTCTATCTCATCCATCTGAGATACACTATAGTCTTTATCAGTGATCAGGTTCTATAAAGACACTTGTAAGGATGTGAGCTCAACCTTAATAGGTAGGATAGCTTATGATCCATAAACTAGGGAGAAAGGGGTTGCACCTATGAGTGTGTAGATACTAGTTCAATAAGCCCCAAGAGTAGGATTTAGTTGCAGACACCAGTCATGATCGAGCATGTGTTGGATCATGATGGGCCAAAAAGTGGTGATATGTAAGTGATATGATGGCCCATGTGGCTGATGACTTTTTTTTACCCAAAATTGATGAAACAAAAAGGGTTTTTAAAGGACATTCTTAGCTTTCCACCTATATAAATTATGATTTACTTTGAATTTAATAAATAATTATTATTCATTTTCTATTTGAATTACAACTAAAGTCCTAATTGATAGGCTGATTGAAAAACATCTATAGCTTTCAAATGGTATCAAATTTTTTAAATCTAAAACATGCATCACATTCTATGCTTTGCATACAATAGGATTAAAAAAGAAAATAAATTTCATGAAGTTTTGACCAATTTAAGGTGGTTAGGCATACAAGTTTTTATATTTTTGAAAAGTTGTAATAAAAAAATCATAATTAATTATTTACTTGGAAAAATATTACAAAAAAATATGCATCACATCGAGACATGAGTTTTGTACTTATATCTAAAATCTTATAAAATAATATTATCATTTTATTGTGGTTAGGGTGGTTAGAAAAATAACTAATTATTTTTCCCTGAAATTTATGTACTACTACATCGAATTTCAAATTTTTACCAAATAGATTTAAAAATAAATAAAAAAAACCTAGTAGTTTGGAGACTACATTCAATTTTCTATAGATTCTATTCTTACATATTTTTGAAATAATATAGATAAGTTATTCATATTTTTATGTCAAGTTGCCTAGCTTTGATTTTTTTGAATTTTTTGCCACTTAAGGACCCATTTTTTCCATGATGATCTTATAAATACCTGACCAAATTCATTAACTATTTTCTTTAGGATTTTTAGGATAGTATTGTTTGTAGCCTTAGCCTATCCATTTCCTTGGGGATAATATGGTGTAGAGAATCGATGTTGGATATTGATTCTTTGGCACAACTCTTTCACATCTTGATTCTTAAATGGTGTTCTATTGTTTGAGATGAGAGTTTGTGGGACACGGTAATGGAAGATGAGGTAGTTTAGGATAAACTTCACAATTTTTTTCCTTTTTATGTAAGTCATAGGAATGGCTTCTACTCACTTAGTGAGTTACATAGTGGCAGTTATGATAAACTTGTGGCTATTGGATGAATATGGAGTGAATTTTCCTATGAGGTTAAGCCCCCACTATGAAAAAGGCCAAGGTGTAATCATTTGTTGCAATTGCTGAGCTAGAGCATGGATCAAATCCCCATTTTGTTGACATTGGACACACTTCTCCATGTACGAATGAGAATATTTTTCCATGGTTGGCCAATAGTATCCCATCCTCAATAGTTTCTTAGCTAATGGCATACCACTAGAATGGGACCCACATATTCCATCATGTGCTTTTGTTAAAGTAGCTAAGGCTTCCTCTCCATTAAGACATCATAGTAATGTCCCATTGATGCTTCGACAAAAAAGGGTATGACCTAGGATCATAAATCAAGATGCCTTTTTAACAAAGGTCCTTTTAAGACTTTTGAGGTGATATTAGAACGGAGGGTTCCTCTAATTAGGTAGGTGAATATTTTATCCTACCAAGGGGATCCAAGACCAAAAATGACACATGTGAATTTAGATTCAATGATTTTTAAAGTTGGTATGAGAAGTTATTCTATCAAGAATTCACATTGTAGGACATTGTTCAAAATGTCTAGCAGTGATTCAATTATTTCATGGCATTTTCTACTCAGTTGTTCATGTGAGGAATCTACTCAAAAGTTTTGTCTATGAAAAGGTACTTGAGATTCTCTACTATCTTCTTTTGAGTAGGCTTGTCATCTTTAGTTGGATAGTCATCATTGACTTGGTTGATAACTAGTTGTGAGTCTCCATAGACTTTCATCTCTTGAATCTATGATTGAACCGCTATCCTTATACCTATGATTAGGGCTTCATACTCAAAAAGGTTGTTAGTAGAGGGAAATGAAAAAATGTATGAATTTGGGATACAATCACCTTGAGGGGTGATGAAAATACTACATGCTTTAGATCCATGTTTGATGAATGATCCATCAAAGTAAATCTTCCACTGAGCTGTGAGGTTCATAAGGATCATTGATTAATCAGGGAATTCATATACCAGTGAGTTCTCAAAATAGATAGGTTCCTTTTTAGTTGTTTTGTGATCACTTGTTTTTATTTCCTTGCACTCAACATACTCTATGTCAAATTATGTTAAGATCATCACCCATTTTTCCATTTGTTCTATGAGAGTTACCTTGGATAACAGGTATTTGAGTGGATCAATCTTTGCAATGAGCTTGATTTGACGTGACAACATGTAATTTCTAAACTTTTGTGAATCAAGGATAATTGCTAGGCATTATTTTTCAATGGGTGAATAGTTCATCTCTTAGTCCACTAAGGTTCTATCAATCTAGTAGATAGCCCTTTCCTTTTTTTTTCATCATGTTTTGCCAGAAGAGCTCCTAGTGTTGTTCATGTTGCTAAGGTATATAGGATCGAGGGTTTGTTTGGTATTGGTGACATGGGCACTAGAGGTGTCAATAAATAATCTTGGATCTACTAGAAAGATTTATCGCATTTGTCATCCCACTTGTAGGTTATCCCTTTATGGAGAAGATGCAAAAAAGCAATGGATTTTGTCTGATAGTTCTGCTATGAACCTTCTAATGGACTCCAATCTACCCTGTAATCATCTCATCTGCTTTAGTCTTTGTGGTGGTTCCATTTCAATAATGGATTTTACCTTTGCTGGGTCAATTTCTATCACTCTTTGTGAGACAACGAAGCCAAGGAGTTCCCTTAGTGTTACCCCAAAGACACTTTTTTATATTTAGTTGTACCTTGTATTCTTCAATCTTGTCAAAGTTGGGTACTAATACATGTATGTGCTCACTTATTTTCCTTGATTTTTCAAAAATATAATCCACATAATTTTCAACTTTTTTTTTGATTATTTCATGAAAGTTGAGGGACATTTCTCTGTGATAGGTTGTTCATGCATTCTTTAACCCAAATGACATCACATTCCAGTAATAAGTTCCCCATGGAAAAGTTAATGTAGTTTTATGTTGATTTATGATCTGATTATAGCCTAAAAAACCATCTATGAATGATAGAATTTCATGCCCAACTATCAAGTCTACAATGAGATCATTGTTAGGAAAAGGGAAATCATCCTTTGGGCATGCTTTGTATAAGTCTCTGAAATTAGTGTAGATTTTGATGCCCCTATTGTGTTTTAAGATTGGTACCAGGTTTGAAACCCACTCAAGATAATCTATTGGTCGAATGAATCCAACACCAAGATGCTTTTGTAACTCTAGTCTCACCAATAGTGCTACCTGAGGATGTATCTTCCTTAATTTTTCATTTATAAGCTTGATTTTAGGGTAGATTACTAAATGATGCAAAACTACTTTAGGATCAAGGACTAGCATATCTATGTATGACCATGCAAAGTTAGATCTTTGCTCTTTCAAAAAAATTTGCTAGGTTCCTTTTTTCATCTAATAGGGATTCAACATAGAAGGTGATCTTAGGGGCATCTTTTGTTCCCACATTGACTAGAGTGGCATTTTCTAATAGAACTAATGACTTTTCTAGATTCATTGCACTAAGGGGGAGATCAAATCTCTCATCCTTGGGCACCTCAAAGAGGTTTTCACCATTGGATGCATCCTTTATTTTTACTATTTCAGGATCAGAGAGTGCCACCAAGTTGTTTTCACTCAAGGATCTACATGTTAGTTTCATTTCATTAATTTTTTGACTGAAGGATTCAATAGTCTCCCCATATTATGCTCTCATGTCAAGCTCTATGTCAAATCCTACTTTGTGATCTACCCATGGTAAGTCGGCATGAAGTCCCATGAATTTTGATCACTTCATCATTTTTGAATAAATCAAGAATTAGTGGTTGTTATTAGTCATGCCAATAAGTTGAGGGTATACTAGGGGTATTTTAGTTGGTTAGATTATTGGAACAAAGGATGTTATGGACATGATAAAGAGTGTTTTGTTCTCAAATAGGTATGGAACATCAAGAGGAAAGTCATCTAAGGTTGTATCGTGTGATGTAGGTAACAAGAAGAAGCCTTAGCCCATTTAGTAGAAGTACCTTTTCCAATAAGTGTGACCATGCTAGTAGTACAACATAGACCAATATTTTTTAGTCATTTCACTGGAATGATGGGTTATAGCAAACCATTATAGTTTTTTCCTAGCTTCTCATTCTTGTTGTATACCCATTCCTTCATTATCTATAGGCCTTTGTTGTTATCTTCCATGGGAAGAATAGGGATATTTCATTCATCTTGATAGAGAAATTTATATATATCTTCTTCATTGATATATTACTAGTTCAAATCCCCCCACTTGGTGAAGGTAGCAGCTACCATCTTGATTGTTTTAGGCTCTTTTTATGATAGATGTGGGTTTCCCATGAGACTGAGTTGAAATAGGTAATTCTACTAAGAAAAAAGTTTCTTTCAATAGTTTGTAGTTCCCACAACCAACTGCTTGTCTAAAGGCGCAAGAAAATTGAGAGGGGGGGTGAATCAATTGTCACCAAATTCAATCACAATTCTCAAACACTTATCAACTTCACAACCACTTTAATTTTATTATTAAGTATGAAAATGAAATGAAAATAACAAAAAGAAATATGAACATAGAAAACACTAGATTTACCTAGAAAACCTAGTAAGGGAAAAACCACAGTGAGGATTAACTCATAGTAGAAAGTAATTACAAAACCAATTATAAATAGACTCACTATCTAGATACAAGGATCACTACCTATAGATACAAAATATTACACACATTTGTAGCCTAATTAGAAGAATTGTAGACACCATCAGCTCATTTCTTTCAAGAATCTAACACATTAAAGTATTATTGCCTCAATTCAATTTCCTACAACTCTACTTCTCAAACTTGTGTCATACTTGATTGATTCTTTTGTAACATCTTGAGTTGTATTTATACCATTTCAAGCTTAGAAACTTTCTCCAAGGTTGGCTACACATGCTTCCTATTAGAAATTGAAATTTGGTCAGCAACTCAACATTCTCATAGTGGAAGGGAATGAGAGAGGACAAAACCAACACTAAATGAGGACCCAAAACAATGTCTCAGATCAATCATATGCTTCCTTAATTAAAACTTAATCCTTTGTATGAAGTGTAAACACTAGGTCAGCCAAACCTAATGAAAACATAAATGATTTTTTAAGTACATGCTTCCCCAACAAGAAAATAACATGTTGACGACACAAAGTACTTCACCATACACTAGAGCATATCTTAGATATCTTCTAATTTATCCACAACAAATGAAATATCCTTCATAAAAAAACCACTTTTCATCAGTCCATCCAGATTGCACAAACACACACAAAAAATTTGAAACTCATGTTCCATAGCACCAAACCATGAATGCCTTTGCCAAAACATAGAAAACATCATTAAAAGCTTTCTACCAGATATTTAAGACCTAAAATAAACAAGAAGAGGACTATAGAGAAAAAACATTTCTCCCAATCACTAGAGAAAGAACTCTACCAAACCAGTTCACACACCAGTGAACAAAATTTTCACTCTGCATTAAACCAAAAGCTACAATCTAGGAGATATCATCAATAGATTCCCATAAATTTCACTTCAAATCTGCACAAGTCTAGGATGCACACAAAAGAAATATAGAGTACATACCGAAGCACATTCTAAACACATAGAAATTTGTCTTCACTATTTCTCTGGTAACTTATCATACCGACATACCTACAACACCATAAATATAGCTACATATACTCCTAGCATCTCAACTATACATGCAAAACCTGCAACGTCATGTAATGTGTTGAAATCAATGACAACATCAATGACAACACAACCAAAATAACTCATACTTGCAACAATCTCCCCCATTGTCATTGATGGCAACACATGATGTGAAAAACCATCAAAGAAAATATCTCAATACTCTCTAAATTTTCTCTTTTACTATTTTTCACATGGATATCTCTCCCTCTTTGACATCGATGGAAAAGATAAAAATCTCTGATCACTCCCCCTAAGGAGTGTACCCACACAACTCATACTGCAATCTTATCCTTTGTATTCACATACTCCAATCTGACTTCTTTCTCCAATACTTTTTCTCTCAAGAAATGATATCTAACAGATATATACTTTTTTATTGAATGCATTATTGGATTCTTTGAAATATTTATAGCACTTGTATTATCATAGAAGAGAGGAATAGGCTCATCACATATCACTCTTATATCCTTTAATTTTTTCTTCAGGCATAATACATGTGTGCACCACCACTTGTACTCTTCTGGTCATCTACACAATCATCCCAATCTATATCAATGTAAGAACTCAAGATGAAATCAATATCCTTAGGATACCATCATCCATAATCAGGAATTCCCTTAAGATATCTAAATATCCTCTTCATAGTTGTAACATGTGCTTCTTTTAGTTCTTCTTGAAATATAGCAACCAAATATACTGCATGCATGATATCTAGCCTAGTAGTAGTAAGATACAATAGTCCACCAATTATAGATCTATACATGCTCTAATAAACTTGTGGGCATGGAAAAATTATCTCTTTTTCCTTGCATGATTTGGGAATAATTGATGAAAAATTAGACTTAATGACGCCTTGATTTGGTTTTGTGAGGTGTTTTATACATCCACACTAGCTCTTGGACCCTTGCAAACTAACTAAAACACATCTAACGATCTCCTGTAAAGGTGTTGTAAAGTGTTTTAAAAGAATTTCATGGGGTATGTGAAGGATTATCACAGAAAAAACAAGCCCTTTTAAATGGAAAAAAATTCAGAAAAATTAGAGTTAGGCAACTTGATGTAAAAATTTGAATAAGTTATCTATATTATTTGAAAAATACGTAACAATAGAATTTGTAGAAAATTGAATGTAGTTTCTAAACTACTAGGTTTTTTTTTTATTAAAATCTATTTGGTGAAAATTTGAAATTTCAATGTAGTGGTACTTAAATTCCATGGAAAAAATAAGAAGTAGGTGTCTGTCTAACCACCCTAACCACAATAAAATTATAAAAAAAAATTATAAGATTTTAGATATAAGTAAAGGACTCATGCCCCGATGTGATGCATATTTTTTTATAATTTTTTCCAAGTAAATAGTTAATTATGATTTTTTTAATACAAATTTAAAAAAAATAAAAAATTCATACAATTGACCACCTTAACTTGGTAAAAAATTCATGAAATTCAATTTTTATTTTTTTAATCCTATAGTATGCGAAGCATAGAATGTGACGCATATTTTGGATTCAAAAAATGTGATACCATTTGAAAGCTATATATGTTTTTCAATTAGCCTATTAATTAGAACATTAGTCATAATTTGAATAGAAAATGAATAATAATTATTTATTAAATTTAAAGTAAAGAATAATTTATATTGGTGGAAATATGATAATCTCCTTTAAAAACCCTTTTCCTTTCATCAATTTTGGGTAAAAAAATAGTTGTCCGCCACATACCCATCAAGTTTGCACTTTTTGGCCCATCATGATCTTGCACATACGCCACACTTCTCTAGACTTAATGGAACCATTTTCCCTTAATTCAACATTATAAAATATATTTGAATGCATTCCCACATTTATCTAGAAGGCTTGTGAATTAAACTTAATTCTCATCTAGTGTTGTAATGCATTTTACACATTCACATTGGATGTTGTGCCTTTCTAGGCTATGTGGAGCTCATTTTAATGATCTAAAATGTATTTAATCACACTTTCACATTGAAATTTTTGTCCTTGGCCCTAATTACCCTTTGCATCCTCATTAATAGGCCCCTATGACCCTATATTATGCATCACAAGGCATAATTTGATAAAATAACTGATAAAGTCTCCATGTAAGCCTAATTTCCTCACTTCCTATCATTCCAACTGGAAAAATGGCCCTTGTGGTACCCATTCACCATTAGGGATGAATCAATCCCATCCAGGTGGGACCCATTTTCCCTTGATGGTGAATGAGTGCCATTTGAGTCTTTTTTGGGGTTTGAGCAAAAAAAGTTGGATTCTAAGTTTTATTTTTCTACATGTCACCCTTAGGAATCTAATTAATAGAAAAATAAGGTGAATTTCACATAAATACAAGTCTCTAAACCCTAATTACATCTCTTAATGCATTCACAACTCATTCATCATTTGTCTTCCACTTCAAGTCAAGCAAACTAGGGTTTTTTCATTCCAAGTTATTCAAGACCATTTTTCAGACATTCAAGGGTAGATTGTTCATATTTTTTTGCATAAAATTAAGATAAAATACCATGGAAAGGTATTAAATCTATTTTTTAATGTTTCATTAATTTCTTTCTCTATTTTGGTTTAATTACCTATAAAGGGGTTTGACCACGACAAACCCCCATGCCCTAACATTCATCATTTCTCCTTCTATTCTTGTGTGTTTGTAGATTTAGACATCTTGAAGACTTGGAAATCATTCAAGAATATATTGAAGAATTATTGGAGTCATCTTCTTCCTTTCAAGATAAAATATCAGCAAAAATTCACTTTTAGATCTAGAAATCAGACTTTTAGAGGCCGACACTTGTAAGGAACCGAAGAGCAGACAAAGGACTTCTATTTCTACTTTTGAATTCTCAAAAATTCAAAATTGGAATGATTCACCATTTATGGTGAATGAGTCCCACTAGTAGGCCTAAAAATGGATTTCTATAGTTTTGGATACCCATTTGTCTGAAATGGGCTCAAAAATAGTTTCCTAGATATGGGACAAATTCACCCAAAATAGAAAATGAGTCCCAATAAGCTCAATTTTCAACATCAACAACATTTCAGATGTCATTTTAAATCTCTAGCAAGTTCTCAAGTGCACACTTTTTGTTTAATTCATTTCTATTATAGTGTGCGTTCATTTCTAGGTGTTTTCACATATCACAATGTGTTTTCCAACAACTTACATTTTCTTAGTTTTCACTTAATAATCAATATGTTTCTATATTTTTCTACATTTATATAATCTCACTAGGTACATTTTATCTATATTACATTAATCTTGAGTGTAGATGTTTCCCATTTTGGCCCATCTTTCTCCTTTTAGGTGAAAAACCCTAGAAGTGATAGAAAGCCAGTGGGTGCAAAATTATTTGTTTCCATTTTGGTGAACCTTCTTTTTAGAATTCTTAATTTTCTGATTTTTATTCCATCATCATCCTATAATTATCTTGCATTCATTATATTTTGCATTGTTTTGCATTCTAGGGCTTCAAAAACATGCATTAGTAAAAAGCTCATTTGGCTTGCATTTTTGCATATATTTTCCCTAAAATTTTCTACAATTTTGAATCTACATCTTAGGTTTGCATCATAAAAAATTAAAAACATCAAAACCAATTGAATTTTTTTGAAAATTTTGAAGAAAACCCTTACTGGGACTCATTCGCCACTCTACGTGAAACAGTCCCAATCCAGATTTTTCACTATCTGTAACAATATCATAAACCTCATTTATGTGGTTCTAAAGCCTCCTAGTATCATATACTATAAGTATAGAAAGTTTTGGGAACATTTTTTTTTATGCATTTAACTCAAAAACATCATTTTAAACTATTCATTCTTTCAATCACTTAAATTACAAATATCACTAGATTTGAAAATGCTTACATTTTTGAGATTTTGCATCACATGCCTAAAAGTACTTTTCACTTTTGCTTACACAATATTTATATTCATATAATTTTTCATAATTTTGGTAAAATTTCTTTTCATTATTGCATATTCATTGTTTGCATTCTTAAATATTTGTATATATTGGATAAAAATGTTTTGCATCCTTGCATATACATTGTTTATATTGCTGAAACAATGCATGACATTGTTGCAAATGCTTTTCATCTTTTTTCACACAATGTTAGTGTTTTACATCTTTAGACTTGTTAAGAAATATTTCCTATCTCATCTCTATGAGAGTGTTTCTATGCAAGAAACTACAACCTTCGACATTTCCAATGATTAGATTTATCCTTCTCCTCATATTCTTCTATTGGCGACAAAGATATTTTGGTCGAAGAATCAATTAATTAGAGTTTTGAGAATCCTAGTTGTTTCTCTCCTTTCACCTCTTAGTGGAAAATATATTCATAACCAACACAACCCAACCATGAGTAATCATGAAAATAACATTTGTCTTTCTCCTAGTATCTCTCGTAGTTGTGAAGAAGATATCTTGATGTTAGACAACACAATCGATGATGGCCATGAGAATCTTACTTATCCCCCTTCACCTAGTCAATCTCTTACTGAGCAAGATAATTCAACCATTGATCATTCTCCTACTTGCAATGAAGTCATTTTAGAGTAACCAATACATGAATGTCAAGAACATTTGATTCATATTTCCCCTATAAAATCTCCTCCTAGAAGGAGAATATCATGGTGTTAGAAAATTGCAACAATGGTCATGTGTCTTAGCTCATAATAAAAAGGAAATTATAGATTTCCCTTTATTAGAGATACATCAAACCAGAACCACTATGGTTATGAATATGAAAGAATCCTTAACTAATGGAACTCATACATACCCTATGGGACATCCTATGAACCCTCTAATTCTCTACCAACCTTCACACAAACAACCAAATAAAAACCAACTTGAACTCATTCTTTACCTCCCATCACACAAACCTTCAACTCAACACCAACCTTAATTCACCCTCTACTCACCTCAGAATAATTCATCATAACAACCAAGTCATAATACCATTTCTCATACATACAACACTTGAAACAATCTATCACCACCACAACCAACCCCAAATTCCTTACCTTTTCCCAATTATATATTGCCTTGATTAAGGGAGTATGATCTTGTTGAACAACTTAAGAGCACTCCCACCAAGATATCTCTTTGAAACCTTTTTCAAACTTCACCTACCTAGCATAGTCTACTTCAAATAACCTTACAAATAGTTCCTATCCCTTCTAATGCACAACCAAAGCTCAACCATAATTCAAGGATTGAATGCTAACATTGTTTTCCACCAAAGTGAAATCCCCCCTTTGGACATGTAAAAAAAGAATGAAGCTTTCCAAATAATGTATCAATAAAAAATGATAGGGATAAAGCAACCCCTTGTTTACAATGGCTTAGCTCTAAATGTGTGTAGCGTAAACCTAATTGATAGACTTTGTGTGGATAGATCAAAAATTCAACTTGATTCTTTATCTATTAAGGGCTTGATAATGTAGCAAAATAATCAATTGATGTGATCACCTTGCATATTATAGTTGGAGAGGCCACATTAGATACAAAAATTTATGTTATGACTCATGAAATTTCATATAATCTCCTTCTAGGTAGACCATGGATTCATGAAATATATGCAATACCTTTCACTCTTCATTGCAAAATGAAATACATCACAACAAAAAAGTGTACACACTTGAAGCCAACCCTGATCCAAATAGTTGTTTGCACATTGAGAAAAACATAGCCAATCATTTAAACACATTGAAACTAACTATACAAGTGGAACCCATCCAACAAAAATATGCATAAAAAAATATTGAACAAATCACAAAGCCATTAGACAATGATCGGGGTTCCTTAGATTTCACACCAACATTCATGGGTGAGTAAAAGATCATAAATAATGTTTCCAATAGGGGAAATGAAAAATAAAATGACCCTTTGAAATCATTCACATCAACCACTTTATAACAACACATAACAAATTACACAACAATGACCAACAACCCAATCCAAAAGCAATGAAAAGGATTTCTAGAAAAGGTTATGAACTTATGAAACAACTTGGATATAGTGGAAAAGAATGTGGTCCTCATGAAAAAGGTATCTACAACCCTATAGATCCTATCACACAACAAACAACTTATTCTCTTGGTTATTTTCCTTTGATACAAATTTCCAAGCCTTCACTCAACATCAATAAATCCTTGCTTAATGTCAATGTCATCTCAAAAAACACTAATTAATTGAATTTGTTAGATTTTACACCCTCCAATCAAGGAGAGAACAAAATCTCACAATCCAAATAGTATTGTGTAGGTATGATATCTTGTATTAAGTAGGATGTTCCTTCTTCACAAACTATAGGACCAATTTCTTCAATTGATCAAGAAGGTATCTTGTCGAGACTCCTCCAAGATCTCTTGATAACCCTTACTCCAAGAACTCAAAAGAAATTCTATCATAAAACTTCATTTTGTGTCTAACATAGAATTCATGGACATTCTACTATTGAATGTAAATCTTTGAGTGGTAAAATCCAACATCATAAGGAATTTCATGTTCTTCCTTATGCGGGGGCACCTCATTCCTCTAATCAATACTAATTATCACTCCATTATGTATTTCATTACTCTTTTTGGCTCACCGTTGTCTTGCAGTCAGTGGGGGTAAGGGGTTATGTATCCTTTTCCTCATATATCACTTGTTTTCTCCTTTGGATAGTTAACTTTTCATGAACATATAAGAGAAATCTTGGGATATAGACAACATGCCTTAAGTTGGCTCACATGTGACATACTACCTTTTTCATGATGTAGCTTCTCAAAAACATATGACTTGGCATAAGGCATTCTGAGTAAGCTACCATGTTTGCTTCTTCTAGTTTACAAGAATTGCTCATAGTAATGGTGTTCGCAACTGCTTTGAAGTGGGGGCATACATCACCACTCACATTTCACTATGCAATTTTTATTTTTTTTGTAATTTCCTCTCTTGGAAACATTAGGTACAATGTTGCCCAAGATGAGACATTGCACTTGCCATCTCTTGGAAACAAGATGAGACCATTTTCACTTATTCTATCTTGGAGACACTAAGCATGATTTTCCATATGATGAGACCTTGCACGAACTAAGAAAAATCCCTTTGAACATTCCTTGCACTATTTACAACAATTGTTATATGGTCACCTTGCATAATACAACTTGCATACCTGTGGTTCCATCCTATATATCTATGAGTGTCAACCATACAAAGTTTTTCTTACCTCATGGAGCTCAAAGTTCGTTTTCATAGTGGCACCTTATTAAAGTTATCAGGAGGTATAACTTTAGTATGGTTGACTGGGAAGCCCATTCTGAGGCATGACATTTCCCCATAGCCACCTTGTGGATTTCTCACCCCATGGACAGCCAGAAGTTTCATGGCCCCAGATTGAGTATACTTAGGACTTCTCACTTGGCGAGCTAGCAAGAATTCCATCACCTCAAAGTGAGTATGCATTTTTATTTCCAAACAAATAGCCTAGATCTGATCCACAACATGTTGGAAAAATGGTTGAAGCGTGATCTACCTTTTCATTTTCATCTTTCTCTTCTTCCTATTTCTTGTCATTACATGATCATTTTTTTTTTGTTGCAAATCATTCACCTTATGTGTGTCCTTTTTCACTTATGTTGGATCTTGGATCCTGGGGGCTTGCATAACCTCCTTTGATCTTTTTCATCCTAGACCATCCACATTGGTAGAATGGGACCCCTCTTGAATGTATACTTTAGCATGAATTTGAAGCAAGTTCATCCTCTCACTAAAGTGGAGGCTAACTGTGGACATGGAGAAAAGTATCCCTTTTCCCTTGCTTGTTTTGAGAATAATTGATGACAAATTTGACTAAATGAGGCCTTGATTTTGTTTTGTGAGGAGTTTTATACATCCACACTAGGTCTTAAACCCTTGCAAACTAAATAAAGTGCATCTAATGATATCTTGTAAAGGTGTTGTAAATTGTTGTAAAAGACTTTCACACCTCTCTAGACTTAATGGACCCATTTTCCATTAATTCAATATTATAAATAATATTTAAATTTATCCTCGCATTAATCTAGAAGGCTTGTGAATTAAACTTAACTCTAATCTAGTGTTGTAATGTGTTTTACACATTCACATTGGATGTTGTGCCTTTATAGGCTATGTGGACCTTATTTTAATGATGTAAAGTGTATTTCATCACAACTTTCACATTGAACTTTGTGTCCTTGACCCTAATTCTCCTTTACATCATCATTTATAGTTCCCTATGACCCCATATTATGCATCCCAAGGCACAATTTGATGAAGTAATTGATAAAGTAATTGTATAAGCCTAATTTCCTTACTTCTTAGCATTCCAACTGGAAAAATGGCCCTTTTGAGACCTTTAACCATTAGGGGTGAATTGGTAACATCTAGGTGGGACCCATTCACCCTTGATGGTGAATGAGTCTCATTTGAGTCATTTTTAGGGTTTGAGAGGGAAAAGTTGGATATTAAGTTTTATTTTTCTCCATTTCAGCCTTAGGGATCCAATTAATAGGAAAATAAGGTGAATTTCCTATAAATGCAAGTCTCTAAACCATAATTCACATCTCTTAACTCATTCATCATTTTTCTTCCACTTCAAGTCAAGAAAACTAGGGTTTTATCATTCCAAGTCATTCAAGATCATTTTTTTAGACATTCAAGTGCACATTCTTCATATTTTTTTGCAAAAAATCAAGATAAAACACCATGGAAAGGTATTAGATCCATTGTTTCATTCCTCATTACATTTTTTTATATATTTTTGTTTAATTACCTACAAAGGGGTTTGACCAAGGCAAACCCCCATGCCCTAACATTAAACATTTCTCATTCTCTTCTTGTGCGTTTGTAGATTTAGACATCTTGAAGACTTGGAAATTACTGAAGAATAGGTTGAAGACTTATTGGATTCATCTTCTTCCTTGCAAGGAAAAATATCATCAAAAAGTCACTTTTAGGTCCAGAAATTAAACTTTTGGAAGTAGACACCTATCAAGAAGCAAAGAGTAGACAAAGGACCTTTGCTTTCACTTTTGAATTCTTAGAAATTCAATATTGGGTTGAGTCACCATTGATTACAAATGAGTCCCACTTCCAGGAATGAAAAAGGTTTGCTATAGTTTTGGATACCCATTTGTCTGGAATGAGCTTTGGAATAGTTTCCTAGATCTAGGATTGATTCGCTAAGAATGGTGAATGAGTCCCAGTAGGAAAATTTTTTAGCAACAGCAACATTTCAGATGTCATTTTTGGTCTCCAATAGTTTCTTAGGTGTACACAATTTGTCTCATTCATTTCTATTATAGTTTGCATTCATTTCTAGGTGTTTTTGCATATCACAATGTGTTTTCCAACAACTTGCATTTTCTTAGTTTTCACTTAATAATAAATATTTTTCTCTAGTTTTATTTATTTATATCATATAACCTAGGTACATTACATCTATATTACATTAATATTGAGATTAGACATTTTCCCATTTCAGCCCATCTTTCTTTTTTTAGGTGAAAATCCCTAGAAGTGATAGAAAGGAATTGGGTGCCAAAATCTTTGTTTCCAAAATTTTAGTAGATTCATCATTCTTGCTCAACTTGCATCTAGTCACGATATGAGTAATAATAGGTTTGGAATCATCCATTCCAAAATTCTTCAGCAACTCTTTGGCATACTTCGACTGTGAAATGAATATACCCTTATCAATTTGATTCACTTGTAGTACAAGGAAGAAATTTAACTCACAAATAATGGAAATTTCAAATTCCTTTTGCATCTCATCTCTCTACTTATTATCTACAACATATCCTCATGCCAAAATTTGACATGCCATCTATCTAGGGGGTTCGAACAATTTTCTATTAATGCTCCCCCTAAGACCATGCTAGGTCTAATTTACAAACGAATTGCCTACACCAAATGAGGGAATAAACTCATTTGTCATCTCTGGAACTTATTTCTTCCTCCATATCTTGTTCATTTTTTGCTTAACTTTATTCTTATCAATCTTTTCCACTGGTTCATTCTTCTTTACTAGAGCAGATTGCTTTCCATTTTCACTTCTACAAACTCTTTAAATATATCCAGGTTTGCTGCAGCTGTAGAAGGAAAAATTTTCTCTAATTTATTTGACCTCCATTAACACTTGATCTACATTTATTTGCATTGTGTCCAAACTAGTTACATGTATAGCAATATCCATTAAAGAGTTGATTCATTCTACCTCCATTAAACCTATTCATCATCACCTAACTAGTCATCTTCACCTGAGATCCACATTAAGTAGCTCTTTGTCCATATTTCTTGCATGCAAAGCATTGTCCAGAGAAAGAACTAGCATACTGATTGATCTTACTTTTACACTCGGTTTCGTTGTGACCAAATTTATTACATGAAAACCAAACACCATTGAAAGATGGATACCTTTATGCATTTGGTTGTCTGATAGGTGGTCTTCTAGGAAAGTTAATTGAATTCCTTTTTTTCTTCCCTTTATCTTGAGTCTTCTCATTGTCCACTAGATTCTACATAGCCTTATAACTTTCGCCAGCTTCATTTCCCAAACCACCTTTGTCTTTAGAAGGTCTCTACACTACAATCAATTCATCACTCTTGGTGGAGCTTCTCTTGAAATTATCTTCACAGAGTTTTTCTTTCTCCAAATCCACTTTCATATTCACTTCTCATTCAAACCTAGTGCATTGATCATTCTTTCTTTCTACCACTTTATTCAAGCATTCTTTAATTATTTTCTTTTCCTCCAGTAGCACCTTCAATCTGGTAATTTCTTCATTTTCTTGTTTCAATTGCTCACTCACTTCTCTATGTCTTTCTTTGAATTTCTTCAATTGCTCTTTCAATTTTTGGACACATTCATTTTCCTCATCAAGATTTTCTTTCAAATTTTTTTTCACTTTTAGCCTTGTCAAGGTCTTTAAGAGCAGCCTAAATTCTTCTTTATCATCCATTTGTTTAATCTTTAGGATATTCCTCAAGCGGTTAAGCTCTTCACCAAGGAACCAAAGCTATTATGGAAATTGTATAAAGGTGCAAGAGAACTGAGAGGGAGGGGTTGAATCAATTGTCACCAAATTCAATCAAAATTCTCAAACACTTATCAACTTCACAACCACTTAATTATGTTATTAATTATGAACATGAAATTCAAATAACAAGAAGCAATATCATCACAAAAAACACCAGATTTATGTGGGAAACCCAATAAGGGAAGAACCATGGTGAGGATTAACTCACAATACAAAGTAATTCCAAAATCGAATACAAAGAGGCTTACTGCCAAGGGATCACTGCCCAGATACAAGGCTCACTACCTATAAATACAAAAGATCATAGAAAAGAATCTACCACAAAAGATTACACACATCCACAACTTGATCAAAAGAATTGTAGACATCGTCATCTCAGTGCTTTTAGGAATCTAACACATTAAAGTACTACTACCTCAATTCACTTTTGTACAACTCTACTTATCAAACTTGTGACCTAATTGATTGATTCATTTTTAACATCTTGACTTGTATTTATACCATCTTCACCCTTAGAAACTTTCTCCAAGGTTAGCTACACAAGCTTCTTATTACAAATTCAAATTAGGTCAGAAACTCAGCATTGTCATGGTGGAAAGGAATTAGAGTGAACAAAACCAACACTTAACTAAGACCCAAAACATTGTCTTAGATAATCACACACTTCCTTAATTAAAAATTAATACTTCATATGAAATGTAAACACTAGGTCAGTCAAACCTAATGAAAATACAAATGAACTTTTAAGTGCATGCTTCCCCAACAAGAAAATAACATGCATATGACACAACATGCTTCACCATAAACTGGAGCATATCACAAATACCTTTAGATTCATCTATAACAAAGAAAATAGCCTTCATACATAGAAAATTCTTCATCAGTCCATCCAAACTACACAGACACACATAGAAATTCTAAAACTCATCTTTCAAAGCACCAAACCATGAACACCTTTTCCAAAACATAGACAACATCATTACAAGCCTTCTACTAGATCCAAAAGGCTTGAAACAAACCAATAGTGGATTGCAGAGAAAAACCATTTCTCCCAGTCACTAGACAAACAACTCTACCAAATTTGTTCACATATCGAAAAATAGAATTTTCACTCTACATCTAACCAAAAGCAACAATATAGAAGATATAAGATCAATACATTCCCATAATTTTCATTTCAGATCTGCATAATCATATGGTCAACATAGTAGAAATGTGGAGCACATACCAGAGTATATTTTGAACACATACAACTCTTTCTCCACTATTTTTCTGACAAGTCATCATACAACCACACCTGCAACACCATCGAGATAGCTCTATGTACTCACAACATCTCAACAACTTCTCAACTATACATGCATAACTTGCAACATCTTATACTATGTTGATATCAATGAAAACATCAATGAAAACATAACCAAACTTACTCATACTTACAACACATCTTGGATCACTGCTTTGATGTCAAGTATACACTGCACAATGGGTAGTTTTGTTGTTGAGGTAGAGGTCGGGGATGCTAGTTCAACAAATGAGCTTGATGGTGTAGCCCCTTCATCATTCTTGGGTATTTGGGGTATCTTATAAAGTTTAGCCTCAAGATTCCTGTAGTAGTAAAAAGGCTCAGGATCTCCATAGGTAGCAATTTATCTGCCTTTGAAAGGAAATTTCACACATTGATGATAGGTCGAGGCCACAATTTTTAGAGCATGGATCTAGGGTTGGCCAAGTAAGATGTTATAGGGAAGATCAAGATAAAGCACTTGGCTTGTAGTTTCTACAATGAGAGGTCCCACTTGAATGAGAAGTGCAATGATTCCTTTTGATACATGTTCTTGGTTGTCATATGCTTTGATGGTGGAAATCTTTGCTTTATCAATAGTATCTTTAGAATAGCCCAAATGCTTGATTAACTGAAGGGTACAAATGTTCAAACCAACACCTCCATCTACCAAGACTCTTTTGACCTTGTTTTTATGAATGAAAAACTCAAGGTGTAAAGCATGATTATGGGATGGCTGCATTGGTAGTTCTTGTTCGAAGAAGGTGAAAAGATGGTTGGTGATATGGCCTACCATAGCTTGAAATTGATCAATGCCAATATTCTTGGGAACATATTACTTAGACAAGGACTTCTCCAATATTTCCATATGTGTGGGAGATAACCTTTAAAGTTATAGGATTGATATATATGTGAGGGTCTACATAAGTTGATCTCAACAACTTCTCAACTATACATGCATAACTTGCAACATCTTATACTATGTTGATATCAATGAAAACATCAATGACAACATAACCAAACTTACTCATACTTACAACACATCTTGGATCACTGCTTTGATGTCGAGTATACATTGCACAATGGGTATTTTTGTTGTTGAGGTAGAGTTCAGGGATGCTAGTTCAACAAATGAGCTTGATGGTGTAGGCCCTTCATCATTCTTGGGTATTTGGGGTATCTTATAAAATTTAGCCTCGAGATTCCTATAGTAGTAAAAAGGCTCAGGATCTCCATAGGTAGCAATTTATCTACCTTTGAAAGGAAATTTCACACATTGATGATAGGTCGAGGCCACAATTTTTAGAGCATGGATCTAGGGTTGGCCAAGTAAGATGTTATAGGGAAGATCAAGATAAAGCACTTGGCTTGTAGTTTCTACAATGAGAGGTCCCACTTGAATGAGAAGTGCAATGATTCCTTTTGATACCTGTTCTTGGTTGTCATATGCTTTGATGGTGGAAATCTTTGCTTTATCAATAGTATCTTTAGAATAGCCCAAATGCTTGATTAACTGAAGGGTACAAATGTTCAAACCAACACCTCCATCTACCAAGACTCTTTTGACCTTGTTTTTATGAATGAAAAACTCAAGGTGTAAAGCATGATTATGGGATGGCTGCATTGGTAGTTCTTGTTCAAAGAAGGTGAAAAGATGGTTGGTGATATGGCCTACCATAGCTTGAAATTGATCAATGCCAATATTCTTGGGAACATATTACTTAGACAAGGATTTCTCCAATATTTCCATATATGTGGGAGATAACCTTTAAAGTTATAGGATCGATATATATGTGAGGGTCTACATAAGTTGATCTAGAAGATAGTACTTGCTCGAATTAGATGTGAGAAAAGTGGGTTGTGTCCTAGATTGAGATGGGTCTCCTTGAATGGTTATTTTACCATGTTGGGTGGTGACTCCATATTCCTCACTAGCTTCTTGATGTTGATGACAACAATGATGCTATTGTAGGAATAAAGTACATTAGAATAGGTATGTTGTACATTTGTGTAATCCTTATCTTTTCCATTTTTATTTGATTTGTTATGATCCAACATAGGGTTCTTGTATATCTTAATATCTTGATTCCCATTTGGTACCTCAATAGCTATGGTATCATTCTCTATGAGATCTTGAATGATATACTCAAGTTTCATGTAGCTTGTCATTTTGTGTCCTTTGATTTTGTGAAAGTTACAAAGATCGCACTCATTATACCAAGATAGTTTATTTTGTGGTTCTTGGTAGTTTCCAAAATTGGGAAATGTTATCAGATTTGACTCTACTAACTTCTTCATGATCATTTTGATAGGTTTTGATAACTATGTAGTTGTATTTGGGATAGTTGTTCCTATTAGTGGTTCACCTTTGTTGCATGTTGGTGTTATTGATATGATTGTTTTGAGAAGGTGTTGTTTGTTGTACCAGCAGTTGAACATTGGTGGCCTAATTTTTGTTGTCTATAGGAGCACTTAGAATCACCTTAGCATCTACCATATCATCATTTGTTACATTTTTTTCTTTACCAAAACATGAGGTTTCTCATTTGAACTAGTTGATGGGGGGTTATCTTTATAATCTTAGGTATTTCCTTGTGATATTAGAGCTCTCTCAATATTAAGGGCTCTACGGATAAGCTTGTCATATGATGTGATGCACTACATTTTCAAGTGGAAAGATATATTGGGGTCTAGATTGGCTATGATGATTCCCACTTTTTTTTCATTGGGAAGAGGCCACTTCCTTTTACTAGCTCTCTGTCTTGACCATTTCAAGAAAATGGAAAAAGATTATCCATTGTTTTTTCTAAGAGTTTACAATTCCTCTAGATTGACATCCATGTCAAGATTGAAGGAAAAATGATTGATGAATTTATCATTGATTTCTTGGAAAGTTTTGATGCCAGGGGGTAGATGATAAAAGTAATCCATTGTAGGACCTATTAAAATTTGAGGGAAGAGGGACATTAGATAAGAATTATTGTAGGCTAACTCCATACACATTACGTTAAACTCTTTGATATGATCCAAAGGACTTCTTGTTCCTTTGCATTTTTCAAATCTGGGAGGAAATGGTACCATTGAAATGTTTTGATAAAATGGATAGGGACATAAATTATGTGTATGGGGTTTCTTGGTCTTTCCTAGACGAAGGTCCTATATTTCTTGTGATAACACCTTAAATTGTGATGGTAAATCATCTTGTAGGTTTTATGGAGGAACATATGGTGGGATGATCAATTACTTGAATTTGGGATTTTGATATGATATAGTGTTATATGGGGTGTATGGGGGTGTGACATTTTCTGATGGTGATTATGGTATTGATGTATATGTTCCAAACGTGTTCATAGCGATGATATTCTATTAAGGATTATAGAAGTAACTTGCTTATTGTTGTTGTTGTTGGGAATATTGTTGAGCTCTTAAGGCTGCTTGTTGTTGTGCCACAAGGACTTGCTATGGGTCTCATTATTATTGTTTTACTGCTAAGTCTTCTTGGTGAGATTGATGTTGTTGCTATGCTAAGGCTACTTGTTGAGCTTGATGTTGTTTCTCTTGTGCCAAGGTTGCTTGTTGGGCTGCTAAGGATACTTGTTTTTGTTCTTGTTGTTGTGTTTCTTGCTATTGTTTCTATTGTTAGATGCTTGTTGATAAGCTAGATGGGATTGTTGTAATGCTAGGGCATGTGCTTGTAATGTAGGATCAATTGGTTGGGACATCTAAGATGGTTTGGGGATGTTGATGTTTCGAATGGGTAGTGGATTACGAATGAGAGGTGGAGGGTTCAATTGGTTTAATATCCCTTGCGTAATGGTTGATTGAGATGGAGGAATGTAAGTTTGAGGTCCAAATTTATTTGGCATGATAAAGGGGATAGTGGGGAATGATGAAGATGATGTCATTAAATTTTGAGATGGAAATGATACACTAGGACCTTGAGTCCATTGATTAAAAATATTTCCTTACTCATGTCTTGAGGATCACCTTGTGATAAATATGTAAATAAGGGATTCATGATCAAGGTACTTCCTGAGTTAACAGAACTTGTAACCAAGGGATTACTTTGAGGTGGACTGATTATGGATGAGGTAGATATGCTTTGTGACTCTGATGGTATGGCTGAACCCACAAGAGGGTTAAATAAAGATTTACCTATATTATGGTTGACTCTTTGGTATGTTATTGACATTCCTTTGTGTTTTGTTTTGAGATACTTAGTCTATGTTGCTTTGTGTGATGGTGGGCATACTTGTGGTACTCATGGGTATCAATGATGAGGGATTTCCCCAATTTGTTTAAGTGGTTGTGGAATTATGAAGTTCAAGAAATGTGTATGGTTGTTTCAAAGCTTTGGGAATTAGAGGAGCACCAAAGGTAGGTGTCCAAGTGGTTGTTGGACGTGGGGGATTAGTGTCAAGGGTACCCACAAGTGTACTGATTTCAAATGCAAGAGTTAGACCAAAGTCTTTGTAAAGACTAGTTTCAAGACTAGGAGTGAATGTTTGATTTAGCCATAGCAAAGGAGTTGTGAAGCCTTGTGTATGACAATCTCCAAAATGAATATGGTTGTTCTTGAAATTCATCATATATGTCTAGTTGTGAAGCAGATATGTCAAATAAATCAAACAACTCATTTGCTATGGCTAAATCAAACAGCTCCTTTGCTATACAAACAACCTTTTCTCAATTCTGGTGTATGACAGTCTCCAAAATGAATATGGCTATTCCTAAAATTCATCATATACATGTTTCCTAAGATCAAATATTTTCATTCAGGTAGTATTATTATGAATGCCATATGTGAAAGTAAACTAGGTTTTCAGCATTGCATGGGGCTCTGAACTTTGAGGGTGCAATGGAACAGGCTCATTCCTTTCGGTTTCCTCATATGTTTCCCATTGCCTACCATAATTTGCTTCATTTTTTGCCCATAACATAAATGATCTCAAATGGATGTTGCCAATATATAGAAGAAGATTCCATTCTGATTCAGATGAAATTAAAAATCCATGTAAATAAAATTCACACAGAGAATTTTTTAACCAATTAGGGGCTACCTGGTATGCGTCGTAAAATTCTTTAGCAGTGTGAAGTATAGGATCTTGATTTCTGGAAATTCTCATTAGTTGGAACCATAAGAATTGTTCATTAAGGCACAGAGCATAAAATTTGGGTGGTGGTCTACATTCCATAATCTGACTAGTTACTTTTAACATTTCATCCATTTTTCCTGGTAACTCAAGAATTTCCTATTTCTGACTTTCAATTTTCTTTTTCAGTTTCTTCCTTTCTACCTCCCATAGTCTTTATTGCATGTTGGTTTAGGCTAGGTGCTAGAAAGTCAGGGGTTGCAATGTAACTAGTTTCTAGTTAGGTTTGACATATTCCAGAAACTCAATAAAAAATGTCTTTTTATAAACAACAATGGCTTGACAAGTTGCAGGGGAAAATGTAGCTTCACTGGTTACATCCACTTATTCAGTCTATTCCTGATCTTGCTGCAGGATGAATTCTTGTTGCTGTAATGGAGAAGACTACGCTTCCTCCGAAATCTACATAGCAGTGGTAGCCAAGTCATCAACACTTGGTACCCCTTTTTCATTATGCTCAATTTCCTTTGTCTCAGTTTTTTCCTCTTCAGAAATGAATGAACTGTGTGTAGCACTCTCAGACACATTCTGAGAAACATCAAATTCAGACTCCATAGACTCTTCTGAAATTACAATAACCTCTAGTTGAGGTGAAATAGGGGAGGTCTTACATTTTTTCCTTGTGGAAACTCTTCTTGGCATTAGTGCGGTTGCAGGAGGTGTTCTAGTAGCCTTCCTCTTTCTAGTCTATCTAGAGGGTTCTGCCCTACTAGAGGATGATGGTGAACTGGTGATAGCAACAGGTGTTGTTGTAGGAGAGACTATTGTAGGGGAAGATGTTGCAGGAGATGGGCATTACCTTTTATAAGAATGAGGGTCAGACCCTGGGGTTTGTTCTGCCCCAAATGACTCTCTTGCCTTTTTTTTCCCTTCTCTCTCCTAGTGGCAGACCTAGTTTGTACCCGGGTAGAGGATTCTAGTGTGGGAGCTGCAAGACCAAGTGCTACAGGAGAAAATGACTCTTTCCCTATTCTTCTACTAGTAGATACAATTTCTTCTTTCTTTTTCTGAGGTTGTGGGGTAAGTACGCTAGGGGGTTTTGAAATTTGCAAGCTCTTTTAGGCAACAAATTATTGCTAGGAAAGAGGTGAAACATCTCTCAAAGAGCGTTCAATCAATAATTTGATAAGGCCACGGTGAGCAATAGAATTATCTTTCCCCTATTGGGTTCCATGGGCACTTTGTTTCAAAAATTTTAACAAGAAGTTTGGAACATTTACAGCTAGCCCATGCCTCATATGACTTAATAATTTGAAATGGTAAGAATGCAGGTAAGAGAAACAACCTTCATAGGTTAAATACCTAATTATGTAAGTAGTGTATTCTAAATAAGGAGGTGGCAATGATACTCACTTGCATCCCTGCTTGGAGACTTCTAAAGGTCCATCAGTGGGTATTGAAAATTTTGCCCCTGCAGAGGCAGCATCTGAAGAAAAATTTTCTCCAGTGGCTAGAAGCTCGATTGCTTCAACAATTCTTTCTTCAATTGCAACAACTGTTAGACCCCATATAGTAGCCTCCCCTTCAGAAAGGGGTCTCAAAAATTTTCCAGCAGCCTCCTCATCAAGAGCATTTTAACTTAAGAAGTAGTTTAACCATCCACAAAGGTTGAATGCCTGGACTGTCTGAGGATTTTGCAATAATAACTCATGAGCTATAGGCTCATGTTGCACCAGCTGACCACCCATGTTCATAGTTTTCCCTTAGCTGAACTCAACTCCCTATTGAAAATTCATAAATTTTCCTCTCTGTTTCCTTTCTGTTGTGCCGTCACATTTCTCTCTTTTCCAAAAATGAACTTTTTGGGCAAGCAATTTTGGGTGCAATTTACAAGAAAAACATGCAATGAAAAAAACATGCGATCACATTTGGAAAGTACCAAAAAGATAATAAAGAGAGGTTATCTAAGCAATCATGGTAGTGGCGTAAAAATCGGTTTTAAAAGTGGATTACCACGCCCCCTACTTAGAGTATGATGTGTCCTCACATGTACTAAAGAATAGGCAGAGATCGGGTAATAATGACTGGTACAGACATAACAGTAATTGAATAGAATAAAATAAATCAAATATGCAATAACAAAAGATATAGCATACCTTTGATAAATGCATGTACGTGTTAAGAAAGATGGCAGCTTCTTCATGAGTTGACAGTTGGGAATGATATCATAATTAAAGGCAATGTGGATGAATGAGGTGGATGGGTGGTGTGGATAGATGGGATGAATGGGTGGAATGGATGGATGGGATAGATAGATGGAAGATAAAGAAGTGAGATGTGGCAGCAAGTGAAAATGAAGAAAAAGGGGTTTCCTTAAAAAGAAAACCTTTATTATGAGCATGCTTTTCAAAATTACGGTGAAGCTGCAGGAGAAAGGCCAAAGCCTTTGGCTGTAGGAAGAGTAGCGGCAAGATCCGAAATGAACTACTACATGAATTCTTCTTTTGAGATTGTTTTATGGTAGAACCAGAGGCGGTGTCCATTAACTAATAGCTTGAATCTAACAAGATCAACTGTAACAAGTTGAACTATACCATTAGCAAATACATTCTCAATTTCATACGGCCCTAACCAGATCAATAATGTTATGCACATACCAGGTCTAGCTAGAAATCTATTGTCTGTAAGTATGCTAAGTGATGTCAGAGTACAAGTCTTGTTCTCAGGAAGTGGCTGCAAGATTACTAGAAGTTCAATGGTGTTGGCTAGAGGTGCTCGAATTGGTACCCTGTACAAGCTAGATGCACAAGCTGTTCAATGTAGCAGTGTCTCTTTGAAGTCATTGAAAGCTGCTCATGGAGGTAAAGAGGGAAATATCCCTAATTATGTAAACTCTATGGAAGTAAAACTTCCTGTAGAGAAGACTATGCTTTGGCATCATAGGTTAGGCCACATAGGAGAAAAATGTTTAAAAACCTTGAAGAACAAAAATATGGTTGAGGGGCTTGATGATTGTAATCTAGAATTTGAATTTTGTGAACACTGTATATATGGAAAGCAGCATCGTGTTTCATTTTATGATAGTCCTCATAAATCTTCTGGTTTGTTAGACTATATTCATTTAGATGTGTTTGGTCCAGTAGATGTTCCTTCTTTGTCTAAATTAAGATACTATGTGTCATTCATTGATGATTATTCAAGAAGAGCACTTATATATTTTTTCAAAAGTAAATTAGAAGTGTTCAATTGATTTAAGGAGTTTAAAAATATTGTTGAAAATCAGACTAGTAAAACAATAAAATGCTTAAGGATTGATAATGGAGGTGAATTATGTTATGATGAATTTGAAAGATACTATAAAGACCATGGAATCAAACGACACAAGACTACACCTTATACTCCATGGTAGAATGGAGTTGTAAAAAGGTTCAATACGATAGTGATGGAGTGAGCATGAAGTATGCTTAGTAGTGCTAGTTTGGAGGAGAAGTTCTAGGCTAAAGCTACTGCTACTACATGTTAGTTAATTAGTCTCCAAACTCTACTCTCATTGATAAGACACCTTTGGAAGTATGGTCTAGTAAGAATCCCTCTCTTAGACATATTCAAGTCTTTAGCTGTGAGGCATATGCACATGTGCTAGATGTAAAAAGATCTAAGTTGGAGAAAAAGGCTATCAAGTGTATTTTTATTGGCTATAGTGCTAACATTAAAGGATACAAGCTTGGAATCATGTTACAAAGAAGGTTGTATACAACAAAAGTGTAATCTTTCGTGAGCTGAAACCTTCCACCTTGAATTTGTAGTTAGAGACAAAGTCAGAAGATAGTAAGGATGTAGCAGCAATTCCTCCTACACTAGAGAAAGAGGAATTGGAGATTCAAAATATACCTAAAACTAAGGAGAGCTCAAGCAGTTCTGAAAGTTCTGAAGAAGATGAACCTTGGCCTCAGCCAGTGAGGAGGTCAACCTAAGAAAGGAAACAACCAAATAGGTAGGGGTTCTCATTTATTGATTCTACTTGTGCCTATGCTTTGATTTCTGGCACTGATGAGCCTAGGACTGTAAAAGAGGCAATTAAAATGTCTGATTCAGATTCTTGGTTGGAAGCCATGGATGAAGAGATGGCATCTTTAGATAAGAATGAAACCTAGAGTCTGGTGCCCTTGTCTAAAGGTAGAAAGGTTGTTGGCTACAAATGGGTATTTAAGAAAAAGATTGGTCTGGATGGCAGTGTAGAAAAGTGCAAGGCAAGACTAGTTGCAAAGGGTTATTCCTAGGTAGAGGGAGTTGACTATGGGGAAATATTTTATCCTATAGCAAAGCTGATGTCCATTACATTTCTATTGTCACTTGTAGCAGCGTATGACTTATAGGTTGAATAGATGGATGTGAAGATAACATTTCTTCATGGTGATCTTGAAGAAGAAATCTATATGTCCCAACTTGAGCACTTTGTTTAGAAAGGTAAAGAATAACTGGTATGCAAATTAAAGAAGTCTCTATATGGGTTAAAGCAGTCACCTAGAATGTGGTGCCAGAAATTTGATACTTATATATTATCTTTAGGCTTTGTGAGATCAAAATATGATCACTGTGTATACTATAAAGTTGAAAGTGATCAAGTGCTTGTTATTACTCTTTATGTTGATGATATTATGCTCATAGGAAATAGCAAGCTAATGAATGCTGATCTTAAGTCTCAGTTGTCTGCTAAGTTTGAAATGAAGGATCTTGGTGCAGCAAGGTATATTCTGGGGATGGAGATAACCAGGGATAGGAAGAATAGAAAGCTTTGGCTCAATCAGAGTAAGTATATAAGGATTGTTCTAGAGATATTTTGTATGAATGGTTGCAAGCAGTTAGTTGTTCCAGTCATGCAGGGAACGAAGCTATCTATTGAGGACTATCTAAAATCTCCTACTGAGATGGAGGACATGACCGATGTGCCCTATGCTAGTGCTGTAGGAAGTCTTATGTATGCAATGGTCTGTACAAGGCCAAACATTGCCCAAGCAGTGGGAGTACATAGTCAATTTATGGCTAATCCAGCAAGAATACATTGGGATGCTATGAAGAGGGTGTTTAGATATTTGAAGGGAACTTCAGATTTTTCTTTGTGTTATCATGGAAATTTGGATGAATCACAGAGGACTCTTATCATTCAGGGTTATGTAGATTCTAATTGGGTAGGGGACATTGACAGCAGGAGATCCACTAGTGGATACATTTTCATGTTGAATGGTGGTGTAGTGAGTTGAATGAGCAAGCGGCAAGCTATAGTTGCTTTGTCCACTATAGAGGCTGAATATATGGCAACTACTCATGCTTGTAAAGAAGTTGTATGGTTGAAACGTTTGTGTTCTAATATTGATTTTGATGCAGGGGAAATAACAATATCATGTGACAGTCAGAGTGCCATTTTTCTAGCAAAGAACCCAACTTTCCATGCCAGAACAAAATATATTGATGTATCACTTTGTACGAGATATGGTTGAAGATGGAAAGGTTAGTTTGGAAAAATTTGATACTCTAGAGAATGTTGCAGATGCATTGACAAAACCGGTGAGCACAGATAAGTTTAGGTGGTGTGCTAGTTCAATGGGCCTTAGTGACCATGATTCTCAGTAACTTATGATGTGCTTTGGAGGTGCCTGTATGATCTTCATCAAGTGGGAGATTGTTGGAAATATGTGCCTCAAACTATACAAGCTGAAAGCTCCATTAAAGTCAGGTTGGTGTGACATCCTCATTGTCTAGCTAACTAGCAAGTATGATTTATTTAGTTCTGAATAGGTCACTGTGACCTTGCCTTTGTCTTGCCGAAAGGTTACACTGTGGAGTCTATCATTGTAGCATGATGTATTCGTTATGACCTTATAGCGTTCAAGAGACCTTTGGCTGAAAGGCCATTCAATCGCGCATTGGGGAGACTCTTGGAATCTATGGTCTTCGCTGAAGCTAAAGGTTCTCTCTAAGATGTCTCAACGAAGTGTTAATGTCTTGCCGATCACAGTTACTTTGAGGTCCTCGGGGTAACTCATTATGGCTCAGTGAGAAGTCACCACGAAAGCAAATGTTACACTAATTGTGTTTCATCAGAGAGACTTGGCCGAAGAAAGTGTCTTCGGTAAGATGTCCTACCAAAGTGGATATGTCTTAGTGAATAATACTTAAGTTATAATCTTTGGTGTAGCTCTTGTCGAATGGTGATCATCGGTGGAACATTGTATTTTTGGTAAGAAGTCGTAGCTACTTTGATATGTCTTGTTGATGTTAAAGAATCTTCAGTGTAACTTAATGATCTCGGGGAAACATCTCGGCAATAAGCTCTTGTCTTGTAACTAGACTTCGAAGCTCATTATGACTTAATCTCATCGATATAATGTCACACCAAAATCTATGAGTTTGGGTGACAGCAATACATGTGAAGATCGTCGGCACAACGTCCTGGCGAGATCGATATGTTATGCCGAAAGAGTCTTCATCCTGAGGAAGACTCTTTGACTGAAATTGTTGGGAAGGATTTTTAATGACAGTCAATCTAAAAAGAGTGGAGCACTAGATTCTCTCTGGATTGGGTTGAATAGATAAATTCATTTATGAAGTCTGATCCTCAATTTTTGGATACATTTTACTTCCACAACTTTCTTTGTTAGGGTTAGTTAGTTAGTTGTTCTCCTAAGTTTAAATAAGTGCTCCTCCTACACGAGTGAGAAAAAAAGATGGTTAGAAGTAAGATAGAAGCATAGTGATAGGGAAATAGAAGATATCATGTAAGAGTCAGTATGATAATAAAAAGTAGAATCTGTATGACAAGAGACAGAGTTTGTTGTTAGTTTTCATATCAACAAAGCAATGTATACCATTCTAAGTTTATGAATAAAGTTTGATGAAGTTCTGAGTTTAGCACTTGCGTAATTAGTAGATGCTTGCTAAGGGGGGACACTTAGTAAGTATCTATAGCTAGTTAGTTAGCTATTCTTTTTCTGTTGATCCTCAGTTAGATTTCATCTTTAAAGTTTTCATACAAACTCAGTCTTATATTGTTCCTACAGCATAAGGCACGTTCATAGTTTGTGTCTCAGTCGTAGATGTTATGCTTTCTGCTTTGGTTAAATCATGATTGAGTTAAGAGAACTTTGCATTACCTTCCTGTAGCATAGATATAATTCTTTCCACATATTTATTTATGTTAAGTTGTGACCGAAACTAGTTCTTAGTGCATATATTGTGTTGCTCCATTCAAAGTATACATTCCTTGGTTTGACAAGTAAATGAACGTCCATAAAGAGATATTAGTCACCTGTTGGAATGTCCAATTCCTAGGATAGGTTTTGTTGTGCCCTTAGCACACATGCCCCGTTCGGAAAGGGGGCCCTCTTTTCTTTCACCTCATCAGGTCTTTTGGGGCTGCCTCATTTTGCGTGCCCCTCTTTTTTTGATGTTTCGCATGGTCAATGTTGCTCCAAGGTTTCATCATAAATTGACCATGCCTCTGCTTTTGGTCTTTTGCTACCCTCTGAGGCCTCGCGGGTTCCCTCTGGCTTTTGGCTCTGGAGTGGCCCTGGGCCGCTCCAGGCCCGGGCATCCAGGGTTCCCTTATTGGGCTTCCCCTTTGCATTTTCCATCCTTCGCGGCGTTCTCTGGGCGTCCGTTCACTCCTTGGGGCCCGCCCTGCCGTCCTCTGTTCAAAATTCATCTTAGGTATTTGGGGCGGCGCCGGCCCCTTCACGCCCCAGGCCCCGGAAGTCTGCCTCCGGACTTCCATCCCAGGCTTGCCGTCTTCGGTGGCGAATTCCTTCTAGCCGCCCACCCCTCGGGCCCCGGGATGATCCTCGCTGTCGGCACTAGGCAACGCGAGATTCCTTCGGCGGCGAATTCCTTCCAGCCTCCCGCCATCCAGGCCCCGGGCCTATCTTCGTCGTGGCCGTGCAAAGTTTTCAAAAATCAAACGGCGGCCATCGCTCTGCGTCTTTCTGGCCGCCGGGTCCCGAAGTCTCCACCGCGGCCGCCGACTCAACTCAAATTTCACTAACTTTTGGTGTGGTCGTACCAGCAATTAATGCAGGTATTAATGGCAGTTGGGGTATATAATTCCCAGCCTGCCAATGCCATTTTCATTATCTGAATTGGAGCGAATTGCACAAATGATCAACTGGAGCCCACCGCCTTCATTTGCATCGCGATCCTCAGCACCAGCTTCACTCCTGTGCCTCACCACTTAACGTATCTGAGGTAGGCCATCCCCGTTTGCCCTCCCATCCTTTGTTGTCATTTTGAGGGATGTAAGTAATTGAACAAATTAATTAGAGTGGCATAAAATTGAATAGCACTGAATTGCGCCCATTACCCAACTCTTGAAATTTGCGAAAACCATCGGAATCACTCTTGCCACCAACTTGGGGCCTTTCGACGTCGCGGTCGTTCTTCGCGTAGGGCGATCGAGGCCCCCGGGCCCGCGATCTACCTTCGCCGTCCGCTCTTAAGCTTTGACCTCCCATGGGCTGCAAGTCATCCCTCCGAGTCCGGCCCTTCGGACTTCCCTGTCTGGGGTTCCATCCTCATCTTGTCGTGCTTGGATCACAAGCTCACGTGGCCTCTCGGTCTCCGGTTCCTGCCACGCGCCTAGCCATGAAAAAGTGAAGCAAAGCAGTCCTCCATTTGTGCGCTCGGGCTCCGGCCCTCAGGGCTCCGTCCCTAGGGTTCTGTGGGTGATTTCCTTTCCCCAGCGGAGTTCGTCCCCCGGCTTCCCGCGAACTGGGCTCCGCTATGGCTCTCGCTGTTGAACTTTTGGCGATGAGTGAATGTGGCATCGTTGATGCCTCCGGGGCTCCGTCCCCGGGGTTCCGTGGCCGTTTTTCTGCCGTTGGGTCAAGCGGGACCTTTTCGGCAAGGTCCCGTCTACCACCTACTTTCCCAGGCCCTGGCCTTGTCATTGCCATTGGCTCATTCTCCTGGTCCAGCAGCTTTCGTGTCCCCAGGTCCCAGCTTCCGAACTTCTGTCCACGGAAGTCCACTGATCTCCTCCCAGTGGAATTTTCGCCTGTCTGCCCAGTGTCCGGATCTCAGGCTACCCTTTGCAATCTAAATCTTGCCAATCCTCTACCCTGCCCTAGGACACTCCGGGCCCGGCCGTCCGGAGTTCCGTCTCTGGAACTCTGTGGCGGTTCTGTCGTCCCCCACGGCGGACCCCTTTCAGCTTCTCGTCCGCCGGGCCCCAGGCGTCTAGTCGCCGCCGCCGTCCAAAATTGCTAAAAATCTCACGGCGGCCGGTGCATTGCATCTTCCCGACCACCAGGCCCCGCCACGCCAGAAGCCCCCAAGCCTGAACCATAACCTCATCACGGCCGTCCTTTGGCCTCCCAAACCCCGGCCCTCAGACTTCCGCCTCCATACTTCCTCGGCCAGATTTCTGCCTGCTGTCCGCTGTTGCCAACGGTCACCTCTTAACTGCTTTCTGGCTTGAGACCTCTGATGTGCCTTAGATCGGCCCAAACAAGCTCAAATCTGGAATTTGACTTCGACCCATGTCCTAAAATTTGCTGTTCTCGATCATGGGCCTCCTAAAGCATTAAAACTTGGCCAAGAAGGGTCTCCTGGAGCTTTCCATTACCATTTCCCTTCTAGACAACATTCCTGCCTTGGAAGTCCGGCCCTCCGGGCCCGGATTGTCCAAATGCCTTGAAACGAAGATCGATAACATCTAAAGATAAGACTTATGATATGGTTGAATGATTATTTAGGTGTTATCTTTGGAATATGGACCAACATGAATGCTTTTGATGTTTTGTTGCACTGACTTTGCCCTTGCCTACAGAATATATGGAATCGGCTGCAGGAACTTCAGGGGCCTCCACTGAAAAGGATAAGGGAAAAAAATTAGGAAAGACCCCTCAGGGAAAAGAAGATAAAGATCAGATGAAGTTTCAGTTCAAGGGTGAGCCGCTCCAGTCGAAGGTCTCGACCAACTGGAAAGAAATCTCAGATACTAACATTGGCCAGGTGGACATAGATGAGTTCACTTAGAGGGTCAAGGTCAACCCTACGACAAAGAACGCCAGACTAATAAGGCAGAGTGGAATTGCCAAGGCTTTCGATTTTCCTCCCTCTCTCATAGCACTCGAACTAGTAATGGCTTGCCGAGAAGCCTAGCAAGCGGACACCAGAACAATCATGGACAAAGAGGGAAACATCCTCACGGACATGTCGCTAGAATGGATTACCGAAACATTCCACATCCCTATGTTCCCACATATGGAGGTCCTCACTTTGGAACAGTGCCAAGTAGCGTGGGATGCCAATCCATTGGGGTGCATGAAATCAATCAACCTCCTTTGGCTCAAGGAGAAACAGGGCAGCACTGCAAAGGTTCCCCACGAACTCTTCCGTAGCGATTTCCATGAAGACTACCACGACCTGGTAACTATGCTGAGCAGGGTCATGGGTCTCATTCGACTGGGGAGGCATCATCGGCAATTGCTTCCATGAACAATTCCTCAACATCAAGAAAAGCTCTAAGTTCTACATGACCCCCTACCTGGTATACTCCTTGGTAGGTCAGAGACAATGCAGTGGGCTATTTGTGGCACCAGATAAGGGGCATAGGCGAGGGCTCAAGCCATTTGACAAGTACCCTCAACTCTAATACCGCAACTTCAAAAGGGAGTACTATCAGGTCAATGACACCTTCATTGGCCATATTATCAGGTTAATCACTGGAGACTTCGAAAGGAGAGTCTCCCACAACACCAGGGTGCTCTTAAAGGAATATGCCTTCCTATTCATCCAGTTCCCCAAGTTCACCTACATCCGGGCCCATGGATTCATGGAGCGGCCAAACAGATTGCTGCGGTACCCAAAAGATAGGATCATCCTCCTGGAGCTTTCCCAGTAGCTCCAACACATCCAGGCCATCTTCAACAATAAGCACGTAGCAGGGATCCCCTATCCCATGACCCTCGGCCAGGGCCTGTATCAACTATAGACTTCCCAATGTGCCAGCAATTCTGAGAAGGAGCTTAAAGAATATCATTTTGACTGGTACACCGCACACCCACGGATGGACCCACATGGCCATGTCAGGAAAGCACTAGGGCCGGCATACGCCCACCAATACCATATTCAAGATTTTTGGGCAGATTGCAATGATGACAAAGAGGTATGCATGAGGCACTACATGCGCATGACCGTACAATTCCTAAGAAGAGTGCAACTGTTCTAGGTACCGGACCAAGTCGAGGAGGACGAGTCCACTATCATGCACCCAAGGTACTCGACAGTTGCTGACTTGCCAATACCGTATATTGACTGGGATGAACAGGAGGTTGATGACCTAGACACCATCACCCAGCCAATCATAACTCATACTAAGGAATGGGTCGACGGGCAGGTGGCGCAACTGAAGCAACAAGGAGTGGTCCTAACATATGAGGTGCTCAAGAGTGAACCAAGCACCATGGAGGACGTTGCCGCCACCACATCAGCTGGTGAGACTTCCAAGTCTCCCCCCATCACCAGGTCTCAAAAGAGAAAAGGAACAGAGACAGCACAATCTGCGGACCCCAAAGAGCAAGCAACGAAAGAAACGAGAGGCTCATCACCCAAAAGGCTCAAGCAAACAGTGACTACAATAGAATTGCAACCTACCTTGCTTCTCCCTACCCCTCTTGGCGCACCACTGCCTCCCTGTATGTGGTTGCCTCATCTCCGCCAGCGGTGGATATCTCTATCCATCTTGCCCCTTCGCCCCCAGCTGGGTCAGTGGTCGTCATAGATTCCTCTTCTGGCATGACCACTCCTTCCTCTGCCACCATGTCTCCAATTACATCCCTCCCTCTGGCAATAGTAACTTCGCCTGTTCCCCTTTCCACTATGCCTGAGGCCCTTGTGAGGCACATGCAGAGTCTTCCCCTGAGCTCTCACAGATCCTAATGGACCCTGCTCTCCAAGCAGCCCTTGCCCAAGCCCTCGCAATAGCTCATCCTTCACAACCGCCAATGGGGCCGCCAGCCATGGAAGCCACAATGTAGATTTTGAAAGAGTTGGAGGAGCAAGAGCAGGAGGCCTCGAAGCCTATTAAAGAGGAGGCCAATGAATATCACGAGCACCCTGAGTACGAGCAGCGAACCATCAACAGGGTGGTCTATGAGGAGGAGGAGACGGGCTCTTCTGAGAGTGGAGACAAAGAGGATGGCTTGGGTGCCAAGGAAATTATCTAAACATTTGATGATGACCTTGAGGAAGAGTTGGCACAGCAGCCAAAGGACGTGGGGGAAGAAGCAAAAGGGTCACCACAAGATAAAGAGGGGCAGCCGCCCGAAGAGCAGCAGATAAAAGATATCACGGAGGCCGAGACCCATGCTGTAAAGAGTCTTGAAGCTGAGGCTACTGAGGAAAAGAAGGAAGAAGAGGCCGTGATAGAAGACAGTCCCACTCGGCAATTGTCCACCAAGCTGTTCATCAAACGCCTCGTGTTTTATCGTGACTCCGACGAAGAGGAGGATGCTACTAAAGAAAAATAGGAGCCCTGAAAGGAAAAAGAGGCAGAAGTCTTGCCTCTAACTGAAAAAGGTGAGGGCAGCCATGATGCGCCTAGGGATAAATCTGCTATGCCCGATTGGTTGGAGAAACAACTTGAGAAGATGACTCCTGTTTTGAAGGACCCAAGGCTGAGATTTGAGGCTATCTTGGCTTGATCCTTGACCACAACAAGGAGAAGAAGCCTAAGGTCCGATCCAAGATAACCATGGACGTTTCTGGCTCCCGAGTAGCTCCAATTGCAATGCCTACAGTTGGCCAAGCAGGGGTGAGTTATAGCATCTCTACCATTGACTTGGGGATAGCAACCAGGAAACAAAAGGTTGAGCACCTGGAGGAATCGGTGGCCATAGTGGTACACCTGATCAAGCAGGACCAGGTCTCCAAAGATGAACTTAAAGTGCAGATTGCTGCCCTAACCGACTACATACAGCAATGGTCCTCAGTGGACGACCTGCCCACCACCTCCACCACCGCACCGCAGTTGCTCTCCAAAGAATAGATAGACAAAATGGAAAGAAGGAAGAACTTGGAGAAGACCACTGAGGATTGGTTCCGACAGGTCGCATACGTCGGAGACATGGGAATTAGCAGGGCTGCGCAGACAACCAACAAGTTCTTGGACCTGATCCAGTCCCTGGAAAGCACGAGGAGACTTTGCACCAATTTCCCTGCGATCTATGACTCCACCCTCCCGAGAATTGAAGCCATCCTTCAGATGCCAGAGAACACGTGGGAAGAAAAGCTAGAGCTGAATAAGGAAGATCATTGGCTGGTGGATGTGTGGCGCAGAGACCTCATCAACCAGAAGGAGAGAATGGAGAAAATCCTGGGTAGAGTGGATCCAGATATTGAATGGATCAAAGAAATCTGGGTGGAATGCGCCGAGTATCTCAAGTTGATGACGGGATATGATATGCCCACAGTGCAAATGGCGGCTGAGAAGGTCAACCCATACTTCGAGGAGAAGATGAAGGACGAGACAGCTGGAGAAATTACAACGGAGTTCCTGAGTTTTGCTGCCTGCGCCTTCGATGGATCAGAGCTATTCAGAGACCAAGGCTCGAAGTATGACAAGGATTGGAAGCGGCTGGAAGAGAACGCTAAGGAATGGAGTTACCAGTCGTTAAGATGCGAGATCCTCGAGATAGACAAGCTCCAGGGTGTCATCCTCAAATACATTGAACACGCAGCTTCCGAGGAGCAAGAGGACAGCCCAGCCAAAGAGAAAGATCTCCCTGAAGAGTAGCTACAGCCAAGAAAACATCAATTAGCTACAGGACGAAAGAGCAATAGTGCCATCCACTAGATGATGAAATAGGGAAGAGACAAAAAATATTTTTAAATTGTAAATCTATTTGGGGGTAGGTGAAACCCTATTTTGTAATGAATCTTGGCCACACAATTGTAATGAATCTTGGCCATTCATTTGGTTTTTTGGAAACTATAAATAGAGCACTCCCCTCATTTGCAAAAGTGAGAGTTGAGTTATTGTAAAGGCATGCTGCAAAAATTTATAAGAAATATCATTGACTTAGTGTATTTTCTTGATTTCTCTCATGTCATTTGATTCATTCTCTAATTTCATATGTTTAGCTTGGATTTTATGGCTGTTTAGTTAGCTATTTATTTCATTTGGATAGATCTTAGGAATGCTGTTGGGTGATTGTGAAAATTCCTGCTTTGTTGATGATCCCTTAGTCCATACATTTTGCTGTTTGTTGAAGGTAGATAGCTGTGCAAAGTTAGCTTGGACATTATTTGAAGTTGTTCTAAACATTCATTCTTAATTCATGCATGTATATGGTGGATGAAGGATGAAATATCTGCAGCCCCTAGAAGATAACACAATTTCTATGATACTGTAAAATCCCTGGTTAAGTGGGATATTGTTTTGAGGGAATTGTCCATTGCAGAAGCTTCATTGTCACTATTCATAGCTAGCTTCATACTTAGGAACTTTTCTTCCCTTTTGCTCTTTTCCTTTTTTTTTAGTAATTGACCTATGCTAAGGTTCATTACACATTGTAAAGCCAAATCTAACAACTAAATGGAGTCTAAGATTGTTGTTTGAACCTATAGCCAACACATAATTGCCTTTATCCTAAGAACTCCATTTCAAGGTCCAACTTCATGCTTTATGTCTACACTTTGTATTTTCTGTAAGACCGCCTTGTGATTCCAACAAATCACATCAAACTACTGAGGTATCTGAGCACTATCATGACCTGACATCCGAGAGACCTTGGGATAGTGTTCTGTAATTCGATTGTGGGAGATTGTCTTTTAAGAGAGGTAGTGCACCTACGCATTGCCTGTGTTGAGAAGTGCATAAAAACACCATCAACAGAACTGGTGCTAGAAGGAGGGCCATGGTGAAGATACAAAGTTAAAGGATAAAGCGAAGCTAGATTGAATCGGTTCATTCTCCCCAGAAAGGTTTCAGAGAGTTCTATGATCAACACCAAACAAGGAAGAATTTGAAGAATTACAGCCTCCCACGAGGGCAAAATGAGCACAAGGAAGTAGCGCCACCTCTTCCTCTTCCTCCATTCCATCCGCCCCCATTTCATCCTCACCTCCATTTGGCTGGCCTTCACCTTCCACCCAACCATCTTAAACAGCATTTACACTGTCTACCTCCGGCAGCCAGGGGTTCGCTCCTCTCCCGGCCCTTCCGGTCCGAGGCACTGTCTGGGTAGCCATAGCTCAAGGGCAGCCCCGTATTGTTGTTGTATTTCCAATACAGCCCCAAGTCCCCGTTCTCCAACAACAAGTGCCACCTCCACCTCCCCCATGGCTTGGTTAGCGCATAACTCTTCGCTGATACACTTTGCGGTTTACAATGATATGCCCAAGAATCCGGAGGGCTTTTGCTCAAAGTTCCATCCACACGATATGCAAAGGACAGCTAAAGAGCATATCAAAATATTCGGGACGGCTGTCACCAAAATGCAAGTGGACCACGAGGACGTCGCTTGCCGCCTCTTTTCACATTCTTTATGAGAAGAGGCCTTTTATTGGTATATTAACTTGCCGAGGGGATCCATCACCTCATGGAACCTGATGAAGAATGCATTTTTGTAGAAATACAAGATTCCATCAACCCCTCAGACCTTTACCAATAGTTCATGTCTATCAGAAGGGAGGTCAATGAACCTATCGGCTCCTTTAATGATCGCTTCCATCAGGCTCACATGAAGCTTCAGGATCTGTACATCCATAATGATGTGGCAACTCTCCCTATCTACTATGCGGCCCTGGACAACCTCACGTCGACCTTGGTGAAAAGGATGCGCCCACCGCCCGCTACCCTAGTGGCTGCCTATGCAGAAGCCGTTGTCACAAGTGTAGACTTGGGGCAAAATATCTCTGGCCCGTTGCCCTCTTTGGGGTCAGTAGCCCACTCAATGCAGATTCAAGGGCTTAATCAGGTGTTTTCTCATCAAACCCCTCTAATGAACCAAGTTCCCCAATTGCCTATGGTGCCACATCTGGGGTAGTCGAACTACGCGCCTCCCTACTTGTAGCCCCAGCAGCAATACCAATACTCTCAGTTTGCTCCGCAATAGTAGGCATACTCCCAATAGCCCCAGGTGTCCTTGTACCTGTCGGGACCAGACTTTCCTCCATCCTACCAAAATCAGCTAGCGGCCCTACTACTTTTCTCCAAAATCGAGCCCTGTCGCCTGGAGGCACGACTAAGAAGGACAAGTTAGAGGAACTAACTGAGATGATCAAGAAAATGTCCATGGAGATGACGCATCTGAAGAACCAGAATAACTAGTTGCAGGCCTCCCAGCATAAGTTCCAGACTAATCTCAATCGAGATAGCTGAGATAATAGAGACGATAGAGATAATCGTGAAGCAGGCACTTCCTCCCGGCAGAATTATGAAAGGGGGCAAAACACCAATCATAATGCAGAAAGAAGACCCTCTCAGAGGCAGAACCGCACATGGAACACCAGGCCTAATAATGGAGGAGTTTCTAAGCCCTTTGATCAACTAGCAAGCAACGACAAAACATCCAGCAGTGTGTATTTGGCCGAGGCAGCCTTGTCCGGATGGTGTCGACTTCACAAAACTAGCAGGCATTCTGAGCTAGATTGTCCCGAGTTCTAGACAGCTGCTGAGATCTTCCAGGTGGAGGTACAAAATGTAGTAGACAATGCCAACTGTAGGGACATCATCCCATCTGAGCCTTACGATTCCTCATGTCTGGTGGTCAATCAGGTACTGTTTCCGGGATGTAACCGCAATGAACCGGAAGCTGAGCCTACTCCTGTTGAGGGTGAGGGAGCACCCGAGGTAAGTAATGAACAAACTTTGACTCAGCTTTTCAATTCAGTAGATAATGGTTTTGTAGACGAAGAAGAATCATTTGTAGATGAGGTCCACATGTTCCATCAATGATCGAGTCCCTACTTCCTTAGGAATAGACAAGCGGGTGGACCCTTCACAACTTCTACCCCACCAAATAACCTCACCACCCCCCTGATCCTGATGCCAGTAACAATCCTGGGCTTCCTCATATACCCGCCCAATACCTCAACAAGAACCAATCTCAAAACCAGTTGCAAAATCAACCTCAAGGCCAACCTCAAAATCTACCTGGGCAAACCAAGGTCCAAACCCCTAGTTCTGTTATAGGCCAAGCTTTTAGTTATGAAATCGAGCAGATGGGAAAATATGTAGCAGAAGAGTTTAAGAAGGTCAAAATCAGTCTGTGCGCCTTTGAATTACTCAAGGTTCCTACCATAAGACATGTTTTCTTTAGGGTTCTGAATGGGACTCCATCCCCTAATACGACACAAGAGACCCCAGCTAAGAGGGTAATATTTGAGGAGCCTAGGAAAGAACAGGAAATACAGGATAATGCCTGGAAAAGGAGGGATGTTCTTGTGAATCAGTCAGCAGGTAAGTAAGTTGAAAAAGAGCCAGAAAGGGCCACCAGGCAGTTTTCCAAGGACCAATAATTTAAGCAAGCCAAGGATACAAGCAGTGATAGAAATAAAGGTCAAATAGCTCAAATGGACACACCTGTGGGCATCCTCTAAGGGAGACCAGAAACTCCCCCTTTCCTGACCACCATTAGGATCTTTGGGAAGAATTTGCATAAATACTTGCTTGATTCAAGAGCCTCCGCCAATGTCATGCCCTTGGCCGTATGCAAGGCTCTTGGCATCACTCCCATGCCTTCGAAGAGAAAGGTGACCCAATTGGACAAAACAGAGATCAACATCGTGGGTGAAATAAATCGCATCCCAATGCAGATTGCTATAGACTCACGGATACAATAGGTCATTGATATCCAAGTGGCAGACATTCCCAATATTTATAGAATTATTTTGGGAAGGGAGTTCACCAAGGCATTGAATGGATACACTACCACAGACCTTTCTCACATGTGGCTGCCGTGGAAAGGGCTTCCAAATCAAATTCACATCGACCGTGAACCCCGTATGAAGTATATGATCATGGAATATAATAATCTTAGTGAGGTGTTATTTGCTAAGACTGATTTAGGGAACTATCACCCTTTTGCCTATCAAAATGAGATCAGGTTTCAGGAAGAACATGCAGATGAAGTATTGCTGGTGTTGTGCAATCCCTTGGCAGATTCCACTCAAATGCTCCCAGACACAGAAGTGTTGGCAGAAACTGATGATGAGCCAGATAGGGATGACAATTGGGGATTGCTTGATGGCTTCCAAGAATTCATGGAAAAGTGCACAAGGGATCAGCTTAGTCTAGGAGCCCAAATGGATTTCTAGGATCTCTTATTGCCAAACTGGTGGAGGGTTCACAATGCTGCTCACTCCGAGTTTGATTGTTGCTTGTGTCAAGCAGTAGTTGTGAATGTTAGAAAATTGGCTGCCCCCAAGATAGAAATGCCAAAGGACACACCAACGGAACTGCCTGTTGATCATTGACTTGAACCGGAAAGCCCTCCCAAGATCACAGGGCCCGTCATCCAGCCAAAAGGGAATGAAAGTTCAATCATACCTAAAGACAAGGAATCCTCTGCATGCTGGATGCTCTGATTTAATGGATCAAAGTCAAGGCAAGGAGCTAGAGCGGGGATTGAACTCATCAGTCCAATAGGTAAAACATTTCTTGCTGCCCACCGATTGTAATTTTATTGCACCAATAATGTAGCAGAATATGAGGCCTTAGTCTTTGGCCTTCTTATGGCCTTGAAGAAAAACGTCAAAGCGTTGCAAGTCTTTGGGGATTCTGCACTCGTAGTTAATCAAGTCAGGAGGTTGTACTCTTGTCATGATCGGAGACTCACCAATTATAGGCACAGGGTTTGGGATCTCTTAGAGGTCCTAGATGCGTTCAACATACAATTGATCCCTCGTGATTAGAATCGCACAGCCGACTCCTTGGCTCAAGCAGCCAGCACTCTACAACCTCTCTCATTGTCTTGGCTCAAAAAATTTACTGTTGAGCTAACATCCACGCCATCTGTCCTAGATAATGTTACCCATTTACAATTCTTCAATGATGACAAGCATATCCTCCAGTTTATCACAAGTTCTGATGTCTTCGCTGCTCAAATAATTGATGAAACTGATCTATAGGAGACTGAATTGGACATAGAGGGGGTCATCAACCTCAAAACCAATACAATCCCTAGGGGCATGGTTTAGTTGGAACACATATTCAACTTGGATCAAATTAGAGATCAGGATCAGCAAACCAAAAAGGAGGCTATAAGCAACCAATGCAATGCACACAACCTTGGGACAGCTGAGGAGACTAAGAATGTTTTTATCGGCAAGGTGTGCACGCCTAAAGAAAAGAAGGGAATTACGGATGCATTGCAAAGATATCATGACATGGTGGCATGGAGTTACGAATATTTAAAAACTGATGACACTTTTGTCATTACTCACACTATCCCTCTGAAGACAGAAGTGAGGCCATTCCGCCAGTGGTAGCGCCCTATCAATGCCTTACTAGAACCTGTTGTTTACAAGGAAGTACAAAAATAGCTTTCAGCAAGAATCATTTTTCCCATCAGGCACTCCACATGGGTGGCCAATTTGGTCTCGGTCAAGAAAAAGAATGGAGAGATTAGGTTGTGCGTGGATTTTTGTAATCTAAACCGCGCCTCAGAGAAAGACAACTATCTAGTGCCTTCGCTGGATGAGGTGTTACAAATCGTCAACGGCTCCCAGATGATGTCCTTTCTTGATGGATTCTCTGGGTACAACAAAGTAATGGTGCAATACGAGGATCACCACAAGACGACATTCACCACTAAGTGGGGGACGTTTACATACAGAAGAATGCCTTTCAGGCTCATCAATGCTGGCGCCACCTTCCAACGCACCATGAATATCACCTTCAAAGACCTAATTGGCAAGTGCATAATCATCTACATGGATGATTTAACCATATTTTCTAAGAAGCAGGGCGACAACGTCTCCGACTTATGTAAGGTATTTCAGAGATGCAGAGAGTTCAGGGTTTTCTTAAACCCCAAGAAGTGCATTTTCAGAGTGACTGAAGGTAGGCTGCTTAGACATATCATTTCAGAATAAGGAATCTCCATTGATCCTGAGCGCATCAAGTCCTTACTCAAAATTCAGCCCCCGGGCAGCAAGAAGGAGTTAAAATCTTTCTTCGGATAAATCAATTTTTTCTGAAAATTCATCATAGGTTTCGCAGAGATTGTCAAACCTCTTAATGCCATGCTAAAACAAGACACCAAAGTTGAATGGACACCTGACGCTAAACAATCCTTTGACAAAATCAAATAGGCTATTGCTAAGGCGCTTGTGTTAGTTAGCCCAGATTATCTGAAGCCATTTTACATTTACTCATTTGCCTCAGAGCATTCTTGTGCTAGCATGTTGACCCAGAAGGACGACGAAGGAAACGAGCACCCGATCACCTTTATGAGTGCTCCCCTCAAAGATGCTGAATTATGTTACCACAACATAGAAAAGTAGGCGTACACTCTTGTCAGAGGAGTGAAGAAATTTAGACACTACATTCTACGCAACAAGGTGTTTGCCATTGTCCCCGACCCTGCAGTAAAGATGCTGCTCATGCAAAATGAATTGGGTGAACGAAGGGCTAAGTGGGTCACCCTGCTCCAAGAGTATGATATGGAGATCTAACCGATGAAATTGGTGAGAGGGCAGGAACTCACCCGTACAATTGCCAAAACAATAGCAGAGGTCGGGCCTAAACTCACGTGCAACAGTACTAGCTTGAAGATGTCTCCCCGGGAGAATGGTACCAGGACGTCGTCTATTATCTGCTGAATCATAAGTGTCCGCTGCACCTGCAAGGAGTCCAAAAGTGGGCCCTGAGATTGAAAAATAGTGGTTACATGTTGCAGGGTTTCATTCTCTACAAAAGGAACCATGAAGGCATTTATCTGAGATGCCTTAGCAAGGAAGAAGCAGAACGCGTCTTGAAAGAATTTCACAATAAATTTGGCACAGGCCAGGGTTCTGGTTCCTCCATGGTGCATCAAATATTGAGAGTAGGGTACTATTGGCCAACTGTATTTAAGGATACCCATTGCCATGTTCGTTCATGTCACACATGTCAGACCGCTACCGCCAAGGAAAGGAATGTTGTTGTCCCACTGCAGCCCAGGCTGGAGGTAAGACCTTTTGCACAATGGGGTCTCGACTTCATCGATCCGATAAGCCCTCCATCATCTGCGGGACACAGCTACATTCTTACCGCTACTGATTATTGTACTAGATGGATGGAAGCAATAGTATGCAAGTAATGAATGACCGAAGTAGTTACTGATTTTTTGGAAAGTTTTATTTTAAATCGCTTTGGTTGTCCCTATGCTTTAGTATGTGATAATGAACCTGCATTTGCTTCATTAAAGTTTGCTAGTTGGGCGTTTAACTATGGGATTTCCCTCAAATTCTCATCCAATTACTACCCTCAGGGCAATGGCCTTGCCGAATCCACGAATTAGAATTTGATTACTATGATCAAGAAGCTACTAGATAGGAATCCCAAGGATTGGCATACCCAGCTCCATTTTTCCCTTTGGGCTGATCGCACCCACCACAAGGCTGCCCTTGGTGATTCTCCGTTCCACCTTGTCTATGGCCTTGAGCCTATATTCCCCATCCATCTGAAGATTCCTACTCTTCAGTTCATCAACGATTTTTATGGAGGAGATCGTAGGGAAGCTCGGTTAGCTAAGCTCTTGCATTTAGAGGAAGTCTGAAACCATGCAATAGAAAATTTTGCCAAACATGAGGGCATAGTTAAGAGATGGTTCAACCGCTGAGCCAAAATCAAGGCCTTTAGGATTGCAGATCTGGTCCTGTATTGGGAAAAGGCCCATGAGAAGAAAGGGGGACACAATAAATTCGACAAGCTCTAGCTTGGCCCCTTTCAAATAGCTGAGATTTTGGGAGACAATGCCTTTCGCTTAAAGACCTTAACCGGTGAGAATGTCCCATTGCCAGTCAATGGGCAGCACCTAAAGCATTACTTCTAGGCTTGAGCTCCATCGAGCTCTTTGTTGTAAATATTTGTGCATAGGTTAGAGTAGTTGCTTTCTTGCTTGTTTGCGTTTTGTTTGCATTGCTTTTTGTTTTCTTCCTCCCGGCAGTTTTGCTTCGAAAGAGGTTTCCCGCTCCTTTGCGGTGGTCGTGCTTTCCTGACAAGCGGTTCACTTTGCTATCCGTTCTTTGTGTTCTTAGGCTAAACATTCACTCTAGACTATCGGTCTTTGTAAGCTATCTGTGAATGATTTCCTTGTTTGAACTCTGCTCAGAACCTGACCCTTAGCTAGATCTTCTTACCCACATCTCGGATCTCGCACAAATTACATAATAATGAATTCTGAAGGACCGTACTATGGTTGTTATGACATGCTAGTGAGTGAAAAATCTTAAGTCTACTCTAGTGACCACTGCAGTCTCAAACCCATTGTAGACTTCAATGCTTACCCGGTCGAACTAAATGGTGAAAGAGAAGTGAAAAATCAAAGACAAAAGAAAAAAAAGGAATTGTGAAAAAAGAAAATAAATGACCATATGGGTGTTTGGGTAACTCTACCAGGGCTATGGACGCCCAGTCGACAGTAGAGCAATATCCATGAGATTGTAGCAACAACTCCGTCGGGGCTATAGATGCCTGACTGGCAGTGGGGCAATGTCTAGGTTACTCTTAGTGTTAGGCAACTTTTGTAGCTCACTCGATTGAATTGGTAACCTTGGTCACTATCCCTAGGAAATGAATAAATTCACTACACACACGATTTTGAGATGTCATGTAAGCTGACCCAATTAAGGATCTCGTTCTCCCAGATTCATCTTTGGAAGTTGCTCCTAGTCTGCGGAACCAGAGATTCTGGGTCCTGAATGAATTTTTATCCCTAGAATACTCCGGACCTTTCTCCAATAGAGTCACCATTTGTTGTGCCCTTAGCACACACACCCTGTTCGGAATGGGGGCACTCTTTTCTTTTGCCTCGTCTGATCTTTTGGGGCTACCTCATTTTGCGTGCCCCTCTTTTTTTGATGTTCCGCATGGTCGATGTTGCTCCAAGGTTTCATCATAAATCGACCATGCCTCCGCTTTTTGTCTTTTGCTGCCCTCCGGGGCCTCGCAGGTTCCCTCTAGCTTTTGGCTCTGGAGCGGCCCTGGGCCCATTCAGGCCCGGGGATCTGGGGTTCCCTTATTGGGCTTCCCCTTTGCATTTTCCATCCTTCGCGGCGTTCTCTGGGCGTCCGTCCGCTCCTCGGGGCCCGCACTGCCGTCCTCTATTCGAAATTCGTCATGGGTGTTTGGGGCGGCGCCAGCCACTTCAAGCCCTGGGCCCTGGAAGTCCACCTCCAGACTTCCGTCCCGGGCTGACCGTCTTCGGCGGCAAATTCCTTCCAGCCACGCGCCCCTCGGGCCCCGGGATGATCCTCGCTGTCGCCGCTAGGCAACATGAGATTCCTTCGGCAGCGAATTCCTTTCAGCCTCCCGCCATCCGGGCCTGGGGCCTATCTTCGCTGTGGTCGTGCAAAGTTGTCGAAAATCAAACGGCGGCCATTGCTCTGCGTCTTTCTGGCTGCTGGGTCCCAAAGTCTCCGTCGCCGCTGCCGACTCAATTCAAATTTCACAACTTTTGGCACGGCCGTACCAATAATTAATGCAGGTATTAATGGTGGTTGGGGTATATAATGCCCAGCCTGCCAATGTCATTTTCATTATCCAAATTGGAGTGAATTGCACAAATTATCAACTGGAGCCCACCGCCTTCGTTTGCGTCGTGATCCTGAGCACCAACTTCACTCCGTCGACCCCCGGTGGATCTCGCGCCTCACCACTTAACGTATCCAAGGTAGGCCATCCCCATTTGCCCTGCCATCCTTTGTTGTCATTTTGAGGGATGTAAGTAATTGAACAAATTAATTAGAGTGGCATAAAATTGAAGAGCACTGAATTGTGCCCATTACCCATCTCTTGAAATCTACCAAAACCATTGGAATCGCTCTCGCCGCTGACTCGGGGCTTTTCGGTGTCGCGACCGTTCTTCGCGCAGGGCGATCAAGGCCCCCGAGCCCGCGATCTGCCTTCACTGTCTGCTCTTAAGCTTTGACCTCCCGCGGGCTGCAAGTCGTCCCTCTGGGTTCGGCCCTTTGGACTTCCCTGTCCGGGGTTCCATCCTCATCTTGTGCTTGGATCACAAGCTCACGTGGCCTCCCGGTCTACGGTTCTCGCCGCGTGCCTAGCCGTGAAAAAGTGACGCCAAGCAATCCTTCATTTTTGCGCTCAGGCCCCAGCCCCCGGGGCTCTATCCCCAAGGTTCTGTGGGCGATTTCCTTTCCCTAGCGGAGTTCGTCCCCCAACTTCCCGCAATCCGGTCTCCACTGCGGCTCTCGCTGTTGAACTTTTGGCGATGAGTGAATGTGGCGTCGTTGACACCTCGAGGGCTCCATCCTGAGGGTTCCATGGCCGTTTTTCCGTCGTTGGGTTAGGCAGGACCTTTTCGGTGAGGTCCCGTCTGCCGCCCGCTTCCCCGGGCCCTGGCCTTGTCATTGCCGTTGGCTCATTCTCCCAGTCTGGCAGCTTTCATGTCCCCGGGTCTTGGCTCCCAGACTTCCATCCGCGGAAGTTCGCTGATCTCCTCCTGGTGGAATTTTCACCCGTCTGCTCGGTGTTCGGATCCTGGGCTTCCCTTTGCAATCTAAATCTTGCCAATCCTCTACCCTGCCCTGGGACCCTCCGGGCCCGGCTGTCTAGAGTTCCGTCTCCGGAACTCCATGGCGGTTCCGCCATCCCCAATGGCGAACCCCTTTCGGCTTCCTACCTGCCAGGCCCCCGGCGTCTCGTAGCCGCGGCCGTCCAAAATTGCTGAAAATCTCGTAGCAACCGGTGCATCACGTCTTCTCGGCCGCCGGGCCCCGCCACGCCGGAAGCCCCCAAGCCTGAACCATAACCTCATCCTAACTGACCTTTGGCCTCTTGGACCCCGGCCCTCAGACTTCTGCCTCCGGACTTCCTCGGCCAGATTTCTGCCTACTGTCCGCCGTTGCCAACGGCCACCTCTTAACTGCTTTCTGGCTTGAGACCTCTGATGCGCCTTAGATCGGCCCAAACAAGCTCAAATCCTGAATCTGACTTCGACCCACGTCCTAAAATTTGTTGTTCTTCAACATGGGCCTCCTAAAGCATTAAAACTTGGCCAAGAGGGGTCTCCGGGAGCTTTCCGTTGCCTTTTCCCTTCCGGATAGCATTCCTGCCAGGGAAGTCTGGCCCTCCGGGCCCGAATTGTCCAAATGTCCCGAAACAAAGATTGATAACATCTAAAGATAAGACTTATGATATGGTTGAATGATTATTTAGGTGTTATCTTTGGAATATGGACTAACATGAGTGCTTTTGATGTTTTGTTGCATTGAATTTTTCCTTGCCTGTAGAATATATGGAATCGGCTACAGGAATTTCAGGGGCCTCCACCGAAAAGGATAAGGGCAAGAAATCAAGAAAGATCAGATGAAGTTTCAGTTCCAGGGTGAGCTACTCCAGTCGAAGGTCTCGACCGACTGGAAAGAAATCTAAGATACTAACATTGGCCAGGTGGACATAGATGAGTTCACTCAGAGGGTCAAGGTCAACCCTATGATAAAGAACGCCAGACTAATAAGGCAGAGTGGAATTGCCAAGGCTACCGGTTTTCCTCCCTCTCTCATAGCACCCAAACTAGTAATGGCTTTTCGAGAAGCCTACCGAGCGGACACCAGAACAATTGTGGACAAAGAGGGAAACATCCTCGCGGACATGTCTCTAGAAGGGATTACCAAAACATTCCACATCCCCACGTTCCCACATATGGAGGTCCCCACTTTGGAACAGTGCCAAGCGGCGTGGGATGTTAATCTGTTGGGGTGCAAGAAATCAATCAACCTCCTTTGGCTCAAGGAGAAATGGGGCAGTGCTGCGAAGGTTCCCCACGAACTCTTCTGTAGCGATTTCCATGAAGACTACCACGACCTGGTAACTATGCTGAGTAGGGTCATGGGTCTCCCAACAACCACCTACTTCCAAGAGTGCATGGCCTACTACATTGAGCAGATCCTACGGGGGAATGGGGATGTTAACCCCAAGGTCTCATTCGAATAGGGAGGCATCATCAGCAATTGCTTCCATGAAAAATTCATCAACATCAAGAAAAGCTCTAAGTTCTACATGACCTTCTACCTGGTATACTCTTTGGTAGGTCAGAGGCAATACAGTGGGCTATTTGTGGCACCAGATCAGGGGCATCTAAGCAAGGGCTCAAGTCATTTGACAAGTACCATCAACTCCAATACCGTAACTTCAAAAGGGAGTACTGTCGGGTCAATGACGCCTTCATTGGCCATATTATCAGGTTAATTGCTGGAGACTTCGAAAGGAGAGTCTCCCACAGCACGAGGGCGCTCTTAAAGGAATATGCCTTCCTATTCATCCAGTTCCCCAAGTTCACCTACATCTGGGCCCAGGGATTCACGGAGCGGCCAAACAGATTACCGCGGTACCCAAATGATAGGATCATCCTCCTGGAGCTTTCCTGGCAGCTCCAACACATCCAGGCCATCTTCAGCAATAAGCACGTAGCAGGGATCTCCTATCCCATGACCCTCGGCGAGGGCCTGTATCAACTACAGACTTCCCAATGTGCCACCAATTATGAGAAGGAGCTTAAAAAATATCATTTTGATTGGTACACCGCGTGCCCATGGATGGACCCACATGGCCATGTCAGGAAAGCACTGGGGCCGGCATACGCCCACCAATACCATATTGAAGATTTCTGGGTAGATTGCAAAGACGACAAAGAGGTACGCATGAGGCACTACATGTGCATGATCATACAATTCCTAAGAAGAGTGCAACTATTCTAGGTACCGGACCAAGTCAAAGAGAACGAGTCCACTATCATGCACCCAAGGTACCCGGCAGTTGCTGACTTGCCAATACCGTCTATTGACTAGGATGAACAAGAGGTCGATGACCTAGACACCATCACCCCGCTAATCATAACTCGTACTAAGGAGTGGGTCGACGGGCAGGTGGCGCAACTAAAGCAACAAGGAGTGGTCCTAACATATGAAGCGCTCAAGAGTGAGCCAAGCGCCACGGAGGATGTTGCTGCCACCACATCAACTGGTGAGACTTCCAAGTCTCCCCCCATCACCAGGTCTCAAAAGAGAAAAGGAACAAAGACAGCACAGTCTGCGGACCCCAAAGAGCAAGCAACAAAAGAAACAGGAGGTTCATCCCCCAAAAGGCTCAAGTAGACGGTGACTACAATAGAATTGCAGCCTACCTTGCTTCTCCCTGCCCCTCCTGGCGCACCGCCTGCCTCCCTGGTTGCGGTCACCTCATCTCTGCCGGTAGTGGATATCTCTGTCCATCTTGCCCATTCGCCCCCGGCTGGGTCAGTGGTCATCATAGATTCCTCTTCTGGCATTACCACTCCTTCCTCTGCCACCATGTCTCCAATTACATCCCTCCCTCTGGCAACAATAACATCGCCTGTTCCCCTTTCCACTATGCCTGAGGCCCTTGCGAGGCACATGAAGAGTCTTCCTCCTGAGCTCTCACAGATCCTAATGGACCCTGCTCTCCAAGCAACCCTCACCCAAGTCGTCACAATAGCTCAGCCTTCACAACTGCCAATGGGGCCGCCAGCCATGGAAGCCACAATGCAGATTTCGAAAGAGTTGGAGGAGCAAGAGCAAGAGGACTCAAAGCCTATTAAGGAGGAGGTCGATGAATATCACGAGCACCGAACCATCAATAGGGTGGTCTATGAGGAGGAGGAGATGGGCTCTTTTGAGAGTGGAGATGAAGAGGATGTCTCGGGTGCCAAGGAAATTATCCAAACATTTGATGATGACCTTGAGGAAGAGTTGGCGCAGCAGCCAAAGGACGTGGGGGAAGAAGCAGAAGGGTCACCACAGGATAAAGAGGGGTAGCCTCCGGAAGAGCAGCAGATAAAAGATATCACCGAGGCCGAGGCTATTAAGGAAAAGAAGGAAGAAGAGGTCGCGAAAGAAGACAGTCCCACCTGGCAATTGTCCACCAAGCTGCCCGTCAAATGCCTCGTGTTTTATCGTGACTCTGACGAAGAGGAGGAGGACGCTACTAAAGAAAAATAGGAGCCCCAAAAGGAAAAAGAGGTAGAAGTCTTGCCTCTAGCTGAAAAAGGTGAGGGCAGCCATGATGCGCCTAGGGATAAATCTGCTATGCTCGATTGGTTGGAGAAACAACTTGAGAAGATGACTCCTATTTTGAAGGACCCAAGGGTGAGATTGGAGGCTATCTTGGCTCGATCCCTAACCACAACAAGGAAGGAGAAGAAGCCTAAGGTCCAATCTAAGCTAACCATGGACGTTTCTGGCTCCCGAGCAGCTCAAATTGCAACGCCTATAGTTGGCCAAGCAGGGGTGAGTTACAGCATCTCCACCATTGACTTGGGGACAGCAACCAGGGAACAAAAGGTTGAGCACCTGGAGGAATCAGTGGCCACAGTGGTACACCTGATCAAGCAGGATAAGGTCTCCAAAGATGAGCTTAAAGCACAGATTGCTGCCCTAACCGACTACATACAGCAATGGTCCTCAGTGGATGACCTACCCACCACCTCCACCACCGCACCGCAGTTGCTCTCCAAAGAATAGATAGACAAAATGGAAAGAAGGAAGAACTTGGAGAAGACCACTGAGGATTGGTTTCGACAAGTAGCATACGTCAGAAACATGGGAATCAGCAGGGATGTGTAGATAGCCAACAAGTTCTTAGACCTGATCAAGTCCCTAGAAAGCACGAGGAGACTTTGCACCAATTTCCCTGCGATCTATGACTCCACCTTCCTGAGAATTGAAGCCATCCTTCAAATGCCAGAGAACACGTGGGAAGAAAAGATAGAGCTGAAGAAAGATCAGTGGTTGGTGGATGTGTGGCGCAGAGACCTCATCAACCAGAATGAGAGAATGGAGAAAATCCTGGGCAGAGTGGATCCAGATATCAAATGGATCAAAGAAATCCAGGCGAAATGCGCCGAGTATCTCAAGTTGATGATGGGCTATGATATGCCCATAGTGCAAATGGAGGCTGAGAAGGTCAAGCCATACTTCGAGGAGAAAATGAAGGACAGGATAGCTAGAGAAATTACAACGGAGTTCCTGAGTTTTGCCGCCCGTGCCTTCGATCGATTAGAGCTATTCAGAGACCAAGGCTCGAAGTATGATGAGGATTGGAAGTGGCTGGAAGAGAATGCTAAGGAATGGAGCTACCAGGTGTTAAGATGCGAGATCCTTGAGATAGACAAGCTCCAGGCCGTCATCCTCAAATACATTGAACATGCAGCCTCCGAGGAGCAAGAGGACAGCCCAGCCAAAGAGGAAGATCTCCCTAAAGAGTAGCTACAGCCAAGAAAATAGCAATTAGCTACAGGACGAAAGAGCAATAGTGTCATCCACTAGATGACGAAATAGGGAAGAGACAAAAAATGTTTTTAAATTGTAAATCTATTTGGGGGTAGGTGAAACCCTATTTTGTAATGAATCTTGGCCACACAATTGTAATGAATCTTAGCCATTCATTTGGTTTTTTGAAAACTATAAATAGAGCACTCCCCTCATTTGCAAAAAGTGAGAGTTGAGTTGTTGTAAAGGCATGTTGCAGAAATTTATAAGAAATATCATTGACTTGGTGTATTTTCTTGATTTCTCTCATGTCATTTGATTCATTCTCCAATTTCATATGTTTAGCTTGGATTTTATGGCTGTTTAGTTAGCTGTTTATTTCATTTGGATAGATCTTAGGAATGTTGGGTGATTGTGAAAATTCCTGCTTTGTTGATGATCCCTTAGTCCATACTTTTTGTTGTTTGCTGACGGTAGATAGCTGCGCAAAGTTAGCCTGGACATTATTTGAAGTTGTTCTAAACATTCATTCTTAATTCATGCATGTATGTGGTGGATGAAGGATGAAATATCTATAGCCCCTAGAAGATAGCACAATTTCCATGATACTGTGAAATCCCTGGTTAAGTGGGATATTGTTTTGAGGAATTGTCCATTACAGGAGCTCCATTGTCACTATTCATAGCTAGCTTCATACTTAGGAACTTTTCTTCCCTTTCACTCTTTTCCTTTTTTTTAGTAACTAACCTATGCTAAGGTTCATTGCACATTGTAAAGCCAAATCTAACAACTAAATGGAGTCCAAGATTGTTGTTTGAACCTACAACCAACACATAATTGCCTTTATCCTAAGAACTCCATTTCAAGGTCCAGCTTCATGCTTTATGTCCACACTTTGTATTTTTTGTAAGACCACCTTGTGATTCCAGCAAATCACATCAAACTACTGAGGTATCTGAGCACTGTCATGACCTGACATCTGAGAGACCTTAGGATAGTGTTCTGCAATTCGATTGTGGGAGATTGTCTTTCAAGAGAGGTAGTGCACCTACGCACTGCCTGTGTTGAGAAGTGCATAAAAACACCATCAATAGGTTTTACTATGATTTTCATATCCTTTTGTGGGTGCGACCATATACTTTGAACTGGGTTTAAATGTTAATGGTAATTCTGGTAAGACCCCTTTTGAGTTATGGTATGGTTACAAGCCTATTGTTAAATATATAAGGATCTTTGGAAGCAAGTGTTATATCAAAAGAGATGATGATATAGTAAAGTTTGATGCAAGAAGCAATGAAGGGATTTTCCTAGGCTACTCCACTAAAAGCAAGGCCTATTGATGCTATAACAAAATACTAAGAAAGATGGTTGAAAGTGCAAATTATGTTAGAGTTGAGGAGGAATCTTTCAAATCATCCAGATATTGTGGATATGACTTGGATGAAGAAAATGCTTGCAAAGGGAATAATTCTCAAACACAAAATATACCTCATATTATTCTATATGTTCTAGTGAAGCAACCTCAATTTGTTTTGATAAATCAAGTTAGTTAGGAAACATAGACAAGTGCAAGTGTAGAAGAAAAATTAGAAGAATCAAAAGTTTAAGAATGTCCCAAAACTCCAAGGTATGTAAAGCTAAATCATTTTGATAGTCAAATCATAGGAGATAAGAATAAAATAGTGCAAACTAGAAGAAAATTTGTAGAAGAATATTGTTTGATTGCCAAGATTGAACTAAAAATGTCACTGACACCTATCAAGATGAATACTAGTTGGAAGCTATGGAGGAAGAACTAACATAGATTGAAAACAATGACACATGGATACTAGTTCTGAAGCCTTAAGACAAAAATGTGATAGGTACTAAGCGGGTGTTTAGTAACAAGTTGAATGAACAAGGTGAGGTGGTCCAAAATAAAGAAAGACTAGTATGTAAAGGGTATTCTCAAATGGAAGGTATTGATTTTGAAGAAACCTTGCTCCTTTTGCTAGAATTGAAGTTGTAAGGTTATTTCTTACTTATGATGCATGCAAAAAATATAGAGTCTATCAAATGGATATGAAGTTAGCATTTATGAATGGAGAACTAGAAGAAGAAGTATACATTGAACACTTAGATGGATTTCAGCTAATTGATAAAGAAGATATGGTCTTCTGATTGAAGAAATCTCTATATGGACTTAAGAAAGCCCCCAAAGCTTGGTATGCTAGATTGGAAAAATATCTATTGAAGCTTGGATTCATGAAAGGTACTGCTAATAGCAATGTATAATTCAAATTAGATCATGATAATGAGTTAATTATAGAAGTTTTTGTTGATGACATCATTTTTGGAGGAGATGACAATCTATGTATGAAGTTTGATGATGAGAATTATTGGAGAAATGGATTTCTTTTTGGGATTCCAAGTTGCTTAGTTAGACAAGGGAATTTTCATATATTGGTCCAAATATGTGAGAGAACTACTGAAGAAGTTTGGAAAGGATGATCAAAGACCTATTGGTACTCCCATGGTGACCGAATGTAAGTTGACATAGAATGATGATAAGGAAAATCAAACTAGATATAGGTAAATGATTGGTGGATTACTCTACTTAACTCAGACTAGACCAAACATTATGAATGTTTTATGTATGGTTGCTAGATTTTAGGCTAATCCAAAAGAATCACATGTGACTTCTATGAAGAGAATCTTATGGTATCTGAAAGGAACAGTTGACTTTGGACTTGGAATCCAAAGGATGATGATCTCACTTTGAGTGCATATAGTAATGTGGATTGGGTTGGAGATGTAGATGACATGAAAAGTACTAGTGGTGGTGCTTTCTTCCTAGGGAAGAAGTTGGTGTCCTAGTTGAGCAAAAAGAATAATTCCATTTCTCTATCTACTACTAAAGTAGAATACATTGCTATTGCAAATAACTGTACTCAAGTAATATGGATGAAACAGATGTTGAAAGATATCTGGGTTGTATATGAAGAACCTATTTCCATAGACTATGACAATTCAAGTGCAATAAATATTTCAAATAATCTAGTTATGTATTCCAAGACTAAACATATATCAATCAAGTTTCATTTTATGAGGGAGAAAGTGAATGAGAAAGAAGTTAGATTGGAATATGTTCCTACCAAAGAATAAATTCCAGATATATTTACTAAGCCATTGTTGAAGGATAATTTTGAGTATCTTAGAGGAATGCTAGGGGTGATTACCCCTCTAGATAATAACTAAAGACTCATTTACTTACATCAATCCATGAGCTTCATTGCTATATTATGATCTGGATTGATGTTTACATGGCTGCTTCTTAGAGGGAGTAGTCAAATGTGCAGATATGTGGTTCAGAGCTTGTATGTGGAAAGGTCATGCATACCTTTTCCATTCATGTCAAAGGGGGAGAAGTGAATTATGAAAAATATTTATAAGGATAAGAGTCTTGTGGGGAGAAGTGTGGTTGAGAAGAAGAAGTTAGTGTGTTGGGTTGATGGTATTTTTCACATCATGTGTTGCCATCAATGCCAAAGGGGGAGATTTTTGGATTTTTTGGATATGGTTGTTGATATGTGGTTGTCATTAATGTCAATGCTATTAAGATTTTTTGTATTAAAGGCTATATATGTCAAGGATATTAAGAAATTTGTAAAAGGAAGTGTTCTAGGTTCCCAGTGGAACTATGTAGGTCATGAAGATTTCTTTTTCTGTACATTGAATTTTAGTTGGTGTGGATTAAAGGGTTTTTTTTTTAGTACATCTAGATCATCTACTAGAATTTTCAGAGGTCCATGTGAAGTTTTGATTATGTTGTGGTCTAATAGTGTTTTTGTGCTCTTTGTCAGTGTTTCTGAATGAAGATTGTGTGATTCTATTAAACTCAGTTGTTTTGGATGCTTCTCTGATTTTTTTGGTGTTCTTTGATGTCTCTTTATCATTCTCTATCTTTTTGGTACATCCACATTATTCAAAGAGCTCATGGTTGAAAATCTTTTCTTGTGCATGTTTTGTTTTTTCATGTTCTTGGCCGACATGTTGGTTGTAGTGTGTTGCAGATCTTCATGGTGAAATTAATTAAAGTCTTTTTTTGTTGGAGATATTAATTTGGGTCTTCACTATGTTGTGGCCAACATCGGTGGATTCACATTAGAAAATTATTTGTAAATTTCAGCCAGCATTGAAAATATGTTTTACTCTCTTGTTCGGCTAAGTTGTGATGAAATTTCATCTAGCAGATATATATGTCCAATTTTTTCATCAGTGAAGTGTGTGCTCAGTGTGTTGAGAAGGTTCTTCATATGTTCAGAGTGGTCTTATGTGTGTATATGTGAATATCATTCGATAGCAGAGCAAAGTGTAAATAAGATTGAGCAGAGTGTGAAGAAGATTGAGCGAAGTGTGAAGAATGTTTTATGAGCTTAATTGGAGCTATAATTAGGCTTGTGCATAAACTATTTTCTTAGTTTGTACCCTTTATATTTTAATCCTATTCTATATTGTTGGGCAATGAGTCCCTTTTGTATTTGAGAAGTGAGCTCTAGGTAGTGTGCCTGAATGCATGTGCATTCTCCTTATTATTTCTCTTTATACTTTTAATAGGGCATAATCTTGTGGACTAACATCCACCATGCTTTTTTCCCTAACAATTTTTCCACACAAAAATATTTTTGTTCTTTGTCTCTATGATGTTTTAATTGTTTGTGGTTAATTTCTTATTCACCAAATTTGAGATTAAGTTAAGCAAGAAAAGTTTAAGTTTCTATCACAACTGATTTAGGCCCCCTCCCAATTGCATGTCCTTGTTTTTCCAACATTTAACACACTTAACGCTAGGGTTTTATGCACATTTTTATCCATTTACGGTTTGATTACCCAACCACGGGCTTGAACAAGGAAAACCCCCCATTAGATAAATAATTCTTAGCTATTTTGCAGGAATTTTTTGAGATCCTGATTTAGGTTTCCATTAGGAAGTGTTGTAAAGGTCTCAAGGTGCAAAATAGAGATATGAAGTTACAAAAGTTTGAAAGTGGATTGATTTTCCATGCATGTCAAATGAGTCCCTCTTGAAGTGACTTTTTGAGTTAAATGCAGATTCCAACATGCAGTTTGTAGAAATTAGTTTTTGGGAAGAAAAATGTTGAGCTAGGATTGATTCGCCCAAGGTGACAAATGAGTCCCAGTCAGCTCAAAAGTTAGATTTGCTAGATTTCCATATTTCTTTTCAGTCATCTTCAAATCTACAGGTGTACATATTATAAAAAATAGCTTTATGTTTAGTTTAATTTGCATTTTCATTCATTCTTTTAAGCTTTTTGCAAACATCACTGTGGTTTCAAACATTGCATATTTCTTAGGTTTTGCATTCATAATCAACCAATTACATTTTTTAGCTACATTTAGATCATTGCATTTAGTCATAATCACATCATAAATATCTTAGATTGAGTGAACCACATAGATTCTGTGTGGGGTTTATCTCTCTTCTTTTAGGTGAAAGATCCTAAGAGTGCAAGAGTAGCCTATAAACCTCATTACCAAAAATCTATGGTTCATTTTAGTGAGCCTGTATATTGAACAACATATCATTCTTATTTTCATTTACATTTATATTATAGGACTCAATTTCATTATTTTTGCATCGTAGGCCTTCTTAAAATTGCATTAGTGAAAGTATCATTTAAAGTTCATTATTGCATTCCATTTCATATCATCATTCCAAAAATTTGCATTTTTCAATCTTTATATGCACTGTACATACCTAAAAACATTAGGAAAAGTCAAAAACATCAGAAAAAAACCTGAATATATTCTCTCCTGGGACTCATTGGCAACCTTGGGTGAATAAGTCCCACTGTAATTTTTCCATTAGTATTTCCAAAATTAAATTTATTGTTTTGCACATTTTTATTTCCTGTAGTTTCTTTTTTACCATAGTTCAATTTTTTTTGTTTCTTCTGTATAAGCATCTCTTTCTTTCATGGAATTTATGGATAATCTTAGATTTTTTCAAATTTCATTTTTAGTATTCATTCCTAGTTCTTTTAGATCAAAATCATCTCTACATAAAAATACAAAAGCAGAAACATCAAACCAACCTTTCAAACAAATGATTTAATTTAGAAACATCTCATCTTGGCCTTTTAGTAGTGATGATGTTGACAAATTAGATGAAGTTCATCATGACTTTCTCTCACTCACTTCATCCTCTAAATCTTTCAATGAGAAAACTAAACTAATTAATGATAATGTATCCCTCGAACCTTTTGGTTGTGATGACTTTGACTTGTTAGATGAATCCCTTCAGGACTTCATCTCGCCTAAGTCATTCACTAAGGTTTGTTGTACCCAAACCAAAATAAAAAATGTTAACACCTCTAATGCTTATCATGAATAGCTTAAACCAATTGACAATAATTTACCCCTCAAACCTTTTAGTTGTGATGAATTGGACTTGATAGATGGGTTCCTTCAAGATTTCATCTCACTCAAGTCATCCACTAAGGTTTGTTGTGAGCAACCTAAAACTAAGGATGTTAACATGATTCAACTTCAACTCATTCTTTACCCACCCTCACATAAACTTCATCCTTACAATAAACTTGAGTTCACTCTTTACCCACCTAAAACTGATGTATTGCAGCAATCCAGTAATATTACTGTTGCTCATACATATAATACCTGAAACAATCCACAACCACAACAACCAACCCCACCCTCTTTACCCTTACCTAATCCACTGAGTGCCCCATGCTTCCCCTTACACACAAAGGAGTATGATATTGTTGAAAAATTAAATAATACTCTTGCAAATATTTCCCTTTCGGATTTACTTTAGAATTCACCAAATTACCACATTATTCTTCAAACAGCCTTACAACAAATTGCAGTTCCTCCTAGTACAACTCTGAATGATATGGCCATTTTAATACATGCAATGAATCAAATTAATCTAGTCATTACTTTCCATCAACATGAGCTCCCTCCTTTAGAGATGTAGAAACAACATGAAGCCTTTATGATCATTGCTCAATTCAATCAAATAGGTATTAAAAGAACCCTTATTGATAATGGTTATTCCCTTATTGTATGTAGTGTGAATCTTCTTGATAGATTGTGTGTTGTCAATTCACAAATAATACTTGATTATGTATCCATTAGAGGATTTGACAATACAACAAAGCAACTACTCAGTATAATCATTTTTCCTATTACAGTTGGGGTGGCTACTTTGCAAACTCCTATTCATGTCATGCCTTATGATCTTTCATATATTCTTCTTTTAGGAAAACCATGGATTTATGAAATGAATGCAATGTCATTGACCACTCATCGTATAATGAAATATGTATATAACAATCATATTTATCAAGTTGAAATTGACCCCAAGCCTAAAATCTGCTTGCACCTTGAAAAAGGAGCTACAAGTTTTATGAAACCATTAATTACAACATCCAATATAGACCCTCTTGAAATTGAACACAATGATGAGGACTTAGTATCTAAATTATTTGGTGATGATTGGGGACCTTAGAATTCACACTTTCATTTATGGGTGAATACATAATCACATAAAAGAAAGATGAGTAACGAGAACAACCGACCATCATGTCAACTCAAAATTATGAACAATTTTCTCAAACATATATCTCCTCTACCTTGTAAGAAAATACAATGTATACAACAAATTCTGATGAGATATATTATCAATATCCGCCTAATCCAAAAGAAATGGAAAGACTCTATAGAAAAGGCTATGAAATTGTAAAATAATTAGGATATAATGGAAAAGTGTGTGGAAAACATGAACAAGGTATTTGTGTTCCTATTAAACCTAATATGCAAGAGACAAAAACTGGATTGGGCTATTCTTTTTCTAAGACGACAAAAGCTATTCAATGACCATCTTTGAATGTCAACACTAATGCATGCCAACCAAAACATAAACATACCATCAAACATCCCAAATTGCTTGATATGAACTTACCACCAACATCAGGCAGAAATCCAGAGGTGGAAGTCCGAGGGCTGGGGTCTGGGAAGCCAAAGGACGGCCGGGATGAGGTTCACCATTTAGCCCCAGCGGCATTTAGCGTGGTGGGGCCCGGAGGCCGGGAAGACGTGACGCGCCGTCCGCCATGAGATTTTCGTTGATTTAAACGGCGATGGCGAGGAGTGGCCCAGGGTTCGAAGGGCAGAGCGGCTGGAGAGAATTTCCATTAAAAATAGTGGCGGGCAAGAGGACTTCTGAGGGCAGAAGTCCGGCCACCGGGGCTCGGCAAGTGGGCAGACAGGGCAAAAATTACGATGGCAGGCGATTCACGGACTTTCGAGGGTGGAAGTCCAGTAGCCGGGGCCCGGGGGTGTGAAAGCAGTGGTTTCAAAAGAACAAGGCAACGATTGAGAGGAAAGCGGGGCTCGGAGCCCGGAAGGCATCAGAGAGCTCACCGAAAGACCTCAGACTTGAGTAATGGCAGAAAATGAGGAGCAGAGGCCTGACATCTGGGGCCCGGAGGCAAAAATGATGGGTCGAATTTCAACCTGCCAAGGGTTAAAAATCGGAAGCACTGGCGAATCCCGGAGGGCGGGACACCGGGCGATGCTTGCCATTTGGAGAAGGCAGACCCCCAAGGGAACTCCGGAGATGGAACTCCAAGGGTGCGGGCCAGGAATGGACAAAGAACGCGAGCCAGGTTTCAAGCCTTAACGACGGAGCAGACGCCGGGATTCGGGAGTCAGGGAGGCAGAGTGTTTTGGCAGTTTGAGCTTGGTGAAAGGTGAACAGAAGCCGGGTAGGGAAACCTGACGGACCGGGCCCAGCGAGAAGGATTGTCGTCTGCAGGTGTTTTGACGTTTTGAAGATTGACGACGAAGACGGGCCTCAGACCCGGGGTAGCGGATTGCCCTGCGCGAAGAACGACCATGCCACGGAAAAATTCTCAATCGGCGGTGAGGGCGCCTCCGCTAGGTTTGTCGGTTTTCAACATATGGGTTATGGGGGCAATTTAGTGTTCTTCCATCTATTTCATCCTAACCAATTTATTTAATTCATTTAAATCCCCCAAAATGACGAAAGAAGACGGGAGGGCAAACGGGGAAGGCCTACCTCGAAAATGCTAAGTGGTGAGGTGTGGGATTCACCTAGGTTGATCGAAGTGATGCCGAGGGTGATGATCACGACACTTTGAAGATGGTGGGCTCTAGAATACTCCTGCTCTGACTCACTCCAATTTGGATTTATGAAAATGACTTTGGTGGACTGGGCATTTTATACCCCAACCGCCATTAATACTGGCAATAAATGCTTGTACGGCCGAAGGAAAGTTGGTGAGATTTGAATTTAGGTCGGTGGCAGCGGGGATTGGCTCGGGTACCAGAGTTCAGGGATCCGCAGGGGATCCGCCGATGATGATGGTGGGACTACCACAAAATTTTGAAAATAGAATTCTGAGAAGTCAGGCCCAGAACGGTCGACAGCGGGAAGCAGGCAAACAAAACATCGGCAAAAAAACCCCAGGCAGGGCTCAAGGAGTGGGAGGCTGCCAGAGGCTCGCCGTCATGGATGGTGAGCCTAGGACGGAAGTCCAGAAGCGGGCTTATGGGGCCCGGGCCCTGAAGGGGCAGGTGCCGCCCCAAAAAATTACAACGAATTTTAAGTAGAGGGCAGTAGGGCGGGCCCCAAGGGGCGGAAAGATGCCCAGAGAACGCCGCAGAGCATGGCGATTTCAAAGGGGAAACCCGAAAAGGGAACCCCGGACGCCTGGGCCCGGAGGGACCCAGGGCCGTTTCATGGCCAAAATGCCAAAGGGACTCCCTAAGGCCCCAGAAGGTAGCAAAAAACAAAATTCGGAGGCGTGATCAATTTATGACGGAACTTTGGAGCAACATTGACTATGCGAAACATCAAAAAAGAGGGGCATGCAAAATGAGGTAGCCCCAAAAGACCTGACAAGGCGAAAGGAAAGAGGGTCCCCGTTCCGAACGGGGCGTGTGTGCTAAGGGCACAATAGTGTAATTAGGGGTTGATTGGGCAAGAGAAGACCAAGGTGAGCTACTATGTGGCCCTTATCTTTTGAGGGTGAGGAGAGCTATTATATGGCCCTCATTTTCATTTGGAGAATGTCTTCTCCCATCTCCCCCTTTTATGGATCCACTAGTGATTCATAAATGATGCCATTACCTATTTAATATTCCCTTATCTCTCTTACTACCATCTATCATTATAAACCAAAAGGGTTGAGGATGACCTAAGTGTGCCCTTATTCTACAATAGATTTACTATTGATGATTTAGTTGCTATACGATTGTCTCAGGACACATTGATTATTATATGATTATCTCTAGTTGTGCGAGACACCTTGCTATTATATTATTATTTATTGATGAGTTCTATGTGGTTTGAGACTACCTTATCCCCTCCCCCCCTTACATGACTTGATTGAAGTCACGAAGTGATTGTAATATGAGAGTTTGTGTGATTTTGAATTCATATTTATGATTGGCGATATGATTTTATTTGATTGACAAAGCCAACAGTTTTAATTTCTTTAAGTTATCAATTGCATGCATTGTGAAAATTGTCCTCTTTACCTCAAGGACTAGTTGTTGAGACTTTTCTTTCAATTTTGAATTGTTGGTTTGTGGCCACCGTTGGGAATTTTATCTTTTCTTCTAAATTTTCAATTCATGTTTATAATGAAATTTAAAATTCTTGTTTTGCGGCTTTATTAATCTTATGTTATCGATGGTGAATGTGTAGTAATGTTGAATATGTTAGACTGTCATACTCATGTGGAGTCACTAACAGGTTGTATGGGGGGAGTAGATGGCCCGAGAATTTTTTGAGAAGGGGTAAATGAGAGTGGTATGGGATGGTTACTATCCATTCCCCTTGAGTTATCAAACATTTCTATGGAGTGGAGAGGTTCCTTGGGGAGGACCTGACAGTGGTTATTTTAAAAGTGATATGGGTTCTTAGAGGAGGATTTGGGGGCACTAGGAATTCTCATCCCTTTTGTGTGAGCCTTTTCTTGTGAGTCAAGCGTGTCCTTGTTGTGGTCAACTATTTGTTGGTTATGCTCCTTTGGCTATGCAAATGAGAAAACAAAAGTGGGAGAATAATGTTTAAAGAGGAAAAAAATATATGACTGCTTAAAAATTATGGATATGATATACAATTTCATGAGATGACATGACTTTTGGGTAAGGATAAAGTATGATTGAGGTGGTTTTGACAACCAGTGTTGTTTGAATAAATGGAGGTTTTTCAATAAAATTATAATGATTATGTAATTAAAACCATCTAGTGTGTGTGATATAAGTATTCCTAAGTATATTTGGATCTCAAGGACTTTTTCCTTGGTGTGTTGTGCATGAAAATTTATGCCTAGTACAATGTTACTTGCACTTGTAAGGAAATGCTCTTGGTGGATACTTATATAGTGGTAAATAGAAGTCTTCATAAATTTGCATTTGAATTAAAATTCAAAACTTTATGAGTGATAGTTCTTAAATGAATTGTATTCAAAGATAAAGGTGTTGATGTGATTTTATTTACATTTATGTGAATTGTTACGAGTAAATGAGAGTGCTCTCATAAGAATGCTACAAATTGGTGCTACCCTCTTATGGTAAAATTTGGCGAACCAAGATTGGTATGACCCTTGTTTTGGGATGTTTAGTAACTCATATGATAAAGAAAGTTCCCTAGCTTATATTTATTATTTAACGATGGACTTGCATCAAAATAATAAAAGAAAATTATGAATTTGTCATAGCTTTCGTGTATATGTATCTAGTCAAAGTTTATGTTATTGATCCCTACTAATTTCAAGGAGGAAGTTTTTTTCTAAGGGGAGGGGAATGTAGGGCCACGCCCTCTTATTCCATATTAGCATGTACCTTGCTTGTAAAATGGGTAGATTTATTTAGTGATAATTAAAGTGATGTATATAGGTAGGCAATACATATAATATAATCGAAAGATAATAGTAGAGCAAAGACTAGTAAACAAATGTATGATAGAAGCAAATGTAGGGCAAGTGTTTAAACAATATATTGATACACCCAGTAAGTAATAAATGGGGAAAATAAGTAAAAGTGATGATATAATGGATAGTAAGAAATAATATTTATGTGATGATCCTTATCCAAATGTTTAAGGAATTTCTAGAGGCTCTTATACTGAAAGTAATATTATGCTATGATAGGTATTGAATGGTGACCTGAGTATTAATACAAACCTTAGAAGTGATGATCCTTATCCAAATGTTTAAGGAATTTCTAGAGGCTCTTATACTCAACGTGATATTATGTTATGATATGTATTGAATGGTGATTTGAGTATTAATACAAACCTTGTGGGTAATGAAGTTACTCGGTGAATAGGAGTATTCATAAGGGTGGATTTTTAGTGTTAACTTGGTGAATTGAGTAGTCTAGATGATGTCATTATTAGACATAATTATATAATGCTTATATCATTAGTAGGATTGGCATAAAGTATATGAGAAAGGGTTATATTCTCCTTTCCAAGCTGCCTATCAACTGATTTGTATCTCTTCAGAGTGGTGACACAATCAACTTAGGAAGAATGAGCTGAGACAACTACTCTAGAAAGGAAATTTTATTATTGGTAAATTTTAAATGACTCTCTAGGTCTCTTTTGTTGTTTCTTAAATCACGTAGGTATGTTGGAGGTGAGTATTTTTATTCCTATTCAAAATATCTTTCTAGGGAATTCTAGATTACGTTTTGTTGTGTCTTGAATCAAGTAGGTATGTTGGAGGTAAGTATTTTTAGTCCTGTTCAAAATATATTTTTAGGGAATTCTAGATTATGTTTTTTCATGATATTTAAAAAGTTGGATTCCCTTGTTTTAGTCTACTCTATTCTTAACATATAATTACAGAATTAAATTTACTTAGAATATTGACATACCTGACTCAAATCTACTTCAGCATTCAATGAGATTTTAATTTAACCTACTTAACTAGTCTTAAAAGTAAATACTAAAAAATATTAAAGTTAGAGAAATAGATGGACTATTATTTTAGAGTAATAATTTTAGATTCAAAATGAGAATAGGTTAGTCACGCAACCTCAAGTAATTGTACTCTTTATGAAGTTATTAGTTACCAAGGTTAAGCTCCAAAGAGTGATAAAATAATTCTTGCATATAAACTACCATAAATCATGTATGTGAATTAACATTAAATTCTCATATTTAACTCAAATGATTGAATATTCCATTGTCACATATAGTTGAAAGTTGTGCTTATTCCTCTATATATGCTCTAATAGTATATATATATATATATATATATATATAAGAATGAAAAAAATTAAGAAACCCCTAAATAAATTAAGTAAGCTTGTCATGTCTCTAATGTACATCCTGTAGTACAATTTCTAAGGAGTTCTATCAAAACACGTGCCTTGTCTTCGCTTCCACATTTTGCATATGTGTCTATGTGTCTAGCAAGAAAGGACGCCGCTGGAAAAGGTAGCACAACCTTACACCTGTCGATTGCATTTGCTTGAAAGCTCCTAAGGTTTTTTATTGGAAACAAAAGACATTATTTTCTTTTCGAGGAGGGGCATTGATCTTTTTGGAGGCGTTCTGCCAAACAGGTTCACCAGCCTTGTCTGCACCACATTTTTTTTCATACATTTCAAAACAAAGGAGGATGGTGGCAAGGGTTGTGGAATCAGCAAGTAGATGGAACCGTCCTACAAACTCTTCCTCCCTGGTATTGAACCTTCATTTCTCCAATTTGGCGAGAAACATCCTGCAAATAAGTTTTATACAATGGTTTTAGAATATTTTTATTAAAATAAAATTACTTCCAAGATCTTAATAATGTAGAGATTTAGGACTTTTCCAATTTGGCTAGCTGCATCATATAAATAAGGTTTATACAATGGTTTTAGAATATGTTTACTAAAATAGAATTACTGCCAAGATCTTAATAATGTACACATTTAGAATTTTTCCAATTTGGTGAGCTGCAGCCTGTAAATAAGCCTTCTACGAAGAAGGTTTTTGAGTATGTTTATTTTAAATGAAAATTCATGTCCAGATCCTAATAATGAGCACAATTAGGATTTAATATTATGGCATCCTTCACCCTACGTAGTTAAGTGTATATCAGTATAATTAATTTATAACGTATGCTTTACCTGTTCAAAGCTCCCTTTTGGCATAAATCAGACTTTGGTAGTGGTTTCAGATTGTCTTCAAAATTCATGTTGTACCAAATCGTTCTTTAGAGAATTGCCTCATAACTTTAAAATGCAGTCCATATACATTTCCTTGTGATGATTGTATTTTTTTCAATAAAGTTTGTATTGGTGGAATGAGTTGATAGTTGCATTGGGTTAGTGGCCCCAACATGCATATTGTACACAACTTTTGCATTTCCCTAGTATACTTCTGTTGAATTTTTTTTGAGTTTCTCAGGTTGTTCCAAGTTTGACAAATTGGTCTGGGAAAGAAATTAGGATTTTATGGTTACTAATGAAAGTGTGCTTATCTGTAATATTACACTTCTTTTCATAGAGGAAAAAAGAAATTATCGGTCAAAAGTTTTTATGGACTGTGAGTCAGCTTCAAAACCAACTTCGCTAGTTTTCCTTGCATTGTACTTTGCATTTTTGACATTTTGGGCTATTTCTTTTGACTCAATCCTTGCCACATCATTTCAGTGTCATTGGATTAAGAACAAGCTCTTAGACAAAAGGAAGAAGAAACAGTAAATTGAGTAGTAGATAGCCATGACAGCTATATAAAGACTTAAGCCCTTGGATCTTGCAGCAGTTCAATATATCTTTGTGACAAATACATAAAACCTATACACCATTCCATCTCTTGACTTGTCCACATCGCTGCCATTTTATAATATATTATATTTGCAGTATGTAGTTTCCTATGAGCCAATTAACAGGCGTTGTATTGAATGTTTTAACTATATTGCAGAACTTTGACTGACTGACTGCAGAGAATACATAGGTTTTACTCGAACCCTTTAGGAGTTTCAAAAAAATCAAAGAAATAACTTTTTACATTCACAAGTTAAGTTCTTGTGACTTCTAGCAAATTCCTTGTCACCACAAAGAAGTCTGTGTCATACAACGTCATACAACATTTACAGAAAATCATTAATGTCTTTTGGGTAGAAAATTTAATAGAATAGCTTTCTAATTTTTCTTAAACTTAATCGATATATGGAAATAATAAGCAAAGATCTTTCAAGTCAAGTATTGAAGGTTATTACTGTACAAAATTGAAAACTTTATTGTAAGCAGAAACCATATTACATCACAGTCTAATATTTGTTCTTATAATAGATTCAAACAAATCTGCCCAAGCAATTTGGACAAATTCATGAATGTAAGATCAATAGGCTTTGAAGTGAATTTCATTTTAGTTTTATTTATTTGGGTTTTCTCACATAAGTTTATGTATCTATGTTTTATAGATATTCTCCCACATTTTTTTTTCAGTGTTAAACTAAAGCTGGTTGTGAACTGTTGGTTTACAAATTAAGAGTATTTTATAAATTTATTGCCACATGCTGTTTGGGGTAATCTATGAACTATGTTGCATAAAAAGCTGCTCATGCATGGTTGAAATTTTGGCAATTCTATTTCTGGGTTTTGTCCCTCATTCCTCCACTATTCCAGAACATTTTGAAATTTGAAATTTGGCTTATTAAAATGAAAGTTACAATCATTTAAAGGTTACCCTATTTTGCTGCAAAAAAATCAGCAAACTGAAAATTGGTAAGTAATTATACAAGAAGTTTCTCACAATTTTCCATATATTTGTTTTCAATACAAAATGTAATAGGAGAGTAATACGGGATTAAATTGAGTGAAGTAAATAATTAAAGATTAGATGTGCACAATAAATTTGGATTATATTATTTTTAATAATATAATAAAATTATCCATTAAGTAGAAGATTATGGTTTATTAGTGTGTTGGTGAAATATTTTATTATAATTATGTTTATTAAGTTTGTTTAAATTCCTAGTTAATATTTGCACATGTTGATATTAGAAGTCAATTTTAAGTAGTTGGAAATCCCATTTTCCAACACTTATATATTTTGTAATCATTGAATTCACTACTTTTACTTTTAAGACACCATGTTGAAATTGATAATTTCCACCTTTATTCTATTTAATTATAAATAGAGGAGTATATTCATTGAGGTTGAGAATAATGGATGGAATCGATATTATTGGCTTGTCTATTGTTATAACTCTTTATTATTTCTATAAATAGATAGGCTAGATAATTATATCTTAAGTATTGGTGTTGTAAGCATATTATGTATAATTAAATCATATATGTGATGAATATAAATCTTAGAATAATTATCTTTACAAAAATTATATGATAGCATATTTTGAAATATGTATAATATTTGTTAAATGATTACTAATGGTATATTCCTTTGGAATGTCTTATATACACATCTTGTCTAGGTTATCCATTATGGTTGAATGCATAATATTAGCATGTGCATATCAGACATATTTACTTACATGCATATGTTGTTGAAGCCATAAATTTGGTACTCGCTTAGATTCTATTAAATACACACTAATATTCATAGTCTTGATTTATAAAATTAGAATTTGGAACATTTATTTATTAACTTGTAGTATAACTCAATAGTAGTTTAGATATCATATTACTAACTATTATCGCCATGTTCTATCATTCTATGTGTGGCTCTCTATTATTATTTTTTAAATACTATAATTATTGATATAGAGTTTTGGCCAATAGTTATCTCTTTAATCATATTTGTTTTGATATCATGCCCTTTTGGCATAAATCAGACTTTGGTAGTGGTTTCAGATTGTCTTCAAAATTCATGTTGTACCAAATCGTTCTTTAGAGAATTGCCTCATAACTTTAAAATGCAGTCCATATACATTTCCTTGTGATGATTGTATTTTTTTCAATAAAGTTTGTATTGGTGGAATGAGTTGATAGTTGCATTGGGTTAGTGGCCCCAACATGCATATTGTACACAACTTTTGCATTTCCCTAGTATACTTCTGTTGAATTTTTTTTGAGTTTCTCAGGTTGTTCCAAGTTTGACAAATTGGTCTGGGAAAGAAATTAGGATTTTATGGTTACTAATGAAAGTGTGCTTATCTGTAATATTACACTTCTTTTCATAGAGGAAAAAAGAAATTATCGGTCAAAAGTTTTTATGGACTGTGAGTCAGCTTCAAAACCAACTTCGCTAGTTTTCCTTGCATTGTACTTTGCATTTTTGACATTTTGGGCTATTTCTTTTGACTCAATCCTTGCCACATCATTTCAGTGTCATTGGATTAAGAACAAGCTCTTAGACAAAAGGAAGAAGAAACAGTAAATTGAGTAGTAGATAGCCATGACAGCTATATAAAGACTTAAGCCCTTGGATCTTGCAGCAGTTCAATATATCTTTGTGACAAATACATAAAACCTATACACCATTCCATCTCTTGACTTGTCCACATCGCTGCCATTTTATAATATATTATATTTGCAGTATGTAGTTTCCTATGAGCCAATTAACAGGCGTTGTATTGAATGTTTTAACTATATTGCAGAACTTTGACTGACTGACTGCAGAGAATACATAGGTTTTACTCGAACCCTTTAGGAGTTTCAAAAAAATCAAAGAAATAA